>CM031240.1:749966184-750505055 GCA_018340775.1 Taxus wallichiana var. yunnanensis | reverse complement strand
AAAGATTTCAAAATTGGAGACATCGTTTTACTATGGGATAAAAGGCATGAACCTCGTGGCAGCCATGGCAAGTTTGATTCCCTTTGGCTCGGACCTTTCAAGATCAGGCACTTTGCTGGTGAGAATTATTTTTACCTTGATTATATGGATGGTTCTTCTCTCCCACTTCCTTATAGTGGGCGACCCGAAATTGTTCAGTCATAGGTGATTAGGAATTCCTTTTGTATATTCTGTATAGCGTTTTTTTTCTTTCCCTTTGTTTTGGTGTGTTGTCCTCTGTATTGGTTTGATTCGATGACTCCGTGGCCCAATGGATAAGGTACTGGTCTACTTCCCCGAGTTTGTCTAAATTCTTGCCTTGTCTCATTCTTTGAATTTATGCCAAGTCATCCCCAGAAGGAGCCAGCTGTTGTCCACTCAAAATTCCCCTGCTTTTAAGAAGTTGAAAATTAAAAATTTTGAGGTTAAGTGTCTTCTATTATCCTGGTAATGTGAAAAGTCGAGAAATTGGGAAAATCTATGTTTTTTTGGGTCATTTTGTGTGTTTTTCGGCTTACTTGGCTAGATTTTTGTCCTGCGTGTCCCAGTGGTCATACGGGCTCTCTATTCCTCGATCGACTGATTTACTCGAAGTCGGTTCTTTCCGGCCCATCCGAAACTTTTTGTCCCAAGTGTCCATGTTCACCCCGGCCCGTTATTCCCTTTTCGGCTATTCAGATTGAGTCGCAGTACTCTACGTACTTTCATCCCACATGTCCCAAGAACATTTGTGCATCTTTTCCCCGCTTACGCCTGAATCGGCCGAACCGCGTACTTCGCGCTTTCATGTCCCTCATGTCCCAAATGAACCAAGTGCTAGTCATGCTAATTCTTCCCGCTCTACCCGAATATCTTGCTTTTCAATTTGGTAGATATGTATTTAATGCACATTTATTACCTTTCTCTCTCCTAAATGGCTATATAATGAAACTTCCCCTATGTGTTTTTACACACTGCTTTCATGCTATCTATTGCTCGAACCCTTGCAACCAAAATTCCTGCGCACATATCCATTCCCCCTACAATTCCATCCCAAGTCTAGCTTGCAGCTTTGCTATCCAAGTTACTATCAACATGAAGATTAAATTCTAGGGGCAAGAACAAGTTTCACCACTCGAGTCCGCTGTCCGATATCGGGGACAATGAAGTTCTCACCTTGATTTTGGGGATTTTGGGCAAGGATGACAGATGCGAACCCTTCACCGATGGCACAGATGATTCATGATAGTGGCTTGGCATTCACCAGTGGCTTCCCAATTTTAGTACAATGTGTAAACACATTACTCGCTTGCGGAGCTCATTTCAGTCCCGACTCAAGCGAACTAACGAACATGCATGGAGAACTCATTTCCAGTTAGATTCCACCGCCATTAGACTACCCCTAAGGATTCCCGAGATGGAAAATTCTATAGTAATCTCTCAGAATCAAGCACAGGCCCTTTTCGATCAAGACAATGATAACTATAAGGCGCGGGTGGCGAAGTCTTGGCTAAAAACCCTAAGAAAGGGGCATCTCGTCTGTCTAAGACTCTTTTCCATGTGGATTTCAATGAAGAATTGTCATTTTTATAATCCTACTAGCTCGGTTATGGGCTTACCCTCTACTAATGAGTTCCATTTTGGATGTACCTGCTTTATCAATATGGTGTGCGAGGGAACTCAGAATATCAACTGGGTAGAGATCATCAGTATGAACCTAGCGGAGCAGTTGTCTAATGTACAACAAACAAAGAAATTCTATATGACTTCATACTTGATGTATACCCTAGCAGCATCAAGGCAATGGTTTGGTTTCTCATACATCGATGCTCACAAGGATGACCCCGTGTATGCCTACTACCCGCAGTTCACCCTAGAAACCAGCAATCGTAATTTCTGAAGGGTGAATGATGCTTTCACCATGTACATTGTTAGGCTTCTGGAAAGTGACATGGTGAGGAGATTTTCTGATGAAGCTATGAGCCTGATAGCGCATTACGGTGCCTATTTCATCCAATTTAGGAAATTTTCCTATATAAGGCTTGCAGGCTATGAGAGCACTCCTCTCAAGCTTCCTATGTTCTACAATGACAAAATGGCCTTGATAGAAGTGTGTAGGAAATTGGAAAATTGCATAGAACCTGCAGAGACAAGAAAATTACTGGTTTGCACTTCCCCATCTCTTTGGGAAACTACACCTGCAAAACAACCCTAGATGCACAAAATATAGAAAGAGCCCTAGCTCCCATTACTGTCCATTTCTTTAGGCAAAGAACTTTCTTTGACTTAAAAATTTTATTGAGCAGAACATCAAGATCACCTATCATCATAGGGCAGACACAGAGGACTATTGGGCTGACTGTGCTGATGATTTTGAAGCCAGAAGGAGGCATTATGGCAGGTTTTCCCTACAGTTAATTCAAGAACTTGGCTTGTACCAAGTTCCTGAAGGGCTCCAAGATGATAATTCTGACCTGTACTCATATGAGTATGACAATGTGGTCAAACACACTCCCTTGGAGGACTTGGATTGGTTTAAAAAGGAGAAGGATGATTTGGCTGAAATCCTAGCCCGGTCTTAGTGAGGACCAAGATCTGGTTTGATAGGAAAGTTCGTGAGCACAGGAGACACTCAGGGGAATCCTCCTCCAAGGATGCTTCAACACCAAGGAGGGAAGCATCGACACCTAGATCAGAAGCACCTATGCAAACCCCTCCAGCCTCGTCAACTCAAGGACCTGTAGTCTCTACTCCTTCCTCATCCACCCAGGTGTATCAGAAGAAATTCAAAGAAGTTAAGAAGGAGCCAGTGGAAAAAGACTCCCTGAGGAAGCATGCAGAATTGCCTTCGGGACCAGAGAACATTATTGTTCTCAGTGAAAGTGAAGAAAGTGAAGTGCCAACTCCTGCAAGTGCCCCTGAAGCCCCAATGGATAAGGATAAAGAAGTCCAGAGCACTGAACTTCCAAGCACTGTTGATTCCTCTGCACCAGGAGCCCCAAGTGCTCCACTCATATCTCAACTCGAGGCAACAGTAGCAAACCTTGGGTGCCATGAGTTCTTTGTCTCTTGGTCCTCTTGCCCCACCTGCTTCTTCCTCCTCCTCTTTTGCATGGGTGCAACCTCTTGTTGAGAGTAGGAAGAGAAAGTCTTCCTCCCGGACCTCAGGACCAAATTTGGATGCCATGGCGGCCTTGTTAGGCACTACTCCTTCTCGTGCCAAAAAAGCCAAAATTACCTCCAGGATAGTGTCTTACGCTCAGGGCTAGCAATTCCTGGAGATAGCCAAGCCTAAGGCAGATAAGCCAGAGCAAGATTTGCAAGCATCTGATCTTGAGCTCTCAAGGATTCCCATGGGAGAATCTACCCCTGAAGGTGAGATCCACAATCTTCAGGAAACAGTCACCAGAGTCATTGGGAGGGTAGAGAAAGGGCAGCAAACTATTGAGCAGCTAGAAGAACAAGCCCAGATTCTTACGAGTTTCATCAAGTCCCTATTGTCCAAGGATAAATTTTTGATCCTACACCGATTGACTACTCTTCCACCACCCATAATTCTAAGCCGGACAAGGTGCATAGTATCAAATACATGCACAAGTATTCTATCTATGGAAGGGCTATGGAGGCCATGGTGGATGATATGTTAGTTTCAGGATTAAAATTCATTGATGAATCCTTCAAAATCCATGGGAAGGTGAGTAATTTGCAACAGAAGCTCTCCTCCACCATTGGGAACATTGATAAAGAACTTAAACTTTGGGGCAGTTGCATAGTAGACCTCCGGCTAATGGGACAAACAGATGAAAATATTTTGATGGCAAGCAAAGTCTTCGAGGATGCCAAGGATAATTTGTCAAATTCCTGGGTCTACAACATGGAATGGAAGATCAAGGTCCTGGAGGAGGCTTTGGGAGAATTAAGGAATAGCTGGAAGAAGGGTGAGGCCTTCAAAACACTAGTTGTATCTGCTTTCAAAGATATACATTGCCATCTTCAGGATGAGACTTCTGGTGTGCCTCTCTCCTTACAAGAAATCAAAGCTCAATTCAAAGCTTTTGTCAAAGGGGATCTATTCAAGGAAAGCTCCATTTCCAAAGAAAAAATGAAGGAAATCTATTCTCTTCAATCTACCATTGAAGAAGCAAATAAAGATTATCATACTCATATCGAGTTCGATAAGGAAATGGAGAAGTGCCTCAGATTTTTGACTCAGTCTACTGCCAACACATCAGTCCCTCGTGGCAGAGACATAGCTGAGGTGTTGAAGAGATTCTGACAACGGATCTTAAAGTCAGTGGGTCCCTCCCAGTCATAAGCACATGTCTTCTTCTCCTAATTCTTCTCTTCTCTTCCCCTTATTTCTCTCAGATTTGTTGTAATTAGTTAGGTTATTGCGATTAGCAACCCTTTAACTAATCATTAGTTAAAAGAAGTAGTTACTGAGAGTAACTGATTTGTAAACTATATAGTGGCCTCTCCTCACCATTTAAAAAATAAAAATAACTTGGCTTATTTCTGAAAGTGTAAATAAATCTTGAAGAAATCAATACAGAAGGACTTTTCATTCTTTGTCTATCTGATTTCCTTTATCCCTAAGCTATTCATTTAATCTTGTTAGATCATTTGTCTGTATTATGCTGGGAAGCTTTGTATTCTCACAGATGTTATTTACAGAACTTTGTGTCTTTTTAAATTCCATCTTATTAATATGATACAAATGATCTTATTCCAATTCGTTGTACCCTCGCATGCATAAGGAATTACTCTGTCATCTATAATTCTGAATGGTGCCTTTCTGCTCATTCTCACATTTCCATTCCTCAGTCCTTTTGTAATTGATGATCCTTATTGAAAACACTTTCATGATATCCAAGTTCCACAAGAAAATCATACTTTGTATATGTGTAAATAGGTTCATTTCTGAATAAGGGAACCTCTCCCATTAAAGAGGAGGGAGTTCTTGTCCCCCGAATATTGCTCTTTTTGAAGTCCTTTTGACGACCAACAGCCCTGAACCTGACATTGGAGGAGCAAGATGGATCCATTTTCCACAAAATTAGTCGAGGCCGCCGAGAGAAGGCCTATATAACAAAGGAGACTCAGGGAAAGACCCAACAGGCTAGAGCACCAGTCTTGAGCCGAATACAAAGAAATGTAGGACAAAAGATCAAGGGGGTTAGTACCTCTTCCTCACGGTGGAAAGGATTCAACACAGTCATCTTTTAGACCACAACAATAGTAGCAGCAACATTCATGCCCACCTTATAGACCTCCACATAGGTTTGATGCACATAGAGGTTGGACTATGGGGCCTCCACCTAGGGGTCCCATCAAGACATAGGTACCCAAAGAGCTCACTCAACAGAGCTCTCCGTAAGATACCTCAACGGACCGCAGCCAATCATTAGGATCAACACCACAGACTCCAAAGTACCAACCAAACCCGCCACACAAGGGACATGATCGTAAAGATTTTTTAGGTGTGGTGTTAATGGACATTTTTGGAGAGACTACCCATAGAGCCCTAATAACAAGGGTAAGACATAGATCTCAGAGCCTATTGTTGGTGATATGGGGCGTAGTCATAGGATGTACGTAGCAGTTAAGAACCTCCAACCAGAGCATCAAACTATAGTTATTGAGACTACAGGTAACATTGGAGGCATTCCTACCTCCATTTTGTTTGATTATGGTTCTTCTAATTCTTTTATTGCACCATCTTTAGTAGAGTGATGCAAGCTGGTGGTAGTTAGGCAGGGTCATAGTTGTGATGTTGAGATGGCTTCTAGAGCCAAGATCTCTGTAGAATCCTTAGTTAAGGAGTGTGTGGTGGATTTGGGACCTTTCACCACTACCTTCGATCTTCTTATCATTTCATTGGGCTCTTATGGAGTCATCTTGGGTATGGACTAGTTATCTCGCACACCGATCTAAAGTAGATTGTTACCACAAGATCATATCTTGGACGAGATGATCTATGAGTTGAGGAAGTGATAGTGGGGGTCGGGAGACCCGCTTATATTCACACCATCTCCGCTATGTATGTTAAGCAATGTGTACGATGAGGTTGTCGGATGTATGTTATTATAGTTAGTAATAAATCGAGGATGGGTCTAGTGGACCATCACTAGATCATCATCCCATTTTGAGAGAGTTTGTTGATGTCTTTTCAGGGGAGCTACTGGGGTTACCACCCCACGTGAGATTAATTTTCATATAGATCTAGTTTTAGGAGCAAATCCTATCTCACGAGAACCTTATCGGTTGACCACCAAAAGCTTTGCGAGCTCAAGTTAAAGCTTGAGCATCTTCTAGAGAAGGGCCTAATTCATCCTAGTTTGTCCCGTTAGGGTGCACCAGTGATCTTTGTAAAGAAGAAGGATGGATCCTTGTGGTTTTGCATTGATTACCACCAGCTGAATAAGGTAACGATTAAGAATCATTATCCCCTTCCACATGCATTGATGATGATTTGTTTCATAAGATAAAGGAGCCCCAACTTTCTCTAAGATATATCTTAAGTCGCTACTATCACCGAGGATTTCGGAGGTAGACATTCATAAGACCACCTTCCGTACGAGATATGGCCACTATGAGTTCACAGTGGTACCTTTTGGTTTGACTAATTCCCCCACAATGTTTATGGGTTTTATGAATGGGGTATTCAGTAATTTCTTAGATCGCTTAATGCTCATATTCCTTGATGAAATTTTGATCTACTCACATATGCATGAGGAGCACCTTCGCTAGGTTCTTCGGTTTCTTTAGAGAAGCAACTCTACATGAACTTGGAGAAGTGTGCTTTCTTCCAAGGGACATATCATTTCCGGGAAGGTATCGCCATCGATCCTTCCAAGACTAGATTATTATGGATTGGCCATCACCCACCACTATGACAGAGGTGTGTAGCTTCATGGGACTAGTAGGTTACTACAAGATATTTATTCAGGGCTTCTCTCTCGATTGTGCACTCCCATCACTTCCTTCAATGGAAAGGGAAGAAGTTTTTTTGGTCAGACAGGTGTGAGTAGGCCTTCAGGAAATAAAAGGAATGCCTCACTATAGCACCTATCCTTGCAATGCTTTGGATCCACAGGGTGAGTTTTTCGCTTACATGGATGTTTCTTTAGCAGGGCATGGAAGTGTTCGATGTAGGGAAGAGCAATGGATTTTGAATCTCGTAAACTCAAAGATTACAAGCTTAATTATCCGACTCATGATATTGATTTTATGGCTGTTTTGCATGCTTTGTTTCGATGGAGGAACTTTTTGCTTGGTCAAAGATTCACACTCAGGACAAATCACGTGAGTTTTCGCCACCTCTTCACACAGCCGAATCTCAATGCTTATCAACTACGTTGGATGGAGTTTCATTGTGAGTATGAGATGGAATAGATCATGTGAAAGGGAAGAAGAATGTGGTGGCAGACGCTCTCAGTAGATGGAGACATGTGGCTATGGCTACCTCAGTGAGCGCAGATTTGTGGAGCAGGATTCTTCAAAGAACTTCCTTTTGATAGCTTCTACATTGTAGTTCGAGTAGAGATCAAGTCTCAGAGACCCCTCAAGGGGAATTTTGATGGTTTTTCTTTAGATGAAGATGGTATTCTTAGGGACAAAGGCTAGATTTATGTTCCCAGAGATGGAGGCTTGAGGTAGGACATCTTGGTGGAGGCACATCATGCACCCTATTCATCCCATCCCGGGTGAAGAAGATGCATGCCACATTGAGATAGTTGTATTATTTAAGAGGACTTTGTAGAGACTTGGATCAGTTCGTGTCATGATGTTTAGAGTGCCAAAAAGTAAATACCAAGCATCGTATCCATCCGGCCTTATCTTTCCTCATGTTATAGTGGAGTGGAAATGGGACACCATTTCCATCATGGTCATGGTTGATAAATTGACAAAAGTGGCTCACTTTTCTCTAGTGAAGACCACTTATATAGCTAGTGCCGTGGCATGGGTATATCTTGATGAGATTGTCAGGTTGCACAAGATTCCATGAAGATCATTAGTGACCGCGATCCTTTGTAAACTTCCCATTTTTGGACTACCATGCAGTATGCCCTCGGACAAAGATTAATTTTAGTACAACATATCACCCCGAGACAAATGGAAAGACTAAGTGGGTGAATCAAATTTTAGAGGACAAGCTCAAGATGTATGTGATGGATCAGCAGTCTAGATGGAAGGACTACCTGTACTTGGTGGAGTTCCCTACAATAATATTTTTTAGAGTTCTATAGGCATGGCTCCTTTTTAGGCTTTGTATGGTAGAGAGTACAAGACATCTCTTAACTAGGATAGGCTAGAGGACAGGGTTTATCTTGGACCAACTATTTTGCTGGACATGGAGTAGCAGGTGGTTTTGATCAGACATAGATTGCAAGAGGCATAGGACAGGAAGAAGAAGTATGCAAGATCAACATAAGACCAACCTTAGTTTCGATGTGGACATAAAGGTGTTCCTTCGTGTCAGGCCACATAAGAGCCCTGTTTGTTATGGAAAAGGTTCTAAGTTAGCTCCTAGATTCATGGGTCATTTTGAGATGTTGGAGCATATCGGCCCTTTGGCCTACTGTCTAGCATTTCCACCCAGCTTGTCTCACGTACATGATGTGTTTCACGTTTCAGTTCTTAGGAGATATGTTGTCAATCCTTCTCATGTGATAGATTGGACATCATTGCAGGTGCAAGATCAAGGGCATGAGATGGTGGAGCCCGTTCACATTCTAGGTCATAGGACCTTGGGCCTTTGAGGAAGAGAGGTTGATCACATCTTGGTATAGTGGGACAAATATGTTGAGACTAGCACTACATGGGAGGATGCTAGTCTGCTATGATTTTAGTTTCCACATATTTTCCAGTGACTTCAATGAATAATTCTAGTCTAAGGGGAGGGGGATGTAGTGCCCACTTCCCTTTGACACATTTTTGATACTAATCATGATATTGTTGATTATATTATGGACATGATTATGGACTTTGTTATAGTATAATGCTAGATGTTAGATCATGGATTATTATTGAGTTGATTCACCATGATGCATGATGATTATTAGAGGCATTTTACATATTGATGTTCATTTACTACTTGACATGGTTATACTTGTGGATGTTGTTCGACATTTCATATTTAGATATTGTGAGTACATCTAGAAATGGAAATTATTTGATGATGTTATACTTGTTGAGTAAAATTGCAAATGATCTTGTTGATTGCTTGAATGTTTTTGTGATTCATATATCTAAATGATTTTTGAATTTTAATTAGATCATTTTGGAATTTTAATTAGATTATTTTGGATGGTCTGATATGCCACTTGAGGCTAAAGGAGGTATTCATGTTTTACAGGTTAAAATATCACAAAAAATATCGGGGTATTGGACACTAACCACATTGGAATTCTAAATGAATTCAACAAAGTCACCATGGCAACTAGTATATTTTTGTGTATTTGTGTGTGTTAAGGATTCCCATGGGGGATCACCTTTAAATGTGACCAAGGGGTTATGTTTATTTATTTATTGGCTCCTTTTTTATGTTTGCATGTGTTTATTTTGTGGTGCATTGACCCTTTCATTATTCATTAAATGGTGTGTAATATTGTGAGAAATCATGTTGTTAAGTTAATTAATTAAAATATGTTATAAGAAAGTAAGTAATAGAGTTTTTGGCCTTGAATTAAAGTGTTGTAAGAGATGTCTAAGTGATGTGTAAGTTAACTTTTGAGTGTGAAACACTCCACCTTCTTGGAAATTCGAATTTGTCCTTGGAGGCTGATTTTGGAGGCTTCTGGGACAAGTTAAATTTGTCTCATACCTCTTAAATTTAATTACCAACCATACCTACAGTTTGAGAGTTGAAATTTGACTTTTATAATGCTTTTTGAGAAGGTAAATTATAGGTTTTAATTGCAGTTTTCTTAGATGATTAAATTTCACTCGTTTGGGGTGTGGGTTGGATTTGAGTATGTAAGTAAACTTCATATTATTCACCCACCTATTTATTATGCATGGGAGAATGAAGTTGAATTTTGGGTTAGGGTTGAGAACATGTGATGTGTAATCTTACATGGATCCACCTCATCCTCTTCTCTTCCTCTTCTATAAAATTTGAATTCCTTTGTTTTGGTGTTTCTCAACTTTAGAGACTTCATTCTTGAGTGAATTCCTTGTTGTTTTGGGAGCTCTTGCTTTTGGAGAAGCTTAAAGATTTTTGCATGCTTTTTGTTTGGTGGATTTTTGGATTGTTTTCTTGGAAACAACTGTTGTTTGGAACTTGGGAAACTCCATCATGGAGAGGTAAGAGCTTGGCTCTGAAATGATATTCTTTTATGAATGTAAATGTTAATGTGTGAATGGTTTGGCATGTTTGTGGACTGTTGGGTAGATGGCCTAGGAATGGTGGAGGAGAAGACTATGGGGTTTATTTTGTGGGAGGCACAAGTGTGTTTTAAGGAGGTATAAGGGTGGAGAGAGTTGGGATTTGGGTTCAATCTTATAAAGAAATAACTTGTATTTTTTACTCATTATGGGGTGCCATAATAGGTTGGGGAGGCATAAGGAAATGTGAGGAATAAATGTACTTGGGGGAGGCATAAGGAATGTCATGGCTTTGATATACTATATTTTGGTGGTTTTTTAATTTAGGTGGTGATACCCATTTCCCATTTTTGGAGGCATAAGAATCATCCCCCATAGTTTCTTTCTCCTTTGGCTTGATTGATGAAGCCCCGTAATGTTTCTTATTCTTTAATGTAGTTGTAAACTACATTTTGTTTTGTACTATGTTTTTATTGTGAAAATGTTGCTTGTGTTTTTGTGGAAGCCTCGTTGTTCCCATGAGTTGGATCACATTTTTTTTGCATTGTGGTTGGGGCTCGGGGGCCAATGAAGAAGGATGGATTCTCCTCTTCATTAGATGTCTTGGTTGGGTGGAGAGTGTTTCCTTTCACCTACTCTTGTTGTGATCATAATTTGGAAGAATGATAAATACACATGTCATTGTTCGAGCTAAGAAAAGACATTTTAATTGTCCCTTGTGAAATTAAATCTTATTGTAACCTTTCCAACTTGAAGTGGATGAACTTGTATATGTTTTGTAATGGAAAGATGTTGTATTGGTTATGAAAGTGTATATTGAAATGTGAAAGAGACATACTCTGTTCTGTTCTTTTGAAAGCAAGAAATTGTGTCCTGTATGATGAAATTGAGGAAAGAAAGAAGGAAGTTGTAAATTTGTCTTTTGGAATCAATAAAGGATTGCATAACCTTCCTCAAATTGCATCATTGTATTGAATTTAATCATCTAAATGTGAGTTGTAATCTCTTTTTGAAAGAAAGAAATGCGTATGAAGGAAGTGTAATACTCTGTCTTTTGAAATATGTTAAAATTGGAAATCAAAGATGTATTCTAGCTTTTTAATAGTTGAATTGAATCAAATAAATGTTTTAGATTAGAATTGGAATGAATCCTTATACTTGGAAGATGGAAATGATGAATAGATCCTTTAAAATTTGATCTTTGTTTTGTATTTTCAAACTAGCAAATACATTATCCAAAAATACACAGATTAAAACTACTGCAACATTGAAATAAAAACTAAACAATTAATTTGAAGTTAGTATTCCCTAAACAAATCCAATTGGAAAAAAATACTTAAGGAACTTCATAGAAAACTTAGCAAAATGGGCTCAACCCTCTTACATCGTTTTTTTGTCAATAGATGTAAATTTTGAAATTGCGAGATCAATCAAACAAATTGAATCTTAAAATCCTTCTTAAATCCATCTAAACAATTCTCCATGTCTATTTGACATGTTGAGAGAGGAAGAACATTAAATTGAACAAATATTACAAGTTAAAATTTACCAGTTTGCACTTTGTAAAAGTCTGAGATTGCTTTTTTGAAATTGACTTCTTAAAATATATCAAAATCAAAATTTAATGATTCGTGAGTAAAGAGGACATTGAGATTTTTCCATAAAGTCTTCATTTTCCCAAAACCGAGATCTCTATCAAAAGTTATGGCCTTCTGAAGTTTTTCTTCCTTTGGCATCAAATAAATAATTCTAACTGTTAAAAAAAAAAATTGGGAAAAATTTCCTTGATGGACCCGTAGGGACCAATTTTTCCCTTAGCGCTTCGGAAAATTTTTGGGAAAATTTTACTAATTTTCCTCAAGACCCTACCGACCTACAATTAATCGCCTCATGGTGCCACGTGGCACCATGAGGCATTGCAGAGGGATGGATCCCTTTTTTAACTTAGCACTTCAAAAAAATGGGAAAATTTTCTAAATTTTCCCCACCACCCCATAGACCATGCACCCGATCGGAGATGCCAAGTGGTATCGTGAGGTGTCAATGGAGGTGTAGGTGAATTCTAACCTTTTCACCCTTTGGGCATTAAAATTATTCTACCCCCGCCACCCACTTTCCTGCATTGGTTTAAGAGGCCCCACGTGTCCCTTGCGGACTTGCAGACTTGTGGAGGGAGCGGTTGCCGCAAGGGTGGCTTTTCGCCCCACATGGGAAATTTCCTAAACGTCTCCTGCGGCCCCACCAACCTGACTCCTCCTTTGGGAAAAATTTCTCCCCATAGCCCGTGGACCCATCCATGGGGAAATATTTCTCCCTACGGCCCGCAGACCTACCTCTGGGGCAAATTTTCTCCCTGGGGCCGGAAGCCCGCTCTTGGGAAAAAATTTCACCCCAAGGCCTGCCAACCCATAACTTGAGAGATATGAGGACTTCATTATATCATTGGAAAGGTGAGGAAATTTCCTATCCAATGGGAATGATTTAGGGAATTTTTAAATGCGTTAATTTTGAGAAAATCAAGTTGAATCTTTAAATCTGTTAGAGAGTGGGTATGGTGAGGAATTACCCTCTGACCCTAATTGAACTTTCTAACCCTAAATTTTGGACCTTGTGACCTTTAATAATTGTTAATAAAATAAAATTATATGTTAGTGGATTAGAATTGATTTGGAACTTGTTAGTGATAACTATTGTCTTGTTACCTTGTTGTAGACTCTTTTAAACAAAAAAAAAAAAATCCATAATATTCCTAACTAATCCTAGGTTGTTCTTGGGTCTCAAGTGGGTTGTTTTTAGTGGGCATCACATCTAAGAAGCCAACAACATAACGAGCTCGAGTCACCAATTAAAATAAATTCCAAGAAATATTGGCAATCAAGGAAAGTGGCTAAGTAGCCGCATTGCAAAAAGTCTGAAAATTCTCACAAAAATATAAATAACTAGAAGAGCCTCAAGATATTCTCAATCCAATCATAAAATAAGATGTTGGTTCTTGATAAAATGACACAAATTTACAAATGTAAAATACAAAACGTTAACACCACATTCATTTCACATCCCTTCATGGCCGCCAATAGGGGTACTATGCCTCGAGGTCAATTCCAAGGACACATGTGTAGTATTAGGTCATAAAAGACACCCATGAACTTAATGTCTACTCTCCCATACAGGTAACAAAATGAAAAAATGACAACCAGACCAACTTTCCTAACTACTTAAGGAAGGAATCTCTAAACAAATTTTAATTAACTCTTCCCGACCCAAAAACACAACCACTATTGTCCAACCACAATAATCACACCATAAAATATATCATTCCAATAATGCCAATAAGGAAGGGTCTAAAGAGGGCTTAACGCATCATACAATTATATCAAGATTTAATACTTGTAAAACAACACATTTTCAAAGGGAGCCAAGTTTCGAGTACACTAGAAGTTCACAAAAATCAATTTAATTTGACATTCTTAGTTACCCGGGTTTTAAAAAAATGCCGCTAAGCATGCATGTAACAAATTATTTTATTATTATTTTAATTCTAGCGAGTTCAAATGAACAAAGTAATGTAATATTTCTTCATACGCATTTCTTTTTCAATTTTCAAACAAGTTTGTTTTCTAGATTTTAAAGTGTGCTAGGTTTACAGCTCATGTCTCAAGTTTTCTAGTGTGTCCAGGGTCCAACCTTTGAACCCATGGCTCGATACCAAGTGTAAACACTGCTAAAATCTCCCACTTGAGACCCATGAACAACCTAGATTTAGTAACAAAATTATGAATAATTTCTTTTTAAAGTGTTAACAACCAAACTCTCAAGGGAAATTAAATTCAACCGATAACTTTTCCCATTATAATAATTAATAATTCCACATTATAAAGCAAGAAGTGTAATAAGTCCACACCTAGCTCAAATCTCATTACGGATTAATTTAATCACTAATTACATTGACATTTTAGCTAAATATTCCCTCATTAAAATTTTAGGGTTAAGGGACCAAAAAATTTAAATACCAAAGGTATTTAATTCCATAAGATCTAAGACAAGAACAAGGTTTAATTACAAAGTGGGGGAAAGAATATGTATTTAAAATCATCGAGTAAATTCTTATTTACCCACTCCTAGAACTCGGTTAAAGATTCAATTTAATTTTTCTCATGATTACCACAATTAAAACTTGTTGAAAACATTCCCATTAGATAGGGAATTTCCTCACCATTCCGATGATATAAAGAAGTCCTCCTAACTCCTCATATTTCTCAAGTTATGGACCAAAGGAACTTAGGGTGAAAATTTTCCCAAGCGCGGGCACCTGGGGAGGAAACTTTTCCTTAATTGGGGCCTATGAAATTCAGAAATAAAATTCACCTAGAGGAGAAACGTTGATAGGTGGATCAGGGAAGAAAACTTTTCCCAGATGCGTGGGTTGGCAGAGTGGGGAAGGCATTTAGCAGCTTTTTCCCTTTTGGGACAAAGTGGATTTTACACGCACCTCTGCCGATGCCCAAGGAGGCCACATGGAAGCTCCTTATTGGTTGTAGGTCAGCGGGTCAATGGGAAACATTTAGAAAATTTTACTATTCAAAATGAACGGTAAATAGGTTGAAAGGAACCCACGCCTCCACCGACGCGAGAAGATGCCACGTGTCAGCCAACCATTGGCTGTAGTTTGGCAGGTCAATGTAGTTAATCTGGAAATTATCCCAAAAATTTTCTAAGGCATTAAGGATTGAGAGGATTTGCTCCTCTACCGATGCCTCGTGAAGCAACCTGGAAGCACCTGATTAGGCGAGGGTCGGCATGCCTACGGAGAAAACTTACAAAGTTTTCCAAATTTATTTTTGAAAGAGCTTAAGGTTAAAATCGATCCGAGCCTCCACAACACCCAACGAAGCCATGTGTCGATCAATGATTGGCTACGGGGTAGTGAGGCTCATGGAGGAAAAATTTCCAAATTAACTTTTTGGACTTAGATTATTTTTGACAAAATGAAGGCTTGCGGCTTAGTGGAGCGGTGGAAAACTTCATGACTTTGCAATTTTTGGGTAAAAGCAAAAAAAAAAAAATTTAGCCCATTGGTCCACCAAATAATATTTTATCCAATCAAATTTGATAGTTATATTACTTTTTGAATCCAAATGAAATAAAAACTTCATAAGGCCATAACGTTTGATTGGGAACTTGGTTTTTGGCAAATGAGGACTTTCTAGAAAGCTCTCGACATCCTCTTTGCACATATATCTTAAGAATTTAATTTTGATAAATTTTAAAGGGTTAATTTTGAGAAAAATTCTTTCTGTCACTTAGAAAGTGAACTGGTATTTCTAACTTACCAATTATTTGTTCAAATCCACCATTAATTCTTTCTCAACATGCCAAATAGATGGAGGATTTCACTTGGAAGAATTTAGGATATATTTCAAGGATTAAATTATTTGATTGAAGATCAATTCGAATATCCCCAATTTAACGGTAAAAATGAATGAGAAATTGTTTGGGCTCGATTTTGAAAGGTTCTATGAAAAATTCTTAAGTATTATAGTTTGTTTGGGATCATTTTGATCTTTCTTAGCTTGTATTAATGTTTCAAATGTCTTTCCTAGTATGCAGGGTCGTTCTATACATTTTCTGATAATTATTTTCCAGTTTAAAAATCATGTAATAGAGCTCTACAACTTCCAACTCGAATTGATCCATTACATTTACCAAACTTTAAAATATGATTTCATTCTAATCAAATATTACAATGTTCTATTTCCTTCAATCAAAATGTAGAAACAAGAAAGAAATTTCAAAACACAGAGGATGCAACAATTCTGAACGCATTTTCCACATTTGAACAAAGAGTTGTACAACATTTTAAAAGAAGATTTCAAAGAATAATAACTTCATTTTATAAGGTAAAACAACATCTATTCAATTGAAAATATTTCTTTTACAACTTTTTTTTTTATCAAATACAACTTTACAATCACAACTCCTTCTCATTACATTCCTTTTAACAAAATGAATACTGAGTATATTTCTTTCACATTCAAAGGGAATTTTATTTCCAAAACATAGTAACTCTTCAGCAAAAAATGTATATTAAATTTTCATCCACATTAAGTGGGCAAATGGTTTACAAAAGAAGTTTCACAAGGGACTATCGAACTCTTCTTTTCCTCAATTACAATATATAGAATACAAATTCCTTCCACATTTATTCAAAAACATAAAACAGTAGTATATCTCTTTCACATTTCGAATTGCAATTTTCTTAGCCAATACAACACATTTTTACATCACAAATAATGTACAAGGTCATCCACTTCAAAGTGGGGAGGGGTTACAATAAGAACAATCTCAACAAGGACTAGAAAACTTATCTTTCTCCTCTTCTCCAGAACAACAACATGAATATCCTCCATTTTCTTTATTTCAATTTGATCAAAATAAAATATGAGGAAAGGAAATTCTCTCAACCCAACCAAGACATCCAATCAAATGATAAGCCATCCTTCTTCATTGGCCCCCAAGCCCCAACCATAATGCAATAAGAGATTTTTTCCAATACATGGCAACAATAGGCTTCCACAACATAAAGAAATATTTCTCATTCAAAACAAAATCCAAAACAAAAAACAACACTCATGCTTCATCATGCAAGCCAAAGGAGCAAGAAACTATGGAGGATGTTGCTTATGCCTCCCAACGGGAAATGGGTATCACCACCTAAGAACAAACCACCAAAATATCTCATTTCAAAAGCTTGACATGCCCTTATGCCTCCCCAAGTACCCCTTATTCCTCACATTTTCTTATGCCTCCCAAACCTCTTATGGCACCCCATAACGAGTAAAGAAATGCAAGCTATTTCTTTTCTTGGGGGAGCCCAAATCCCAACTCCCTCCACACTTATACCTCCCAAAAAAAAAATCCCATAGAATTATCCCACACCATCCCTAGGCAGTCTACCCAACCAGCCAACAAGAAATAACATACATACAACCATTTACATATTCCTAAAAATGAAAGAAGAGCATTTCCAAGAGCCAAGCTCTTACCTCTCCATGATGGAGTTGTTCCAGTTCAAAACAGCAACCTCTCCATTGCAAAGCAATCCAACAGATCAACATTAATCAACAAGTGTGTAATAATCTCCAATCTCCTCCAAAAGCAAGAAATATTAAAAGCAAAAGAAGTCACCCAAAATGAAGCAAACAAATTTCTAGTAACCTCCCAAAAAAGACAAGTAATTCGAATATATAGAGAGGGAAGAGAAGAGGATGAGGTGGATCCAAGTGGGATACCACACCACACATCCTCAACTCCAACTCATTAGTCAACTTCAATCTCCAAGGCACAATAAATAAGTAGGTGAATAAATGACAGTCCTACTTACACACTTAAATAAAGCCCATACCCCAAAGGACTGAAATTGAAAACATGTAATAAAGTGCAGTTACAACTTACAACTTGAGTTACAAAACTGCATAATGAAGTCTAAATTTAAACCCTCCAACCATCGGTAAGGTTGTCATGCAAATTTAAGAGGTATGGGATAAGTTTAACTTGTCCCATATGCTTCCAAAATCATCCTCCAAGGAAAAATTTGAATTTCAAACAGAGGTGGAGTGTTTCATACTCCAAAATTAATTTACACATCACTTACACATTTCTTACAACACTTTAATTTTAGGCCAACAACTCTAATAATTACTTTCTTATGTCCCAATTTGATTAATTAATGTTAACAACATGTTTACTCACATTAATTTACCACAATTAATAAATAATGAAAGGGATAAACACATCACTTAATAAACACATACAAACATCAATAAAAAGGAACCAAATAAATAAACACACATAACACTTGGTCACATTTAAAAATGATCCCCCATTGTAATCCCTAACAATCAAACACACACACACACAACAATAGAAGTTTCCATGGTGACCTTGTTGAATTCATCTAGAATTCCAATGTGGTTGGTTTCCAATCCCCTGATGTTTGTTGTGATATTTTTAACTTGCACAATAAAAATACCCATTCGGCCTCATGGCCATATTAGAACATCCAAATGAATATAATATAATTCCAAAATCATCAATATATATATATGAATCACAATAACATCCAGACAATCAACAATATCACTTATAATTTCATTAGAAACTATTTAATCATCAATTTAAAATTTAATTTTCTCAGTCTACTCAAAATATCCAAATATCACATGTCCTAACAACATCAATAAATATATATATATATAAATGTCCAACAACATGTCAAAATCTATGTAAAATGTCTCTAACAATCATCATGCATCATATATGAATCAGAGTCAACAATAATCCATGATCTGACATCTAACATCGTAATATATCAAAACTATAATAATGTCCATAATATAATCAGTAGTATCATGATCAATATCAAAAGTGTCAAAGGGAAGTGGGATCTATAGTATACATCATCAAAGAGAAAGGGTTTCTCGAATAAGCTAGATAATTATGTTTGAATTACATAAGAGATACAATGATCCTAGATATACAATTCTACATTGATTAAAGTTAGGGGTTTCAAGAAATATGGTGTAGCCCATGAAAAAAGATGAATATGGTCACATAGGAGAAGGATCTAGAGAAAATAACATTGAAGTGTTATTAGTTACGATAAGAGGCTTAGAAGATCTAATGAGAGTCTAATGTATTTCATAGTTTTTAATAACTTGTTGTAAGAACTTTTGAGATTCATTTAATGTGTGTAGGAGATACTTAAGAGCCAAAATGTCAGTAAATCTTGTAATTCTTGGATATATTATAATCCAAATAGATTTTTTATCCCTTTTCGCATTTTGTTACATTGTTTCACATTCATAAGCATCTATTAGCTAGGACCCCTTATTTTGAATACACTAATTTGTATTAGAATTCAATCGTATGATTTATGAAAGATATTATTGTGAAGAGAATTGCAACAATAAAATACATTAACTATCTAGATTAATAGGTATGAAGTTAATCTTTAACCAAAATAAAAACATAGAATACAGTGATATCCTTATTAGGTTATAAATCTATAGAATAATTTTATATTAGATTTCATGATTAAATATAGTGACATTCAAATATGAGAAAGTGCAATATAGGTTGCTGCACTTGAGGGCTCTGTATGGCCATTCTCAATGATATCCCACACATCCCGAGGTCTGAATACCACCTTCATGGTTAACGACTAGTCTTCATAATTATTTCCATTAAATTGCATTATCTCCATATCATATGTATAATCCATAGCTTGCTACCAATTTAATAATCTACTTGAATAAAAAAGCCTTTGATACTAATTTGTAGAAAATTCAGAGTCAAACAATGAACAACAAAACAAATAATAAAACTTACAAATAAAAATAGAGTAATATCCAAACCAGCACTATTGTGCGTAATCATTAATTAATTTATTCACTGTTAGAGATTCGACTCATTACATTCCAAGCTATGCATGCAACACTTTCTCGTACATCTATAGCTTTAGCCATGTGTGATCCTACTAATTTTAAAATTGTTTCTAATTATATAAAACCGACTCTAACTAGAGTTGACTATGAAGCTGCTTTGAATAGAGCTTTAACAAAAATAAAATTGTAGCCTTAAAACTACCATATGTTACGCATGCAAAAAAAAATATTTTGTTTTATTTGACTAATTTAATTCCTAAACTATAAGACAAAGTTGGAATTAACTAAAGCATAATAAATCTAAAATTATGTTTCCTTAAAAGCTACGAGAGAAATTACATGCTTCACATGCATGCATATTTCCAACATTGGGGAGAGCACGCCAATATGACAGAAATTATCTATGATGCGAGAGAAAATAAAGCTTGAAGGTGTGCAAGATGTGAAGAAATGTTTTCTATCCCGACCGAGAGAAGAAACCAATATGGAGCACCAAATCCACATGGTGTTGCATAGAAGAGATGATGACTGAGCATGCATAAGATCAAAACAAGGTAGTGCAAAAATAACATGAATAACACCAACTTATGAGTTTAGCAAGGGGTGAAGGGAGAAGATGAAGTTTCCTCGGAATGCATAATGAGGAAAACACAAGGAGGGAAATGTAAGTGGGTGAATTTCATCGTGATGGACTTATTTGCAGATATGTGCGGGAGGAGAAAGGTGAAGGCTGATGAGAAGGTGGTTAGAGAAGACTAGGAGAACACAAAGAAGAATGACCTGATGTCACTACTAGAGGCCATCTGGAAGAAATTAAAAGAAGTGTTTTGAGTCCTAATGGATGGAAAAAATATCAAAATAAATTGCAAAAAATAATATAACTTAATATGCCCCAAAGTAAAGACAAATCGGATCTCAAGATAATAGCACACAAGAAAGGAGAAGAAAATTTTAGATTAGCCACGATGAACAAGAGGAGATAATTATGTGAAAAATTGGATTGTGGCCTAGTAATGGTTAAGAAGAAGAAAAGAGAAGGAATATGCCACAAAGAGATATTATGTATAAAGGTAAAAACTACATGGAATAATAGTGTAAGGTTGAGTAGTGGGAAAGTAAGATGCATAATGGAAGATAGCATCAGGAGGAGAAGGGAAAAGTTAGATAAAATATTTAGATAAGAATGCTATACATTAGATCCAACCCCACAAATTAATATAGAAATGGCTATGGGAAGAAGATGAGTTTAGGAGAAGATATCATAACATACAATGCAAAGAGGATGTGTGTAGAGAGAAACACCAAAAACAGGTCCAAAGAAAAGATAAATTTTAGAGATAAGAGTTTTTGGAAGAAAGGGGATGAGAGGTGGAAAGCAAAAGTGTAAAAAGATAAAGTGGTCAGAGGAAGCTTGTGGAGAGATGAAGGTCATGAATGAATAGAGTGAAAAAAAGAAGTGTATGAAGGAGAGACATAGAATGGTTTAGAGCCTAGAGGTGAAGTGTATGAAGAAGAATAAAATTCTTGAATAATTTTGATGGAGGTGAATGGAAAGTGGTGAGCCCAAAATTATGAAGGAGAGATTTCAAGGAAAACACTTGAATCTGGACAGAAAAGTATCACTAGAGAAGCCTTTAAAGGAAAAAAGTTCATGAAAAGTAGAAGCTTACAAGGGAGAAGGTTTTAGTGGGAAAAGAATGAAAAATTATCCAAGAGATAGATCTATTTAGAGGAAGAGGTCAAATGGTGGTGAGTTTAAGCTCAACAAAGTGTGTAGGATAACATAAAAGAGTCACCGAGAAGTGGTGAAGGACTATAAGAGATGCAGAAAGAAGAACCAAGTCCACGATATGAATCAAAGGATGAAGGAGCTAGGACTATCGACCCCAATAGTTTCATGGGTGGTTCCAGTGCTCACTCTATCTACTTAAGATAGATTTAAAGTCTTAAGAAATTGTGGTGTTTGATATAGTAGAATATAATATCCAAAGCAATCACGCACAATTTTGCTAGGTGCGGGTGCATGCAATGTTGGAGAGTGTATGGAACATGGAGATGGAAAAAAATATAATGAGAGGGTGAGTGCAGCGAAGTGTGCTAGTAATTTTCATAATGGAAATTAGTAAGGAGCACATCGTAGATAGGATTTTGAAATAGAAGTGGATGTGTAACTAGGGGGAGAAGGTTTTGAAAAGTATTATAGCAATGGATGAATAATATCATGCCATACTCATATGATTTTGGGAGATTAGTAAGAGTTTTCCTACCTTAAGAGAGGGGATACGTAAGGATATTGTGGAGGAAGGAAGAAATTCCCAAAGAGAGTGTACTAAAGAAAGGTAAAGATTTATCTCAAAGCAAAGAGTGCACGATAGAATAGAGAAGAGGCATGATAGAATTGGTGGTTAGAAGAAAAGAAAAGATAGTTTTCAAAAGATGTGTAACAAAACATGGTGAAAATGAATTAATAGTCAAAGAATTAAAATGAATTGAAAGCGATGTGGCACAACAAGGAAAGATATAGATGGAGGTATCTGTTGGTTTTCAAATAGGACTTTTAGAAGAGCAATGTAATAGGGACAAGAAGTCCCTCCTCTTTAATGGGAGAGGTTCCCTTATTCAGAAACGAACTTATTTACAAATGTACAAAATATTATTTTATGGTTGAACTTGGATATTACGAAAGTGTTTTCCACAAGGATCATCAGTTACAAAAGGACTGAGGAAAGGGAATAAGAGGATGAGCAGAATAGCAACATTCAGAATTATAGATAGCAGAATAATTCTTTATGTATGCGAAGTTTCAAGGAATTTAAGACAAGATCATTTGCATTGGCTGAATAGGATTAAATTTAAAGACACAAAGTTCTGTAAATAACCTTCTTCAGATTCATTAATCAAGGACACAAAGTTCCTTCTTGGTTATACAAGATCACTGTATTTGCAAAACCGGACAGTATGCAATCAGAGAGACTAACAAATTAGAGACAAAATGATCTTCACAATATTAAATGGAAAACACAGAAATAGCAGAGATCAGATAGACAATGAATAGAAAGCCCTTTTGTATTGATTTCTTTAAGATCTATTTACACTTTCAGAAAATATGCCAAGTTCTTCCTCCTTTCAAAATGGCACAAAGAAGGCCATTATATAGCTTACAATTCGGTTACTCCTCGTAATCAGCTTTTAACTAGAGAATAGTTAAGGAATGCCAAACGCAATTTCTTAACTATTTACATGGAATACGAAAGGAATGGCGAGAAGAGAGAAGGAAGGGGAAGGAGACAGGTGGCCACTCACTGAGAAGGACCCACCATCTTCAGAAACCGCTTCTTGAATTTCTTTAACGTCTCAGCTATGTCTTTGCCACGAGGGACACACCAGACGTTTCATCTTGAAGATGACAATGGATATCTTTGAAAAATGATGTAAACGGCATCTTGAAAGCTTCGTCCTTCTGCCATCTGTCCTTGAAATTTGATCTTCGCAACTTAAATTCAAATTTAGCACATTCGGGTCGTGCGGGAAAAACTAAGTATGAATTGCATTAGGTTCACTTGGGACATGTGAGACGCGAATGTGCGAAACATGAGGCTCAACTGATTCGGGTGAAACAGGGAGAAGACGCACAAATGCATTTTGGGACATTTGGGACGAAAATGCGCGAAGGACGCGGTCCGCGAACCGGCCGAAAATGGAACAATTTGCATTTTTTGACTTGGGACAAAGAGCTCTGAAGTACGTGACTCGGGAGTTTCGGCCAAAATGGGACAACATGCCCTTTTTAACTTTGGGACATTCGGGACAAAAAGTTCAAGGACGCGGGTTCGGTGAATCACCGAAAATGGAAACAGAAGGCCCGTTTGGACTTGGGACATTCGGGACAAAAAGTTTCGTGAGTACGCGACTCACTGGTTTGGGCGAAATGGAGCAGAGCGCACTTTTGAAATTGGGACATTTGGGACAAGAAAGTGCGAAGTACACAGATTCAGTGGTTCACCAAATTGGAACATCTCATGCACAAGAACTTTGGGACACTTGGGACAAAAACTTCACAGGCCCAAAATGGGACAAATTCGGAGGTTTTGGCCGATCAGGGAACAAAATTCACTTTCGTACTTGGGACAGGGGGACAAAAAGGTCCGACAGCCCGAAATACTTCTGAAATGACCCAAAACTTAGATTTTTTCGACTTAAGGACTTTTTCACACCACCAAATCGGCAGAAAGAATTTAAACTCAAAATTTTGAAATTTTTTTACTTTTGACAGAGCGGGGAATTTTGAGTGGACAACTGCTGGCTCCTTCTGGGGATGACTTGGCATAAATTCAGGGAATGAGACAAGGCAAGAACTTAGAAAACTCTATGAAACAGACAAAGGCCTTATCCCTTGGGCAATGGAGTCAAAAATAGACCAACACAGAGGGCAACACATAAAAACAACGTAAAGGGAAACACACCAAAACAACAGAAGGAAAACACTGTACAGAATATACAAAGGGACTCCCTAGTCACCTAGGACTTGAACAACTTGAGATACTGCCCACTATAAGGAAGTGGGAGAGAAGAACCATCCATGTAATCAAGATAAAAGGAATTCTCACCAGCAAAGTGTCTGATCTTGAAAGGTCCGAGCCACAGGGAATCAAATTTTCCATGGCTGCCATGAGGTTCATGTCTTTTGTCCCATAACAGTACGATGTCTCCAACTTGGAAATCTCTGAACCTAGCTTTCTTGTCAAACAGGACCTTTACCTTCTACTGGTGAACAGATATCCTATCAGCAACCACCAATCTGTCTTCATTCAGCTTGTGTAGGTACATAATTCTCTTGTCCAGGGCATCTCTGAAACTAGTATCCTCGATGGCCTTCATTAGATGCAAGGCCTAGCGCGGTTCCACTTTGCCACCGGCAATTGAGCTTCAACTCCATACACCACTTGAAAAGGGGACATTCCAATGGCTCTTTTAGGTGTGATCCTGTCTGCCCAAAGAGCATCATATAGCTTCTTGTGCCAGTTTCGTTGAGACTCATTGACCAACTTCCTTATGATAGTCACCAGGTTCTTGTTTGTGGATTCTGCTTGCCCATTTCCCTAGGGGTAATAATCTGAAGAATGAGTCGAGAGATGCCATACCCATAACAGAAATCCATTATCTCAGTTGAGGAGAATTTTGAAGCATTATTTGTTACAATCTTGTTAGGTACACCATACCTTACCAAGATGTTCTCTTTGATGAAGTTGCATACCACTTCAGAAGTAGTGCTTTTGATCGAATAGCTTCCACCCATTTGGTGAAGTAGTCAGGGCGCTAGTTAGCACATGAGTGTGACCAGCACTAGAAGTAGGGTTAAGTGTACCAATGAAGTCTAAACCCCATCGTTGAAATGGTTCCTTAATCACAAGAGGCAAAGAAGCCAGCTTTAGGTCTTCCCACAAAAGTCCGACAAGCCTCACATTTATCCACCCACTTGGATGCATCTCTGAATGAGGAAGGCCAGTAGTAACCTCCACGGAGTATCTTGTGAGCAGTGACCGTTGATGAATAGTGCCCTCCACATGCCGATCATGAAAAGCCGAGAGCAATTTTCTCTGCTGTTCCTTGTCCACACACTTCAAAAATCTCCCATCTAAGCCACGCTTGACAAGGCATTTTCCCACAATACATATTGCGGCGACCTCAATTTAATGAGTCCTCTTTTCTTTGGCGGTTAAATGAGGGGGCATTCCCATAGGTGAGAAAATGGGCGATGTCAAGGCATACCATTCATCAACCGAACTCAGAATGTAGAAACAAGAGGAAGGTCAGCTTTCTCCTCCAAAGAACTCATGTTTGGCCCTTTCAAAGAATGAGCTCACAAAGACCTTTCCCACGAACCAGCTTGGTTGGCTTAATGTCAATGTCATACTCTTGGACCTTAGAACCCAATTCCCTCTCTTGGATCCAAATTCTTGCTTGTGTAATAATTGACTTAACAAATTGTATCTCGGAACCAAAGCACCATAGTGAGAGTTGAGGATATAGAAACGGGCGCTAATGCAGCCTTCGACTACCGCAAAAGCATGCTTCTCCATCATGGTGTATTTTAGCTCATGATTCTTCGGATATAGCTCATGAAGGCAATTGGTAGCTCATGTTTATCGAGTCTTCTTGGGTTAAGACAAAGCAGCCGGGTATTATCTTGTAGCATAGCAATAGATGATGAAATCTTTCAAATCGAGACAAAGCCAAACTGGAGTTTTAGCGATAGCTTTCTTGATACCCTCAAAGGATTCCTTTCCTTCAGAAGACCAACCAAATGTTTTCTTTCCTTTCATCATCTGAGAAATGTTCAAAGTTAACTCTGCAAAATCAGGAATGATTCTTCTTAAAAAGTTGATCTTACAAGAAGAAGGAGTGCACGCCCTTTTACTTGGTCGGGAGAGGAATTTGCTTTGGATGGCTTGAACTCATTCAGATCAATCTTAATCCCATCCTTGGAAAAAATGTGCCCTAATAACTTTCCCTCAAAGGTGACACAAAAGATAGATTTTTAGGGTTTAGAGAGATCCCATGCTCTCTCTGCATCTCAAAGAAACTGTCTCTAGGTGGTCAAATGATCCGCTCTTGTCTTGGAAAATACTTGTCAAAGTCATTAAGGTAGATGACAATACACTTCCCTTTTAATCTTCCAAAAGCCAGTCCATAGCTCTCTGGAAAGTGGCACCAGCATTAAGTAAGCCCAAAAGGCATTCTCTTGTAAACAAAGGTGCCCCAAGGAGTAGTGAAAGTTGTTTTATGTTGATCTACAGTATCAACCTCTACCTGATTGTATCCAGAAAATCCACCAAGCATAGATAACATTTCAGAGCCTATTACTACTTGCAATATTTGATCCATCATGGGAAAAGGATAATTATCTTTCAGAGAAGCCTGATTCAGGTTCCTGAAATCAACACAGATGCGGATCTCACCATTCTTTTTTCTGACAGGCACAATATTTGCAATCCATGTTGAATGGTGAATAGGAAAGATAATTTTAGCTTTCAACAACTTCTGTATCTCCTGAAAGATGGTGTCAGCTACTTTGGGGTTGTATTGTCTCTGTTTCTGCTTGAAAGGCTTAATTCCAGGCTTGAGGGGAATAGAGTGCTGCATATCTTTTGGTTTGAAAGCTTTCAAATCTTCATAAGAGTAAGCGAGAACATCTTTATACCTTTTTAGAAGATCAATTGCTTTTCTCCTCTCATCTGCTGAGCAACATTTTCCAATGTTCACGAACTTGGGGTCAGTAGAACTCCCAATATCAATCTTATCATACTCAGCTGATTGCTGAGGCCCAGAAGAAGCTCTAGATTTCACATACCTGTCATGCTTATCAAATAGTTCCTCCAAACTCACCAGCCCTTTAGGAATCTTGTTTCCTTTGAGCTTAATGCACCCTTCCTGATCTGTTTCTTCTCCTTGGGTGACAGCTTGGCCAAAGGACACACTTTCACGAGGCAGGTTGTCACTTCCCTCAAAATACAGTTGTTCAAAATTACCTTTGAGTTCCAGGAAGGAAAGCAAATGCTGATCATTATTGAAAACTTGCCAGTTATTGGTATTGTCAGGTACACTAGGCCGGTGGACCATTTCAATAGTGAACTTATCCTGAGAGAATTCAGGATGGGGAATCAGTAGTGACCCTGAGACAGCCAGTGAATCAGCCCTGCTGTTCTTTTCTCTAGGTATTGCTTCAATAGAGAAAGCATCAAGGAATTCAATGGAATCCCAAACCTGATTCCGGTAATGCTTCAGCCTCCCATTTTTTACCTGAAAGAGGTTTCTGACCTGCTTCACAATCAACTCTGCATCACCACGAGCCAGAAGGTTCTTCACACCTCGTTCTTTGGCCACTTGCAGTCCAAGAATGAGAGCCTCATACTCTGTTGTATTATTAGTGTTTTCAAACCGCAACTTAAATGAGAAAGGATGTAGGCATCCTTCAGTGTGACACTAGCAGACACCAGCTCCGAGAACCACCGAGGAACAACTTCCATCAAATTCTAAAATCCAAACACCATTGGGATCTTTAGGTGATACTTTGGAGGGTTGGATTTCATCAGGGGACAGAATCATGTAATTACCATGCCCCATATCCTCATAGAGTATTTGTGCCTTAGGATCATCTCGTTTTCTACACAATATACTCAGACTGCTTCTCAGGTAGTAACTTCTTCATGTGTCCATTGACAGGTATGAGTGCATGTGACCAATCCATTTGAATCTCCCCACCCACATCTTTACAGAAGTTTCTACTTAGCAACATTCCATAAGAAGGAGGAATGTCTGCTACTAGGATGGTAGCCAAGACTTTCTTTTCAGGAAAAGCAGCAAAGGCCACTTGTGCATCTTTAATCCTTCCAACCAAAGGCACTTCCTTACTCTCCATGGAGTAGCAGGATCCATAAGTACGAGTGAGGGTCAAGCCTAAAGCATGAGCTACTTTGGCAGGCATCACATTATCTGAGGCTCCAGAATCTATGACACAATTACTGAGCCTATGGCCAGCTATGAGAAGTGTTACATAAAATGGTTTAATTTTGTCACCAGGGGAGGTGACAGCAGCTACCAGACTTGGCTGTGGTGCAGAAGGAGGAGTAGGTAAAAGGCCTTTAGAAGTGGTCTTAGAGTTGGAATTAACAAAGTGGATCATTTTGGCAAAGGCTTTGGGATGGGTTTGATAGTACTCAGCTTCTGAGATTTGTACCTTGGTCTTTTTCAGGTGATCAACAATATCAAAGGATCCAGAAGTGGACGGGCCATCATCATTTGGAATTCTAGGCTTATCAACTTTAGGAGAAAAAGAAGAAGCAACTTTGGTAACTGGATTGATAGGACTCACCTTCTGTGTAGACGAAGTAGGGATAGGAGATCCTCTTCTTGCAATTACAGGGATAGTTGCCGACTGCTCCTTGGATTTCTTAGGTGGCTGGGTCACCTTCTCCCTCTGCTTTGTCTGTTCTCGAGTCATGACAGCAAAAGATTCGCTGTTCATGTCTGCTACCACTTCATCATAATCATCAATGCCCTCAGTGGTAAAGAAATTAACCCGAGATCCCTCAAGTTCCTCTGCTTCATCATCAAATTCCTCCACAAACTCCTCGCAAGCTTCATCATCATCTGGCTCTTCAACTTCACAGGTTGCGTTCACAGGAACCTTAACAGGAGGTCCTTCAAGTGCTAGTCTTGTGTGAGGAGCAGGAAAACGATTTCTGGGCTGAAAATTTCTTCTTGGAACATCTCATATACGGGGCATGCTTTTGAGCCAATCTGTTTCTTTATAGCGACAAGATCATTTGCAGAGTTTCGGACTAATGGATCAAGTACTTAGGTCCAGGGTGGAAGAGGAAGAAGCGGCGAGACTTAGATTTGGGAGGGTCTCTTCTCAAATTCCCCACGACATGATCAAGTCATCTTCGATACTAACAAACCAGTTCTTGATCCAGAGCTAGTGTTCCGAGATTAGCCCTTCTTAGTGCATAACTAACTTTGGGTGATTGAGCATTTAGGAAGAAACACTTGTAACATCCCCATTTTATACCTTAGAACAAGTGAATTTTTTTTTTTTTTTATAATTGCATCCTGGTTCTAAATACATAATTTAGAACTCACAAATCAAATAACCATTCATATAACAGACAACCATATGCAGCTGTAATGACTCGGATTACTTCCGATCTATTCATTCCATGACTCGGTAATCTACCGATCTATTCATGAGTAAAAAGAGTTGGTGTTTTTAGATAACACTTTACTCTTGCGGTTCTCTTCCCTACTCTGGGATTCAGAATGCTCTGTCCAAGGAACCTAACTGAATAATCGTTACTATTATTCATCGGCATCTCATCCCTTAGACTAGGTGAATTAGGACAACGCAATCAGCAGCTTGCGATACTTTGGCCAAAGATTTGAAACATACTGTTTATGTCTCGTATTCCTTAACGGCATACTCAACAATCTGGAATACGTCCTTCACCCCATTCTTATGTTATATAGAATGTCTTATACTGACTACTGTCAGTCCTTCCTTTCACAACTGAATCACTCGGAGGCAGATTAACAAGGTGATAATGTGATATGGATGCCCACGAGGATTAGGGATATGGTGACATACTGGTTCAACCTTGCAGTTCAACCAATGTGTCATGATACCCCGAATCTCCTAGGCAGCCTCATAACATGACCACGTTCTTAATCGGACCCTGAGTAACTCATGCGAGATCAAAGTGTAAATCTTAGCGATCAATGCAAAGGGTGTCGCCAAAAATCACCTGCATTGTTGTAACTTCGAGAAGATCCTAATCTTCTCGGAGGTACAACCCTGCAGCTGACTTGTGTCGTCAACCTTTAAATCCGCCTCGAAAAGATCTACTTAACAACATGCGTTACGCACTTGAGTTTAAATTACTTTAAAGACTTTTTCTAAGTTTAGCCTTTCCCGATCCCTGGATTCTTCGTCTTAAGACGACCCTCCTCTATAAAGCCCATTACATGGTAGAGGTATTAAGGTCAAACTCTCGTCAAGGAGTCATTAGAATACACCTGATTCTAAAATAACAGAATTGGACAATATCTCATAACCTTTACTTGAGATTGCCATCTGAACTCCATTTGATTTATATCAGTTCTCATAACTGAATTTATATCATACTTATTAGTATAAGGATATAATTGATTAAGAATCCTATTAAGTGATGTCCTGTCATAATCAAGACTAGGGATCAGTAATTTAATTCAACTTGTTTAGCGTTCTGCTTAGGCTCATTTTTAACCTATCTTCAAGAAAGACAATTATTTAAATCCAATATTGCTTTCGCTAGAACAACAAGATCTGCTAAACACTCATATGAATTCAACCACATTTTCTTGTAAGCTTTCATTGTCAATCACAAAAGCATCCAAATTAAACAAAGATAACATTGCCACTCTGGTATATAAACCGAAGAAGGTCAACCATCAGAAATAGAATACAACACATAAGTATCAAGCACTTATTTCCATTCCTTTCAAAATTATACAATTACATTTTATGCAAACAACATACTTGATACAATGCTTAACGGAAAAGAAACATCTTTCCACATACAGTACATTTATATAATCAAGCTGTAATTCATTATGAAACACATTAATAAATCTGATCATCCTGTCAGATCTGCATTGCTTTTACCACTTACGGCAACCATCTGCAAAATAGTCAACATGAGTCAGTTCGATGAACTGAGCATGATAAGCACTAACTTTTAAAACAATTGCAATCCATCAATTGTTTTCATTAAACACCCTGTTTAAATGATATCAATAATCCAAACAAGTAAACATGATTCAGACTATGCCTTTGTAATACAAAATGACTACAAATATGTAACTCTATCATTGTTACAGAATAGTCCTAATCACTTCTCAAATATTCCATCGAATATTAAGAATCAAGGAACGAATGTATACAAACAATCATTGAATCCAAAATCACAACATTGGACAGATCGTTTCATTCATCCAAAAAGGAAAATATCATAACAATTCGTGATTCTACCAATATGTTACAAAACAATTCCCACTATTAGACAGATATCAACAAATATAAATAACTGAAGAGAAAGAAACATATCATTCATACTTCCTTTCACATAAGTTCATTACTGTACTGTCTCCACTTATGAAAAACATTCATCCAGTATGTATATGAACAAGTCCGACAAGCCACAGGAAGAATCACTATTTTAAATCAAGAAATAAAACACAGCAAAACTCCTGTACAGCAGCTAACACATCAACAATCCCATATATCAACCTTAAGCCCAATACTAGTTCCTTTTATACACAGTATGGCTTTTCGACACAAGTTGAAATCAAGGAACCTTTAGCATAACGCTGTAAACAACAGACTTCATTGCATTAAGCAATTTGAGGTTTCCTAAAGACTATGCCAAGACGACCACACAGTAATTCCGAAACATGCTCAGTCTAAATCGGACTGAAGTAAACGGAAAGGAACATAGCATATCTATTCTCACCAGGGCGCATTCAAACCTAAGTATGGTATTCACGACTCACTTCAACAGAGCCAGGATACAAGATAATCATTCAAACTCAAGGAACAGTGACAAAACGACAGTGTCCCAAAAATCAGATTCAATAAGGTTCAAGCAATACAAGATACCTTCCAAGAGTTCTAATGATTCCAACAGTGGTAACAAGTCGAACAATTGCATACTGATAAGGGTTATTATCCATGACCTATATCATAAAGCCGATATACAAGATGTCAAACTATTCACAAAAATCCATCAAGGCCAAATAAACATCACGAGTTCAATCTCAGGCTTATACAGAAGCCAAAAGAAACAAGATACCCTCCACAGGGTCAAACAGCAGAATAAACCCAACAGTCCTAATTGAAACAGTTACACTGTCCATCTGTCAAGAATTCAACTGAGTCCTAACAACAGTAACCAAAATAATGTAAGATGATATATCCATCCGTGCCAATAATGGCAACATTATAATCAGGCAAAAACGAACCAGAATACTGAAATTCCAAAACAAGGAATCCAACGGTACCCTTACCAACATTTCGCACAAGATGGCACAGGAAAGAAACGTAGAATTTCATCCAAGGAGTTTAAACCACAAATTCTTGCAACACAAAGGTAAAATAACAAAGGTCGTGCTACCCGTTACTCTTCGAGTACAAAATCGAATTACCAGTATCCAAATAGATATTCAAACGAAGTTCAACAGTGGTCCACAATATGAATCATTCAATGGACTCAACAGAGTCGTCCGAATAAAATACATATATCCATACTGTACACTGTCAACGGGTTAGATCCCGTTACCAAAATAACAAGGAAAAACAACTACCACCGAGTCGAAAGGAAAACTGTAACACAATAGTTACCTGTTCCTAAACAATTTTAAAAGACAGAACGAAACCAAAAAGTATCATTAGCCACTGTCATTAAAACCCACGACAGAGCTTACAATGATTTCATAATACTGAACAAACAAACAGTTCCATCAATATTTCTTCCGACTGTTTCCAAAACAAGAAACGGCGACCAAAGATCGACAACATAACAGTGGTCTATACCCAACACAGGTATATTCTATGGGCTCTCGCCGAACAGGCCGAGCATTCATACCTTTTGTAAATATATATATATCTCACATATTTAAGCCAGAATGAATACACAAAGAAATAGAGCCATACTTCGAATTTAATAAACACCCATCAAGGGGAAATTGATAAATCGAACCAGAAGAGATACAGTACCAAAAATCAAACAAGACCTCCATAGAAAATCATCTATTTTCTCAAAACATTTAAGCAGAGTTGTTCTAATGAAATCACTTGAAAGACAGCAAGATTTTTAAAGGTTAGGGCCTAACATGCCTGTATTTTTGCTCAAATTTCTGAAGCAGACCACTGGAAGAGCTCGTGCTTCCTTTTCCTTTTCCAAGTTAGAGCGATCAACAAAATTTTGCTATCTCCATGGCATATATATTCTCCTTGCCAGAGAAAAGAGCTAGATAACCTCATGCTCGCCATGCAACACAAAGAAGACTGGTGCGAAGAACCAGTGAACAGGCAGAGAGAGATCCGAAAATCGCGACAAGCCAAACAAACTAACCAACTTCCCGTTTGCATGCCTTCTCGCGAGTTCCGAGCTCGTCTACCGAGAATATTGAATGCAATTAAACCAACTTTCCCGCTCAGACTCCACTTCCACCGACCGCCAGAATTGGCGACAGACAAATGAAAACTCAAGTTCATTTCCAATCTTAGCGACCTGCCACGTCGGCTTAGGTTAGCTGTTGCCTATACCTCCGCCATGACCTGTCCTCCATCCTTATCCTTAGCATTTAATGACATAGAAAACGCCGCCCATGGTTCGCACCCCTCCATAGGCCCCTTTACATTCTTCTCATTAGTTAGGTTAGTAACTTAGGTTAGAATTTAGGATAATACCTAATCTAACTTCCATAACATAGATACTAACTTAGGACATTAACACATAGCCTAGGTCTAGGTTAGATTAACACTAATCTAACCCCTAGGTTAGGTTTAGTCTTAGGTTACTAATCATTTAATAATTCCAGTTAGGTCTGCATTCTGTACACTCAGAAAAGACCTATATCATACCTTCTTAAACAGGGTTAGCTCCTGTTCTACTGCAGAATCGTATGTAACCGAATTATTACCTGGTCCACGATCGAGACCTTCCAGATATACTTCGATATCGGGAATCAATTCATTTCACTTGATCAGCCTGAGTCATACTCCTGACTAGCTTATTCAATGCTGCTAGACCTTGCAACCTGTTCAAGGTCTGTGATTTTAATTCATCACGAACAAACTTAAAGCAATACTTGGATCAATTCCACTGATCCAAGACTAGGCATTATAGATGGATAACTCTATAATTTATTCCGAGATCAGATTAAACTCAGATACAAAATGAAATAGATAAAAGAGTCTAATCATATTCTGACTCAGTCAAGATCTGCAATCTGCAAAGAAATTACAGTACATATCAAGCATGATTCCTTAATCTAGGAACACATCCTTTTTACAAAAGAAATCACATATCAACACTTGTATGCATAGGAGAAAGTAACAACATTCAGGGGTGTTACAACACTTTTGAATTTGGTCGACAGTCGGGTAGGCGTTGGAATTTTATTTACCAACCTGTTGAACCGGGCCACAAATTCCCTCATTGGCTCTTGTGAATCTTTCTTTATCTCGAGAGACACTGGGAAAGCAAGGCATGCACATCTTCTCGCGGCAGAAATGCAGTTCTCAAACCGAGTTCTCATTGTGTCCCGATCCAGGTTATAGCACCGGCCGAAGGTGATAGAACCAATCAAAGCAGCATTATCTTGTAACGTCTCAACAAACAAATTTACGGAGACGTCTTCATATTCGACTCCCAGAACTCCACATGCAACAACGAAGGCTGCGATGTGTTCGTCAGGGTGCACTTTTCCATCACCTTTGAATTTGGGGAAGTTCTTCCGGTTACCTCTGGGTAACTCATGCAAAGGCTGACGAGCAAGGGCCACAGTTCGACACGATGACCCCATGGTAATGGTGCTGCCATTCTTGGAAAAACGGCTTGGAGAGGAACTGTAACACCGGCAAGGATCAAAGCTCATAGATTGGGACTAGCAGGCTCTGAAGGAATACCACCCGTAGGACTTCTATCTTGAACAGGTGGAGTGCTTGTCGAACGGGTCCTTCTATTTCTTGTTGAATTTGAAGGGAAAGGAAAACCTTGTTGTTCTAAAAGCTGAAACTGAGAATCTTCAATACCAAGGGCCCTTCTCCCTCGAGTGAAACGCGGAGTCGCCAGATCAAAGGATGATCAAAATTACAAAGCGGAATGCGATTTTCCTAGCGGAGTCGCCAAAAACTATTGGTTTTCAAATAAGACTTTTAGAAGAGCAACAGTCAGGGGACAAGAAGTCCCTCCTCTTTAATGGGAGAGGTTCCCTTATTCAGAAACGAACTTATTTACAAATGTACAAAATATTATTTTATGGTTGAACTTGGATATTACGAAAGTGTTTTCCACAAGGATCATCAGTTACAAAAGGACTGAGGAAAGGGAATAAGAGGATGAGCAGAATAGCAACATTCAGAATTATAGATAGCAAAATAATTCTTTATGTATGCAAAGTTTCAAGGAATTTAAGACAAGATCATTTGCATTAGTGAATGAGATTAAATTTAAAGACACAAAGTTCTCACGTAAATAACCTTATTCAGATTCATTAATCAAGGACACAAAGTTCCTTCTTGGTTATACAAGATCACTGTATTTGCAAAACCGGACAGTATGGAATCAGAGAGACTAACAAATTAGAGACAAAATGATCTTCACAATATTAAATGGAAAACACAGAAATAGCAGAGATCAGATAGACGATGAATAGAAAGCCCTTTTGTATTGATTTCTTTAAGATCTATTTACACTTTCAGAAAATATGCCAAGTTCTTCCTCCTTTCAAAATGGCGCAAAGAAGGCCATTATATAGCTTACAATTCGGTTACTCCTAACTAACTTAGTTTCTTTTAACTAGAGAATAGTTAAGTAATGCCAAACGCAATTTCTTAACTATTTACATGGAATACGAAAGGAATGGCGAGAAGAGAGAAGGAAGGGGAAGGAGACAGGTGGCCACTCACTGAGAAGGACCCACCGTCTTCAGAAACCGCTTCTTGAATTTCTTTAACGTCTCAGCTATGTCTTTGCCACGAGGGACACACCAGACATTTCATCTTGAAGATGACAATGGATATCTTTGAAAACTGATGTAAACGGTGTCTTGCAAGCTTCGTCTTTCTGCCAACTTGTCCTTGAAATTTGATCTTCGCAACTTAAATTCAAATTTAGCACATTCGGGTCGAGTGGGAAAAACTAAGTATGAATTACATTAGGTTCACTTGGGACATGTGAGACGCGAATGCGCAAAACACGAGGCTCGGCCGATTCGGGTGAAACAAGGAGAAAGACGAACAAATGCATTTTGGGACATTTGGGACGAAAATGCGCGAAGGACGCGGTCCGGGTGAACCGGCCGAAAATGGAAGAGTTTGCATTTTTGACTTGGGACAAAGAGCTCAAGTACACGACTCGGAGTTTCGGCTAAAATGGGACAGCGTGCACTTTTAACTTTGGGACATTCAGACAAAAAGTTCCAAGGACGCAGATTGGGCGAATCGGCCGAAAATGGAACAAGGCCCATTTGAACTTGGGACATTCGGGACAAAAGTTCCAAAGGACGCATTCGGGTGAATCGGCCTAAAATGGAACAGAAGGCCCATTTGAACTTGGGACATTCGGGACAAAAAGTTCCAGTATGCAACTCGGCCATTTGGGCGAAATGGAACAGAGCGCACTTTTGAAATTGGGACATTTGGGAAAAGAAAGTGCGAAGCAGCGGTTCAAAGCGGTTTGGCGAAATTGGAACATCTCGCACGCAGTAACCCGGGACACTTGGGACAAAAACTTCCGACGGGCCCGAAAATGGGACAAATTCGGAGGTTTCGGCCGATCGGGGAACAAAATGCACTTTCGTACTTGGGACAGGCGGGACAAAAATGTCCGACAGGCCCGAAATACTTACAGAATGACCCAAAACTTAGATTTTTTCGACTTCAAGACTTTTTTCACACCACCAGCTCGACAGAAAAGACATTTAAACTCAAAATTTTGAAATTTTTACTTTTGACAGAGCGGGGAATTTTGAGTGGACAACAAAGATCTCAAAGGCATTTAATCGGATCAAGTTATAATTTGAGTTTGAGAAATAAGATCTGGAAGTATCTAGAATGGACTATCCCTCCCAAAGGATATTAAAACAAAGAGAGAGAAGTGAGATAATGTATTTATAAAGATAGGATGAAATCACAATTTTTGGACTAGTCAACAAAGGAATATGAGATGCAAAAAGAGTGAGAAAGATAGATGTGGGAAAAAATATTAAGATGGATGTGGGAAAAGTTACTATGTTTTTATTGAGGAATGATTAAACATTTACATGCCTTCTAGAATATTTTACAAATCATATACCGTTGGTAGTAGTTAGGAGTGTGAAGTTTTCACCAAAAGGAATCAACCTTTGAAGATTCCCTTGCTAGAAAGTGTCAAATTCTAGAAACTTTTTCCACCAATCCAAATAAACTATGATTTTCCCCTCCACTTTTCGTCGACCCTTTCTACATCTTATTTGGATGGTCGGAGTGCATTTTTAGTTATTTTATATTAGATGGACACAAGAAATTGTCTTCTCATTCATTTTGTTTATCGATGACTGTCTCTTTCACCATTGTTTATAACCAATGTCAATGTTCATTATTTTCTTCTTGCATCAGATTGTTTCTTCTCTTTACAACCATCATTTTGTCTTCACTGTACCAACACTTTTGCCTTAAATTCCCACTAAATAGTTGTCCTTTGTATTACCTACCTACCTCCATTTTCACATGGTTGGTAAATGCATGGTTGAAAGATGGTTAAAAGAGATGTAAAAAATTCCATCTCTCCTCCTACAAAGTCCTTATATATTGCTCATCATTTTTCTTTTTGTAGTGCCCACTTCCCTTCAACACCTTTTGTTATTGATTACGATATTGTCAACTATACTTATGGATATTATTATAGGTTTTGATTTGGCATGATGTTAGATGTTAGAGATCATGGACTATTTCTTATTTCAATTCATATATAATGCATGTGTATTATTAGAGACATTTACATTGATGTTGATATATTGGTTACATGGTTATAATTATATATTTCAGACATGCGATATTTCATCATATTGAGTAGACCTAGACAATTGAACTAATATTATGATCATATGGATATTGATGAAATGAAAAATATAAATGTTGCTAGAAATTGTAAATGATATAGTATTTTCCTAGATGATATTTGATTCGTATATATATCGTATTATATATTTTATCCTAGATGTTTTTGATGTGGCCATGAGGCCGAAGGAGGTGTTATGTGTTTACAGTTAAACATGTCACAACAAACATCATAGGGATTAGAGACCAACCACATGGAATTCTAGATGAATTCAATAAGGGTCACCATGACAACATGTGTTTGTGTGTGTGTGTTTGAATTTTTTTAGGGGGAAATTGTGACCAAGGGGTTATGTGTTGTATTTTGTTTAGTTTTCTTTACTTAATGTAGTATGTGATTTTTAGTGATGTAATTTACTTGTTTTAATTATTTAGAAAATGATGTATTCTTTCCTTTATCTTAATGGGTTTTAGTGTCCTATTTAAGTTAATTAATCTTGTTATTAAATAATTGTGGATGTGACCAAAAGTTTTCATTTATTAGACTAGATGGATCTTGTGCTTCGTGTTTTAAGATTGAGTGCTTGTGACCTTGAGTGTTGTACACTCTACCCCCTCATGGAAATTCAATTTGGCCTTAAGGGCCAACTTTGAAGGTTTATGGGACAAGTTAAACTTGTCCCACACCTCTTAAATTTCTATGCAAACCCTACCTATGGGTTTGGGGGTCAAAATTATACCCCATTATGTGTTTTGGGAAGACAAATTGTAATTTTTCATTACACCTTCTTACATGCATTACTTATAGTCCTTAAGGAGTGTGGGATTAGATTGTTTGTGTAAGTAAAATGTCATTTCTTCAACCACTTATTAATTGTGCTTTGGAGTTTGATGTTTGACTTGTGAGGTAGAGTTGAGGATGAGTGATGTGGCATCCTACATGGAGCCACCTCACCCTCCTCTCTCCATTTTCTATTTATTTAAGTTCTTTTTCTTGTTTGGGGGTTACTTCATTCTTTTTTGCTCTTGTATTTCTTGGAGTTAGAGGATTTTGGAGAGCTTGTGGTCTTTTTGGGAGCTTGTTGGTGATTTTTTGGGTTTGAGGGAGCTTGGAGTTTGACTCTTGGAACAAGCTCTACTATGGAGAGGTAGGACCTTTACTTTTTCTTATGTTATTTCTTTATTTTGTGTTTGTGTACTTATTTTGTTGAGTGTTTGGAATGCTTGTTGGGTACTTGGGTAGATTTCCTAAGTGTGGTGTAGGAGGGGACTATGGGGAGAATTAATGTAGGGAGGCATAAGATTTATTTCATGTCTCACGCAGGAGTTTGGGTTGGGTGCCCCACCTTGGACAAGAAATGCTTGCATTTCTTACTTGTTCTTGTATGAGGGAGGCATAAGAGTATGTGGGAGGAATAAGAGGTACTTGAGGGAGGCATAAGAATATGTAGGGGATTTGAGATATGTAATTTAGATTTTTAAGGTGGGCTTTCTTGTGCCTTTTAGTTTGAGTTGAATGTACATTTTGAATGGTTGTGAAATACTTGGTTTGTAATGTGGAAGCTTTTTGTTTCCATGTTTTGGAATCACCTCTCATTGTAGTGTGGTTGGGGCTTAGTGGTCAATGAGGAAGATGGCTTCTCCCCCTCATTGGATATTTTGATTTGGCGGAGAGTGTTGCCTCTCCCCCCATTTTTTTGTGGATCAAGAAAATCCTGAAGGATATCTCTTTTTGGTGTTGTGAAGCTTGGAGATTTTTTTGGAATCCTTAAGAAATTCATTCTTGTGAGAAGCACGTTTTTTATTCCAACTTAGAGTGGAGAAACTTGTACTATTGCATTTCATTTTAGCTACATTTTTGTAAAAATTTCCCACTTATAGTGGAGGACATTGTATTATTAATTGTAATAAAAATTTGTGTTGATTCTTGGACATTAAAATTGCATTGTATGTGAAAAGGGGAAGGAAAGATTTTCTTTGTAGAGTTAGTTTTTGTTGTAATGTATGTGGAAGTGAAAGGCTCTCTTAGTGAAGCTAGTTGATGTAATAAAAGGGTGATTTGGAAAATAGCTTGTTACTCTTTGAGTGGAATGGAAACCTTCATTAAGTGTGTTGTTCTTGCTCTTGTTTTAAAATATATTAATGGAAATGTTGTTGTAAACTCTCTTGTGGAGTTTTGGGAAATTTTATTAAGAAATATTAAACCTCATTGTGATACTTGAAAGCATGTAAAGGAAAAGTTAGCTTAGTTGTTCTTTTACGTGCATTATTGAAAGAAGGAAAGACTATGTATGATTATATGAAAATAAGTTGAATTGCAATTGTCATTTACATGTTCAAAAAAAATGTAAATTTCCCAAGTCTATTGGAGTAAAGAAACTGTTGCTATGACTTAAGACCATAGCCTTATGGGGAGTATGTAAAATTTTCACTATAGAGTTATTAGGGACTTACTTTTAAATCCCATGAAAACTAGAGTAGCAACATGTGAAATTTGATTTTGATTCTAACTTTCTCATCAAAATGTTACCAAAATTGTTTTAACAAAAATGACAAGTCCAAGTATAAGATCTAGATCCATTATTGCTTTTAACAATAGAAAAACAATATGACCTAACTACAACAATATTGATATTAAAATATTATTAATATTGATATTAATAATAATTTTTAATATATTAATATATACTTAAACCTACAAAATACTTATATAATAAAAGACACACACACACACACACACACACACACACACACACACACACACGTGGTGAATGACAAAAAGCTATAATCCAACCAAGTTTTATAAGTTTAAAACTTTACAAAAAAAAAAAAGATTGAGTTGAGGGCTTGGCCGCAACCCATGTGGGTAAAGTTTAGTAAAAGGTGGGGTTTGGGTGGGGTCGCCCCACCCACCAATATAGTTTTTACACCCAAATCCCCATAGGGGTACCACATACCTTTAATATTCTATGGCCCAACACTTTGTAAAACCTGCACATGTTATTATTTACTCACGGCCTATGTAAAACATTTGAAGGCCGTGACCTATACATTGTGTACATACATGTGTGTTCACACACACACACACACATATTCACACACACACACACACATATACATATATATGTGTGTGTGTGTACACACACATATATATATATATATATATATATATATATACATACACATATATATACATATACATATATATACATACATATATATATATATATATATATATATATATATATATATATATGTATGTATGTATGTATATAAATCTACATATACACATATATATGTATATACCTACGTACTTAAATGAAGAGGAAAATCACATATAACTATACTAAAATATGGGCAAACCCATTTGCCCATTTGGGCATATACAAGAAAATGAACTAAATAAAAAGAATAAATACATTTTGAATCCCCAATGAGGGTGTAAACCAAATAAGAAGAGAAAATAAGCATTTTCATTCCTTCAAGATCTTGCAATGACCTCTAATGGCCTCACATCCACCTCCAACAACCTGAAAAACCAAATAAAGAAAATGAACCAAATGAAATGAGAAAAAAGTTTTCATAAGGATGCTTTAGGGTTAGTTTCCCTTCTCCCACATCAAGGACCCAAATTGAATCCATCCAAGAGATGAGATTCATCCTTACAAAAATTATGTGGAGAGTGGGTGAGTGGGAAATTACCCTTTTAATTGAAATGTTTTATTTCAAAAATATGGGTTGACTTTTTAAGGGGTTACTTATGGGGTAGGGAAGTGTTCATTATCCTAACCTACCATTGAATAAGGGACCTTGCTAGTTGTTTCAAATTTTTAGAAACTAAATAACCTTGGTATTTAGATTTATTTCCCACTTTTACCCTTGACACCCCATGGGGAATATTCAACTTTAGTAGGAATTAATTTGTTATTTAAATAATCCTTAGGGATATTAAACAGGCTTAGTCAAATCAATGTATTAAAGTTTGACGTAGATTTTAAATATTGTCTTATCATGGAAAATAATTTATAGAATTCATTCCCTTAGAGACTTTAATGTTGTAATTGTAGTTTTGAAAAATTTTGTGGGCACACTTTCCAAAATAAAATTTATTACATAATTTTTCCTAACTAAACCTAGGTTGTTCTTGGGTCTCATGTGGGCATTTAAGCATACATTACACTTTTCCACATATATTTGTTGTTAACTCTTCAGGTCTTCCTCTACATTCATTGAGTTGCACAAATATGATGACATTTATGACTCTTGAACCTATTATCTATGAAACTCACATGGGATTATATCTTTGAACAAGAAGGCAAGTAATCCAATTTCTTCTATAAGTCATTCTAAAGGCTAGGTTGCCTTCTAAGATCGAGTTTGGCCATCCAAGTGGAAGATATATAGTGTGCATGGCTTATAGTAATTCTCCTCGATCATAAAATAATAAACACACATAAGATGATGTAAAATGAAATGCATGGTCTCACTATAACCTCAAATTTTTACACTGCGCAGAGAAGAAAGCGGTGAGAAAATGTCACAAGACAAAAATTTATTGGAGACACATTTTGCGTAGTTAGGCCTAATGCATTGTCTGCAAATGAATAATAGCCATGTGTATTTTACATCAGCCCAAATTGACATTAAGATAAAATAAAGGGAAGAGATATGAGGGAGAGATTCACCGTAACTTTAGTATTTACACTGGATTCATTTTCAGAGATTTTATATGAATTAAATTTTATGTTTTTAGACTCCTAGAAATGGTGATAGTGTTTTTATAGTTGTTATATTATATCTTTCTTTAATATCACATTGTTGATTTTTTATGATATTTAATTTGTTTATCAATTTTTTTAGGTGTCATTTTTGTCCCCACTACACCATCTGTGGGGTTGGGGGAGTGCATTTATGGCCTGATCTGTAATGAGAGGAAGTTGACGAAAATTAATAAGGTCTTTAGACCATTTATTAGAAGATAAGGGAAGGGAAGTTGACACGAAGTGGGAAGCATACTTGAAGGGATGTTAAATGTAAAGTACTTAATGGAAATTAATTTTGATAAGTGCACATAAATTATAGGAAAGTTTTTTTAAAGTATAGATTGGAAAAGTGTTTTAAAGTTTTTTTCAAGTAGTCAATTTTCATCACACTTTGTTCATGTCTACCTATACTTTACCGATTGATTATTTTAAATTTCCCTAATTGTGAAAATATCTATTTATTTTCATGTATGTTAAGTGTGGAAGTTTGATAGGTTCTTGTAAATTTTTTACCAAATGAAATAACAAGACAACTTCTCGTGGAATATGATTATGCCAAAAAAAAAAAGACATGGGTTTCCTCACGAGACAATCATTATTTCAATCTATACAACAAACTTGTCTCTAACTAGTTCAGGTTTATAGTTTTCAACATACATCTGACCTGTGCAAAAATATGAACTTTAGAGTAGGGTATGGACATCCATCAATGAATAAAAGATAGAGGAATTTTGTCAAATGTTGTAGTTGCAAATGATCATGTAGACATGTATGCAAAATTTAGAACATTACACAAGGCATGTGAACTATTTGAAAAAATGCATCAAAAAATATGGTTTCATGGACATCGTTGATTACAAGATATGCGCAATGAAATTGTTAGGTGTGTAATGCCCATAAAAAAAACCAATTAAGACCCAAGAACAACGTAGGATTAGTTAGGAAAATTATGGAATAATCTTTTTTATAAAAAGAATCTACAACCAGGTTACAAGAAAACAATTGTCACTACCATGTTCTGGAACAAACCTAATCTACTAGAATATTCTTTTCTTTTATTAACAAATATAAGAATTCATAAGGTCCAAAATTTAGGGTTAGGAGTTTTAATTAGGTTCAGAGGGCAATTACTCACCATACCCACTCTCTAACAGGCTCAACGTTTCAACCTAATTTTTCTCATAATTAACGCATTCAAAAATTTCCTAAATAATTTCCATTGGATAGGAAATTTCCTCACCTTTGAATTGATATAAATAAGTTCTCTTAACTCCTCATATTTTTCAAGTTATGGGCCAGCGGGCTTTGGGGTGAAAATTTTCCCAAGAGCATGCTTGCGGACCTAGGGGTGAAAATTTGCCCAAAGGGTGGGTTGGCAGGCTACGGGGAGACTTTTGGAAAAATTTCTAGTTGGGGAAAAAACCACATTTATTCCCACACTTCCACGGGTCCACAAGTCCACAAGGGACACATGGCACTCCCTACGGTAGCGTGGGGAAAAGCAAGAAAAGCGGGGCAGCGGGGGACAATTTGTAAATTCTCCCACACGGGGTGAAAAGTTGGCTTTGCACCTACACTCTCATGAGTCCGCAAAGGACACATGACATTTCCTAAGCCAATGTAGGGAAGGGGGTCAGTAGGGATAAAATTGAATTAACACCCCAAAGGGCTAAGAAGGTACATAGACCCACACATCCATCGGCACCTTGCGATGCTATGTGGCAGCCCTTGATTGGCTGCGGGCCAGCGGAACAACGGGAAAAAAATTTGAAAATTTTCCAAAAAAAATCTTATACATGAAAGAAAAAAAAGGAACCCGTTCCTCCGCCGATACCTCATGATGCCACGTGGCATTACCTGATTGGTTGCGAGCTAGTGGGAAAATTTTGGAAAATTTCCCAAAATTTTCCGAAAGCTCTAAGTTAAAAAGGGGATCCGCCCCTCTGCTAACACCTCATGGTGCCACATGGTAGCCTCTGATTGGTTGTGGACTAGCGGGGCAACAAGGAAAATTTGGAAAAAGTTTCCCAAAAATTTTCCTAAGTGCTTAAGGGAAAAATTTGGGTCGTGGGCCCGCCAAGGAAATTTTTCCCAAAATTTTAACGCCTAATGAAGAAAAATTTAGAAGGCCATAAATATTGATAAAGAGATCAGTTTTGGGAAAATGAAGAATTTCTCAAAATCTCTCAACGTCCTTTTTACTCAGGGATCATTCATTTTAGATTTTGATAAATTTTAAGTTGTCAATTTTAAGAAAACAACTTCCAGGCTTTTACAGTGCAAACTAGTAAATTTTAACTTGTTAGATCTATTCAATTTGATCTTATTCCTCTCTCAACATGTGACATAGACATGGAGGATTGTTCCTAAATTTATTTAAGAAAGGATTCAAGGTTCAATTTATCCGATTTCGACATTACAATTTCTTAAGACATTTACATTTTCTTAAGAACATAATGACTATAAATGGTTTGAGCCTATTTTGCTAAGTTTTGACACATTTCCTTTAAGTTTTTTTGTCTATTTAAACTCTTTGAGGGCCTACTACTTTTATTCAATCATTTAATTCATTATTTTATTATTGCATGTTCAAACTGTGCATTTTTGTTTAGATAATTGCCAGTTTGAAATTACAAATAACAGGGATCAAATTTTGATGGGTCTATTTGCCATTTCTTCTTCCAAGTAGTTAGAATACGTTCCAATTCCAATCTAACACATTTTAGTTAATTCAAATAAAACTATTCAATACCAAAATGTAATTCTGATTTCAATTTTTTTCACATTCCAAAGAGACAAAATACTATTTTTTTCACACACATTTCTTCCTTTCAAACAAAGATTTCAATACATTGATATGATCAGATTCAATACAACACTGAAATTTGAGAAAAACATTACATTCATTTATTTATTCCAAAATACAACTTACAACTTCCTTTTCCTCCAAAATCATTTATTGTATACACGGTAGACAATACATTTTCTTTTCACATGTTCCACTTTACCACATTTTCATATAGAGTATGCTAAACAGAGATTTCCAATGGAATAATATCATATGGACAAGAAATAACCATTTTCATTAATTTAAATTAACTCATACAACTTCCTTTCCATTTGATTACAAAATACAATATCCAAAACAATATCATTCTTTCACATTATTTCAAATTTCCACTTGCAATCAAATTTCCACTTGCAATCAATACAATATCTTTCCATTAAAAACATTTACAAGTTCATCCACTTCAAGTGGGAAAGGTTACAATGACATTCATTTCACAAGGGAGTGTCAAACTATCTTTTCTCGAATCGAACACCAACATGTATTATTCTCATTCATCCAATTTGATCACAACAGGAGTGGGGGAGAGGCAACACTGTCCACCCAACAAATACATCCATTGAAGAGAATAATCCATCCTTCTTTAGTGGCCCCTGATTCCCAACCACAAAGAAATAAAAGATGTGATCCAACTCATGGCAACAACAAGCTTCCACAAACATACAAGCAACATTTTCACAATAAAACACAGTCCAAAATAGAATGTAGTTTTACAATTACATTAACACATGAAAAAAATACTAAGGCTTCATCAAGCAAGCCAAAGGAGAAAGAACTATGGGGGATGCTTCTTATGCCTCCAAAAGGGAAATGGGTATCACCACCTGAGTTACAACCACCAAAAATAGTATATCAAAACCCTAACATTCCTTATGCCTCCCCAAGTACCCCTTATTCCTCATATTTCCTTATGCCTCCCCAACCTCTTATGGCACCCCATAACGAGTAAAGAAATGAAAGCACCCAAATCCCAACTCCCTCCACCCTTATACCTCCCTAAAACACACTTGTGCCTCCCACAAAATAGCCCCATAGTCTTCTCCTACACCATTCCTAGGCCATTTACCCAACAGCCCACAAACATGCCAAAACATTCACACATGAACATTTACATATATAAAAGAAGAGCATTTCATGAGCCAAGCTCTTACCTCTCCATGATGGAGTTATTCCAAATTCCAAAACAACAAGCTCTATCCCAATGTAAGAAATCCAAAAACAGCCAAGCACAAGCATGCAACAATCTTCCAAAACTCCTTCAAGCAAGAGCACCCAAACAACAAGAAAATTCACCCAAGAATCAAGTCTCCCAAGTGAAGCAACCCAAAACAAGACAAGGAATTCATATTTTATAGAAGAGGGAAGAGAAGAGGATGAGGTGGATCCATGTAGGATGCCACATCACACATCCTCAACCCCAACCCCAAAAGTCAACTTCATTCTCCAATGCATAATAAATAGGTGGGTGAATAATATGATAGTTTACTTATACACTCAAATCCAACCCACACCCCAAAGGACTGAAATTAAATCATGTAAGAAAAGTGCAATTAAAACATACAATTTGTCTTCCCAAAATGTATTATAAAAGTCTAATTTTAACTCTCCAACCAGAGGCAAGGTTGGTATGTAAATTTAAGAGGTGTGGGACAAGTTTAACTTGTCCCACAAGACTCCAAAATCAGCCTCCAAGGAAAAATTCAAATTTCCAAGAAGGTGGATTGTCTCACACTCAAAAGTTAACTTGCACATCACTTACATATTACTTACACATTACTTACACATTCTTACAAAACTTTAAAACATGGCTAACAACTCTATTAATTACAATCTTATGACATCTTTTAATTAATTAACTTAACAACATGATTACTCACAATATTAACACCATATTAAATAAATATTGAAAGGGTAAGTGCACCACATAAAACACATGTAAAAATTAAACAAAAACGGACCAAATAAAAGAAAACATAAAATCTCATGGTCACATTTAAAGGTGATCCCCCATGGGAATCCCTAACACAAACAACACACACAAACAAATACTAGTTGTCATGGTGACCTTATTGAATTCATCTAGAATTTCAATGTGGTTAGTCTCCAATCCCCTGATGTTTGTTGTGATATTTTTAACCTGCAAAAAAAAAATAACTCTTTTGGCCTCATGGCCATATCAAAAATCCAAAATAATATAAATATAATTAAAAATCCAAAATCATATAGATATATGAACCACAACAACATCAAAGCAATCTAATAATATGATTTATAGTTTTATCGATAACTATATCATCATCCAATAATTTTCCATTTCTAGGTCTACTCACAATATCCAAATATCACAAATCCGAACAACATCCATCATATAACCATGTCCAACAATATAACATCATCAACATATAAAAATGTCTCTAATAATCATCATGCATCATAACTGAATCAAGTCAACAATAATCCATGATCTAACATTTAACAACATACTATAATAAGGTCCATAATTATGTCCATAATCTAATCAGCAGTATCATGATTAGTATCAAAAGGTGTTAAAGGAAAGTGGGAACTACATCCCCCTCCCCTAAGAATCGACTTCCTCCTAGAAGTCACTGGAACAAATGTGGTAACTAAACTCATAACAAAGTAGCATCCTCCCATGTAGCTACGCCTCATCATATCTATCACACTGCACCTGAACCTAATCAACCTCTCTATCTCGAAGGCCCAGGGTCCTGCAATCTAGAATGTAAACGGGCTCCACCATCAGTTGCCCCTGATCCCGCACCTACAAAGACATCCAATATAACACATGGGAAGGATCTGCAACATATCTCTAAAGAACCAAAACATGAAACACATTATGTATATGAGACAAGATGGGTGGCAATGCTAGACAGTAGGCCAAAGGGCTGATATGCCCCAAGATCTCAAAGGGACCCATGAATCTAGGAGCTAACTTAGAACATTTTCCATAACGAATAGGGATTTTATGTGGCCTGACATGAAGGAAAACCTTCATGCCCAAATCAAAACTATGGTTGGTCTTATGCTGATCTACGTACTTCTTTTGCTTGCCATGTGCCATTGCAGATTTGTTTGATGAAAATCACCTACTACTCCATGTCTGCGCAACAAGGCTGCTCCAAGAGAAACCCTATTCTCTATCCTATCCCAGGTAAGAGGTGTCCTTCACTTTCTACCATACAAATCCTTAAAAGTAGCCATGCCTATAGAACTCTAAAACTATTATTGTAGGCAAACTCCACTAAGTACAGTACTCCTCCCATCTAGACTGTTGATCCATCACATACATCCTCAAGATGTCCTCTAAAAATATGATTCACCCACTCGGTATGTCCATTTATCTCGGGGGTGATATGATGTGCTAAAATTGATCTTTGTCTTGAGGGCATGCTGCATGGTAGTCCAAAAATGGGAAGTGTACAAAGGATTGTAGTCATTAATGATCTTTCACAGAATCCCGTACAACCTGACAATCTCATCCAAGTATACCCGTGCCACTACACTAGTTGTATAAGTGGTCTTCACTGAATAAAAGTGAGCCACTTTTGTCAATTTATCAACCGTGACCACAATGGTCGTGGTGATATCTCGACATCGGTAGCCCAAAAATGAAGTCAATGGAAATGGTGTCCCATTTCGACTCTGGTATAGCATGAGGGAAAAGAAGACCAACTAGATGTTGATGCTCGGCCTTCACTTTCTAGCACTCTAAACATCATGACATGAACTGGGCCACATCTCTATGAAGTCCTCTTCAATGATATAACTATCTTTGGTGGCGTACATATTCTTCACCTAGGGATGGGATGAATAGGGTGCACGATGTGCCTCTACCAAGATGTCCTAATTCAAGCCTCCATCTCTTGGAACATAAATCCAGCCTCTGTGCCTGAGAAGACCATTTGCCTCTAAGGAAAAACCATCAAACTTCCTCTTGAGGGGTCTCTGAGACTCGATCTCTGCTCGAACTACAATGTAAAAGCTGTTAAGAGGAAGCTACTGAAGAATCCTACTCTTAAAATATGTGCTCACTGAGGTGGCCATAGCCACATTTCTCCATCTACTGAGAGTATCTACCAAAACATTCTCCTTCCCTTGCACATGCTCTATCTCCATATCATACTCACATAGAAACTCCATCTAACGCCGCTGACGAGCATTGAGATTGGGTTGCGTGAAGAGGTGATGAAGACTCAGGTGATCTATCATGAGTGTGAATATCTAACCAAGTAGAAAATTCCTCCATCGAACCACAGTGTGTACAACTCACTTGCAAGCTTGAGATTATGAGTCGAGTAATTATGCTCGTAATCTTTGAGTTTGCGAGAGTCAAAAGCCACTACTCTTCCCTCCTACAACAACACACCTCCAATCCCTGCTAAAGAAGCATCCATGGAAATGAAGAACTCACCATGTGGATCTAGCACTACAACAATATGTGTTGTAGTAAGGCATTCCTTCAGTGTATTGAAGGCCTTCTCACACTGTTTGACCAAAAAAACTTACTTTCATTTCCTCTGTAGGGATGTGATGGGGTGTGCAATTGGAGAGAAGTCCTGAACAAATCTCAGGTATTAACTTGCTAATCCCATGAAGCTACACACCTCAGTCATAGTAGTGGGTGTTGGCCAATCCATAATGGATCTAATCTTTGAAGGAGCAAAGATGATACCTTCCTCAAAATGATATGACCCAAATACTGCACCTCCATCTAAAATATGCACAATTCTCTAAGTTCTCATAAATCTGCTGCTCATGAAGACACTAAAGAACCTGACGAAGGTGCCCCTCATGCTCCTCACGTGTTCGTGAGTAAATCAAAATGTCATCAAGGAAGATGAGCACGAAGTGATCTAAGAAGGTCCTAAATACCCCATTCATCAAACTCATAAATACTGTAGGGGCATTAGTCAAACCAAAAGGCACCACTATGAACTCATAGTGGCCATATCTCGTATGAAAGGCATTCTTATGAATGTTCACCTCTAAAATCCTTAGTTGATGGTAACCTGACTTAAGATCAATATTAGAGAAAATCATGGTTCCCTTCATCTAATCAAACAAATAATCAATGCGAGGAAGGGGATAATGATTCTTGATCGTTACCTTATTCAACTAGCGGTAATCAATGCACAATCACAAGGATCCATCCTTCTTCATAAAGATCACCGGTGCACCCCAAGGGGATACATTAGGATGGATAAGGCCTTTCTCCAAAAGGCCCTCAAGATGCAACTTGAGCTCACAGCTCTGGGGTGGTCATCCGATAAGGTGCTCATGAGATAGGCTATGCTCCCAGAACTAGATCTATATGAAAATCAATCTCACATGGGGGTGGTAACCCCGGTAGCTCCCCAGAAAGACATCAATAAAATCTCTCAAAATGGGGTGATCATCTAGCGATGGTCCACTAGACCCATCCTCTGATCTTTTACTGACAATAACAACATACATTTGACAACCCTATCGGTGACACCACTTAAGCTGCATAGCAGAGATGGTGTAAATATAAATAGGTCTCCTAACCCATGAAATCATTGACTCAACTCCCAAATCATCTGCACAATATATAACTTGTGGTAAAATTCCACCTGGCCCTGTGTGCAGATAACCAATCCATACCCAAGATGACTCCATATGATCCCAAAGGAAGGATATAGAGATCTGAGGTAGTGGTGAAAGGTTCTAAATCCACCACACACTCCTTAACTAAGGAGTCCACAACATCCCAACTATGACTCTACCTAACACCACTAGCTTGCATCACTCTACTAAAGATGGTGTAATGAAAGAATCAGAAGAACTAGAATCAAACAAAATGGAGGTAGGAATACCACCAATGCTACATGTAGTCTCAATAACTTTACTCTGATGCTCTTCTTAGCGGTTCTCGACCACTTGCATACATCTTATGACTATGCCCCATATCACCAATAGTAGGCTCTAAGATATGTGTCTTACCCTTGTTATTAGGGTTCTATGGGTAATCTCTCCAAAACTCCCCAGTAACACCACAACCAAAACACCTTCTTGATCCTCTCCCCTATGTAGCAGTCCCATCGGTACTATGGAGGTCTATGGTGTGGATCCTGATGATCTGGCTATGGTTTGTTAAGGTCTCTACTAGCGAGCTCTGCTTGAATGAGCTCTCTGGGCACCTTGTGTCCTGATGGGACCCCTAGGAGGAGGCCCCATACTCTATCCTCTCTGTGCATCAAACCTCTATGGAGGTCTATAAGGTGGGTGGGACTAGTGCTACTGTTGGGTCTAAAAGATGACTATGTTGAACCCTTTCCACCATGAGGAAGGGGTACTAACCCCTCGATCTATTGTCCTGCATCTGTTGTGTACAGCCCTGGCCTCGATCTTTATCTTGTTGGTCTTTCCCCGAGTCTCCTCTACTATATAGGCCTTCTCGACGGCCTCAGCTAATGTTTGTGGATAATGGATCTGCACTGCACCTCCAATGTCTAGATTCAGGCCCCGAGATGAACCCATGGATCTGCACCTGCTCATCTACATGTTATCAACATACTAGAGTAGATCTAGAAATCTATTCTCATACTTAGCCATTATAATTGATGCCTGCCGGAGGTCATGAAAATCATCTATCTGCTACTGTATGAACCTGCGTGACAAATATCTACTATGGAAACACTCCTCAAAGAGCTCCTAGGTAACTATCTCAAAATCAACATGGAGCTTCTACTCCTCTATCCTCCACTAGACACCAGCTCCATCCCTTAGTAGATGGATCACAACATGAGCTTTCCGTGTTGCTACAACAAGGACAAAGCTTAAAGCATCCACTCAAGTTCATTAACCAAGCCTTTTCTTGAAATCCACCTATGTCACAAGAATAATGTGATGGACGAAGCTTCAAGATCTCCCTGATGTGATCTGCAGCTGTGTTCTGAATGGCCTCTAGGCCTCTCTGTATGCTCATCCCTAAGCCTAAGGCTCTGAGACCTATCTCTATGTCCCGAAACTTGGTCACCCTGTCCCCTTTGTGGTGACGTAGCTTTGGTTGACTCTACATGGTAGTTATCTCCTCCATTATCCTCACTACATCGAGGAGATACCTGACCCTTAATGGAAGTGTCCCTATCATGTCTAGTTGTATCTCTTCCTACTGATCCTCTGCGTAGAGTGACATTAACATCTTGAAGAGTCTGCAAAATCTAGGGTAGGATGGCTGCTACAACATGATCTAGTGGTGGTAAGTCTAGATCTATGTGAAAAGACCCCTCATCCAATCTGTGCCTCCTGCACAGACCAAGGTGAGATTTAGTCCATCTTTCTATGTTTTATTGAATTTCCATGTTTACTAAAATATGTACTTTCTAAGCTAAGTTTTTTTCTATATTTAAAAGTGTGATAGGTTTAAGTTTCATGTCTCAAGTTTTCTAGTGTTCCCAATAGTCCAAGATTTTGAACCATTTCTCTGATACCAAGTGTAACACTCGTAAAAACAACCCACTTGAGACCTAAGAACAACGTAGGATTAGTTAGGAAAATTATGGAATTTTTTTTTATTAAAAGAATCTACAACCAGGTTACAAGATAATAGTTGTCACTACCAGGTTCCAGAACAAACCTAATCTACTAGAATATAATTTTCTTTTATTAACAAATATAAAAATTCATATAGGTTCAGAGGGTAATTACTCACCATACCCACTCTCTAACAGGCTCAACATTTCAACCTAATTTTTCTCATACTTAACACATTCAAAATTTTCCTAACTCATTCCCATTGGATAGGAAATTTCCTCACCCTTCCATTGATCTAAATAAGTCCTCCTAACTCCTCATATTTTTTAATTTATGGGCTGCGGGCCTTGGGGTGAAAATTTTATGCAAGAGTGGGCCTGTGGGCCCAGGAGTGAAAATTTTCTCAAAGGGTGGGTAAGCGGGCCACGGGGAGACTTTTGGAAAAATTTCTGCACGAGGAAAAAACCATGTTTGCACCCATGCTTTCGTGGGTCTGAAGTCCATAACGGACATGTGGTACTTCCTAAGGCAATGCAAGGAAAAGCGGGAAAAGCGGGGCCGCAGGGGACAATTTGCAAATTCTCCCACGTGATGTGAAAATTTATCTTTGCGGCCACACTCCTACAAGTTCAAAAAGGACACGTGATGTCTCCTAAGCCAACGCGGTTAAGGCGGGGTGGTGGGGAGAAAATTGACTTGACGCCCTAAAGGTCTAAGGAGGTACATAGACCGCGCCTCCGCCGACACCTTACAATGCCACGTGGCAGCCCATGATTGGTTGCAGGGCCGACGGAACAATGGGGAAAACTTGGAAAATTTTCCAAAATTTTTATGAGATGTGAAATACAAAAAGGAACCTGATCCTCTGCCGATGTCTCGTGACACCATGTGGCATCACCTGATTGGTTGCAGGCCGGTGGGGAAAATTTGGAAAATTTTCCAATTTTTTTAAAGTGCTAAGTTAAAAGAGGATCCTCCCCTCTACTGACACCTCATGGTGCCACATGGCAGCCTCTGATTGGCTTTGAGCCGGTGGGGAAAATTTGGAAAAATTTCCCAAAATGTTTCCTAAGTGCTTAAGGGAAATATTCACGCCGCGGGCCTGTTAAGGAAATTTTTCCCAAAATTTTAACGCCAAGTGAAAAAACTTCAGAAGGCCATAACTTCTGATAGAGAACTCAATTTTGGGAAAACAAGGACTTTCTAGAAATCTATCAATTTCGTCTTTACTTAGGGTCATTAATTTTAGATTTTGATAAAGTTTAAGGGGTTAATTTTAAGAAAAAGGCCAGTAGGATTTTACAGTGCAAACTCGTAAATTTTAACTTGTTAGATCTGTTCAATTTGATCTTCTTCCTCTCTCAACATGTTAAATAGACATGGAGGATTATTCCTAAATTAATTTGTTCTGATTGATTGCAATTTTGACATTTACATTTTCTTGATATAAAAAAAACAATTATAAATGGTTTGAGCCTGATTTTGCTAAGTTTTGACACATTTCCTTTAAGTGTTTTTGTCTATTTGAACTTGTTTAGGGCCTAATACTTCAATTCAATCATTTAATTTGTTATTTTATTATTACAGGTTTGAACTATGCATTTTTGGTTTAGATAATTGCCAGTTTGAAATTACAAATAACAGGGATCAAATTTTGATGGGTCTATTTGCCATTTCTTCTTCCAAGTATTTAGAATACGTTCCAATTCTAATCTAACACATTTTAGTTGATTCAAATCAAACTATTCAATACCAAAATGTAATTCTGATTTCAATTTTGTTTTTCACATTCCAAAGAGACAAAATACTTGTATTTTTCTCACACGCATTTCTTCCTTTCAAATAGAGATTTCAATACATTGATATGATCAGATTCAATACAACAATGCAATTTGAGAAAAGCATTACATTCATTTATTGATTCCAAAAGACAACTTACAACTTCCTTCTTTCATTTCTTCCAAAATCATTTATTGTATATAGGGAAGACAATACATTTTCTTTTCACGTGTTCCACTTTACCACTTTTCAAACAGAGATTTCATAGAGTATGCTAAACACATATTTCCAATGGAATAACATCATATGGAAAAGAAAAAACCATTTTCATTAATTCAAATGAACTCTTACAACTTCCTTTCCATTTGATTACAAAATATAGTATACAAAACAATATCATTCTTTCACATTCTTTCCAAAATAGAATACAGAGTATAACTCTTTTACATTTCCAATTTCCACTTGCAATCAATACAACATCTTTCCATTACAAACATTTACAAGTTCATCCACTTCAAGTGGGAAAGGTTACAATGAGATTTCATTCCACAAGGGATTGTCAAACTGTCTTTTCTCAACTCCAGAACAGCAACATGTATTTTTCTCATTCTTCCGATTTGATCACAATAGGATTAGGGAAAAGGCAATGCTCTCCACCCAACCAAGACATCCAATGAATAGGAGAAGCCATCTTTCTTCATTGGCCCCCAAACCCCAACCATAAAATAATAAAAGATGTGATCAAACTCATGGCAACAACAGGCTTCCACAAACATATAAACAACATTTTCACAATAAAACACAGTCCAAAAAAGAATATAGTTTTACAACTACATTAACACATGACAAACAATACTAAGGCTTCATCAAGCAAGCCAAAGGAGAAATAACTATGGGGGATGCTTCTTATGGCTCCCAAAAGGGGAAATGGGTATCACCACTTGAGTTACAAACCACCAAAAATAGTATATCAAAACCTTGATATTCCTTATGCCTACCCAAGTACCCCTTTTTCCTCACATTTCCTTATGCCTCCCCAACCTATTATGGCACCCCATAATGAGTAAAGAAATGAAATCTATTTCTTTGTAAGGTGGAACCCAAATCCCAACTCCCTCCACCGTTATACCTCCCTAAAACACACTTTTACCTCCCACAAAATAGCCCCATAGTCTTCTCCTACACCATTCCTAGTCCATCTACCCAACAGCCCGCAAATATGCTAAACATTCACACATTAACATTTACATATATAAAAGAATATCATTTCATGAGCCAAGATCTTACCTCTCCATGATGGCGTTATTCCAAATTCCAAAACAACGAGCTTTATCCCAATGCAAGCAATCCAAAAACATCCAAGCAAAAGCATGCAACAATCTTCCAAAACTCCTTCAAGCAAGAGCTCCCAAACAACAAGAAAATTCACCCAAGAATCAAGTCTCCCAAGTGAAGAAACCCAAAACAAGACAATGAATTTGTATTTTATAGAAAAGGGAAGAGAAGAGGATGAGGTGGATCCATGTAGGATGTCACATCACACATCCTCAACTCCAACCCCAAAAGTCAATTTCATTCTCTAGTGCATAATAAATACGTGGGTGAACAATATGATAGTTTACTTATACACTCAAATCCAACCCACACCCCAAAGGACTGAAATTAAATCATGTAAGAAAAGTGCAATTAAAACCTACAATTTGTCTTCCCAAAATGCATTATAAAAGTCTAATTTTAACTCTCCAACCATAGGCAAGGTTGGTATGTAAATTTAAGAGGTGTGGGACAAGTATAACTTATCCCACAAGCCTCCAAAATCAGCCTCCAAGGAAAAATTTGAATTTCCAAGAAGGTGGAGTGTTTCACACTCAAAAGTTAACTTGCACATCACTTACATATTACTTACACATTCTTACAACACTTTAAAACATGGCCAACAACTCTATTAATTACATTCTTATGACATCTTTTAATTAATTAACTTAACAACATGATTACTCACAATATTAACACACATTAAATAAATAATGAAAGGGTAAGTGCACCACATAAAACACATGCAAAAATTAAACAAAAAAATACCAAATAAAAGAAAACATAAAATCTCATGGTCACATTTAAAGGTGATCCCCCCATGGTAATCCCTAACACAAACAACACACACAAACAAATACTATTTGTCATGGTGACCTTGTTGAATTCATCTAGAATTCCAATGCGGTTGGTCTCCAATCCCCACGATGTTTGTTGTGATATTTTTAACCTGCAAAAATACAAATACCTCCTTCGGCCTCGTGTCAATATCAAAACGTCCAAAATAATATAAATATAATTAAAAATCTAAAATCATCTAGATATATGAACCACAACAACATCAAAGCAATCTAACAATATGATTTATAGTTTAATCAACAACTATATCATCATACCATAATTTTCCATTTCTAGGTCTATTCACAATATCCAAATATCACAAATCCGAACAACATCCATCATATAACCATGTCCAATAGTATAACATCATCAACATATAAAAATGTCTCTAATAATCATCATGCATCATAACTGAATCAAGTCAACTATAATCCATGATCTAACATTTAACAACATACTATAATAAGGTCCATAATTATGTCCATAATCTAATCAATAGTATCATGATTAGTATCAAACAGGTGTCAAAGGAAAGTGGGCACTACAAGGTGTAGAGACAAACTTCACATAAACATGTGGGGGTTATGTGGACGTGTTTGCTTGGTTCTTGTAGATCACGTATGAATATAGGCTTAGGAGTATTTACATCCATAATGCATTTTGATTTGGATCCTAAAATGATGCAACTTATTTTCTTCTCTCAAACATCTATGCAGAAGTGGGTAGGTGAGGTGAGGCTCAAATGATACGGAGATTGATGAAAGATAGAGAAATTAAGAAGATTCTTCGATGTAGTTGGATTGAAGGCCAAGAGACATATCATAAACATAGATCACATCTAGAAACATAGGAGATCTATGCAAAGTTGTAGAAAATGGCTCGAGAGATAAAGACAACAAGTTGTTTTTCATATTAAACACATTTATTTAATGATGTGCAAGTAGAGGAAAAATAATTATTTCTCGACCACCATAGTAAAAATTTGGAAAATTTATTTGGTTGGTTAAACACGCCCCGGTGGAACAACTATTACAATTGTCAAGAACCTTCGATTATGTGGTCATTACCACACTGCAACGAAAATTAACTCCAAGATTGTTGCAAGAGAAATTGTTCTGAGAAATGGGAACCATTTCCTTCATTTTAAAAAGGGTGAATGTTGTTGTGGCGATTATTGGTGATGCTAAATGAAGCAATATAAAAAAAAATAAGGTTGCACTATAATAATGTGCCATGTCCTCGATTATTCTCAGTTTCTAGAATTTTTTTGTTTGATTTTAAGTTTGCATACACTTTGTTGTAAATGAAAACCCCAACAAACTTAACATTGTTATCCTCTCCGACGTAATTTACAACTCGTAAGCAATTGCTAATATATATAATATAACCGATGGCCTAATACTACATTAATACTGTTAATTTTGAATTTCAGATTTTGAATTTCACAATAGAATCTCACGTCATGTATAAAATGAATGACAACACAATTATAAATTATTAGATTAACCTTTTTGCCGATTTGTTGGTTTCTAAAGTCTTTATCGTTTTGTACACATCTAGAAGGCATTACTTTTCCACTTTGCGACAACCCACTGTTTTGTCCACAAATACGTCGGCGTCCCATTCGTCACTCCAATATTTTAACATTTTCTTAACTCAAGTAAGTGCATCTAGAAGGTCATTACTTGTCCTGTTTGCGACAAAACACAAGTGAGCCGGCCAAACTGCTCTCTCCAGAAGGTCATTATCTGGTTCGTCTTTAAAAAACAATACTCCCCTTGTTTTACGTATCTTTTGAGATCAATATCGTGTCATTCTTGAACACCTTTTTCTATATATCATTTGTTATTTCGTCAATCCAAACTAATCCTTCCAAATTATAAATCGAAATAGCAAATCCCATTTCTTCAGTCTCATTCATTCGCATTTTGTGAGAAGAATAAAGTTTGAGCTCCATTTCTGTCTGAATTTCATACTGCTGTAATGGAGTGTAGTGCATCCACTGGTATTTTACATAGGTCTTGTGTTATGAACAAGATTGCTTCTGCTGGAATTCCCCGTATAAGAATTGTTGTGAAACCAATTAAGCAGGATGCAGTGAGAAGAAGAGGTGGAATTATTCGGGCATCGCAATCGGAATACGCTCGCCCACTTCGTTATTCCTCATCCTCATCATTCTATGATGTGCTCTCTGTCTCTGCTAATGTGAGTGAGCGAGAAATAAAGAGCGCATATCGTCGGATGGCTCTTAAATACCATCCTGACGTCTGCCCGTCTTCAGATAAAGAAGAATGCACCTCGAAATTCCTTCAAGTTCAGCAGGCGTATGATACACTCTCTGACCCCTCCCTTCGCGAGGATTACGATTGGAGTCTTCTAAACAGGATGAAATTAGGGGAGAACCAAGGAGGGTTTGACCACAGTAATAAGTATGTGTGGGAAGCTCAGATAATGGAGTTGATACGAAGAAGATCGAGTGGTATTAAGAATTCGTCATCGTGGGGAAGTACGATGAGAAGCAGAAACCAACAGACGGCTACTGCTGCTGCGTCTCGATGATGGTACCTTCATTTCCTGCCATCTGCTTTGCTTCTCCTCTGTTTTCATTTGCAAGAGGGAAAATGCGACCAAGATCAGGTCATTATCCACTATGCCTGCGAAAGATCTGGTGGGTCATCATCCATAGCATCTGTCAAAGATCGGGTCATTGGGTACCGCTGAGCATAAACACAGAGATCCGGATTGAATTTTGCACGAATGTATCCAAAGTTTTTATCTGGGGATTATATGGATCTCTATAGTCGGCACAAATAGGACACTAAACATAGCCATTACCATACCACCTCCAAATGTTGGTTGGTTCTGAAAATTGTGCGAGTACTTCATGTGATTGTAATGAGATCGACACATGGACAGTTTTATTGTAAGGTAACAGTTTTCCTTTGCGGATTATATGAATTGCTAAATGCCAAGCAGTGTAATTACTAAACAGTATGTTCTTTTAAAATAACACAGCTGGGATTCCTCCATTTGATTACAATTTCTTTCTGATATCGAAATGATAGTTTCATTGTAATGTAAAAGTATAATTCACACTACTGTCAAGCCTTCAAATAACATTTTGCGTCGCGTTTGGATAACCATAATCCATTGACATGAAAGTGATTATACATTATTCACATTTTATGAAACCATTTATGAAACCGATCAATTCTTTTATTAATTTGTTATGGCATTACACCACCGTACAAACATGGTATACGGAATGAAGATTAAACCCAAAATCACTTTTCTGAATCCCCCTAGTACATGAGGTCATGGATTTGGATCTATTAAGTAAGGAGGTATTTCGTTAAGGTCCATATTGTCATTATTGGGTATCAACTATTTATATGTCTATTTATATGTCGGGTTAGTTGTTATTTAGATATTAGTATGTGAGCTTCATACATCAATTAATTGTATGTATTGTTGGGTACTATTTAGATATTTGTTTGTGAAGTTGACCAAATAAATAAGGAAAAACAAACTTTCTTCAACTCAACATTTGTAACTTTATTGCATATTCTAATATTTCACATAGATTCCTTGATTTAGGTAAGCATTCATTTTTAGAATAAGTCATTTCCAAGATCTGTATTATTGATGATTATGTTATTATAGGATTTACGATAATTAGGATTAAGCAATTGAAAATATATTTTTGTATTTATGAAATACAACACAAGAGATGCAGATATTCACTACTATAAATTATGGAACCATAATTAAATGATGCAAGAGCATCTAAGGCGTCAACCAATCTTACATCTTGATTTTTTAATTTTATTTTTCTATTAATTAATTTTTGCTCATAGACCTTCACAATAGCTCATCACATATCTTCAATATATCCACATAATTTTTGTACCCTTGCATTTCCTTAAGTGGTCTTAGTATTGGTGTTCAAAGCAACTTAGTAACAAGATTGCAATGCCCTAAATTATGATGTTAGGGAAACAATGATGACACGAGGTTAAGAAAAGCACTTAGAAGGATTTATTTAAATCCCAAGTGTCCCTTTATATACTAATGGTCATGGGTTGTTTTATGCTTATAAAAATCCCAAAAATCTTATGAGGGAGCCAACTTAGCACTTTGAGCCCACGAAGTCATGATGTTATGCCAGAGCTTGAGTAGATGCAAATTGAACATGTGACATTTCAGACTTTGTCCACTTGGTAAATGCAAGACCGGCCCATCGTTTCCATTGTTTTCATAAATCAAATGGACATCGGGGGCTATTTTAATCACGGATTATAAAAATTTTGGTTCATGCTTCGCATACCCTTCCTAAATTTCAAAGAGATTTTGTTGGCCTTGTGAGCACAAGGACCCCATGATATTGATGCGCAACCAAATCACAAAGGGGGTCTTATGCCTTTTTTTAAAGTGAAGGAAGAATGACATTGGTGAATTTAATGGGACATGATTTTCACAAGAGGGCATGTATGGGCATAGATTTGGTCTCATTGGAAAAATATCTTCAAGAAATTTTGATTGTAATACGACTCGAGTGCATTTCTTACACATGTAAAACCCAATACAAGTATATACATCATATTGGCCATCTTTCTATTTTGGTTTGCAAAGACTCATGAACATAAATTTTGTCAGGAACCAACTGTAGATATCCATGTAGCTCATAGAGTTACATGTAATTTGGAAATTCACCTAGGATAGATAGGACTCTATCATAAGGTAGACATCATGAAAGAGAAAGTGTTTCTAGAATAAGCTAGATAATTATGATCAAATTACATAAGATATAAATTGATCTTAGATATACAATTCTACATTGATTAAATTTAGGGAGTTCAAGAAAGATGGTGTAGCCCTTGAAAAAGATGAATTGGGTCACATAGTAGACGGATCTAGAGAAAATAACATTGAAGTGTTATTATCTACGATAAGAGGCTCAAGATATCTAACGAGAACCCAATGTATTTCATAGTTTTTGATGACTCGTTGTAAGAAATTTTGAGACTCATTTAGTGTGTGTAGGAGATACTCAAGAGCCAAAATTCTTGCAAATATTGTATTGCGTGGATGTATTACAACCCAAATAGAGTTTTTATCCCTTTTCACTTTTTTTTACACATTCATAAGCACTTATTAGTTGGGACCCCTTATTCTGACTACAATAATTTGTATTAGACTTCACTAGTTTGATTTGGGAAAGAATTATTGTGAAGAGAATTGCAATAGTAAAATGCATTGAGCATTTAGATTGATAGGTGTGAAGTTGATCTATCACCAAAATAAAAATATAGAATATAGGTGATATCCTTATCGGGTTTGAAATCTATAGAATAATTATATATCAGATTTCTTGATTAAATATAGTGACATTAAAATATGAATAAATATAGTGACATGTAAGATTATTTGATTAACCACATTCCAAAATATAGAAATACACAAGAAGATAGATTGTGACATAGATACGGTTAGGGTACTCAATGAAGATCCACCTTAGATGACTCAATGACTATCCAAAATGGTCTGATGGTATTCATAATTGATTTGATAGTAATGAATGGGTGTTATAGTGAAATAAACATAGTTCAACAATGATCAAGCTAAAAAGTGTGCCCGGTTTTAAGGACACGTGTTGCAACTTTAATTAAAATGTAGAAGAATTTATTGATGTGGTTTTCCTAACATCACATCATAATACCAATTTTTTTTCCATGATGATAAAATGACATTAGACATGGACACTTATCATGGTGATGCATCATGCTTAGGATATCCAATGGCCAAATATTCTCAAAAACCTTGTTAACTTGGTCTTATTCTAGCTTATTTACTTCAAAACTATCATATCACAAATGTACCAATACTAACCCAAGGTTTTAAAATTACTTAATTTTAGACTATGTATAGTTATGAAATTAATTACATTATCAATGTCCCATGTTATAAGTTGCATGGAGTATAACTACTAAATCCTCGACTCAATACAACTTTGTTTATAATCAATGACCTAATTATCCCTCATGATGTTAGAATCTCATTTCTTATTGTTTGTTTCTATAACATAATGGTTGATAGATTTGAAAACATAAATTAAAAAAAAATAATGTTTTTGTTAAAAAACACATGAATTTTTTTCAATATTAACCTAACCACATGTAGCAAGCAAATATAGATGAGAAGAATGTGGAGTGAAATGCTCTCAACACATTGATTTTATTATGAAGAAGCACGTACATTATATAGGAGAAATAATTAACTATATTCCCCTAAACTGAAGGAGGAAGATTTGGATGAAGGTGAGAGAATAATGGAATACACCAAGGAAGAGATAATAAAGGGATAAAATAGAAAAAACACTCCTAAAATATGAACTATGCAACATATGCTAACATTCCCCCTTATTACATTATTCTTGCAAATGTGACCCCTGAAAAGTTCAAATTTCACTTTTCCAAGAGATTTAGTGAGAATATCGGCAACTTGTGCTTCTGTAGGACAATACTGGAGCTGAATTTGATGGTTCAAGATGTGCTCTCAAATGAAATGGAAGTCAATTTCAATATGCTTTGTTTGTTCATGAAAGACTAGATTTTACACGAGCTTCAACACACTCTGATTGTCACAATAGAGAATAGGTGACTATTTTTCAGGAATTCCCAGGTCATCCAAAATATGACATAACCATATCACTTCACACATAGCTCCTCGTGCGATGTAATATTCTACTTCTGTGGATGAGATAGATTAAACAACATTGAATAGCCCTTTGGCGTGGTAGAGATCTAGAGACTGGTGCGTGGAAGACTAAGACAGAAAGACCCTACTACTGCATGAAATGAGTCCTACAAAGCTGTAATTCCCACGCAGCAGTCTTGTCGGCACCTCACACATAGCAGTAGCATGATTAATTTCATGCAGGCAACAGGGACTTCCACGCAGCGGTAAGGTCTTTCTAGTCTCGAGTTTTCTATGCACCCGGTCTCCAGATCTCTACCTCGCCAAAGGGCTATTCAATATTTGCTTCTATTTTCCACAAGCTAGAGGATAGTTTTTGATCTGATACCAAAATGTAGCAAGCAGATAGATGAGAAGAATGTGGAGTGAAATGCTCTCAACACATTGATATTATTATGAATAAGCATGTACATTATATAGGAGAAATAATTAACTATATTCCCCTAAAATGAAGGAGGAAGATTTGGATGAAGGTAAGAGAATAATGGAATACACTAAGGAAGAGATAATAAAGGGATAAACCAAAACAAACACTCCTAAAATATGAACTATGCAACATATGCTAACACCACATTCTAAACCTAAGTGTAATTCTACAATGTTACTTATTTTGTATTCAAAACCATTGACTCTTTTATATTAAGAATTCCTTCTTAGCTCATGGTTACTTTCATTTTGATACGAGTCTAAAGGAGTGACTATATAGAAAAAATTGTGGGTGCACAATGATATTAATAATTGACAACCAAACTAATAAAAAAGGGAAATTGAATATACTCAATACAAAATTCACTATCGTAAGCATGATGGAGAAAAATAATAAGCATGCATATCCCAATGTACCACTCCATCACATAAATGAAACTTTTTAGCATGATGGCATGACACCGTGAGATGCACATCACCCGCCACATCTACAAATGCATTAACATTGACACTATGTCCTTATAATTTAGTAAATTTTTTGAAGCATGTTTAAGCTAAATTAAAATTGATTTATTTTCTAATTGTCAAATAAATTAAAGGGGAAACAAAAATGTAGGCAATCTCAACCCATTAAAGTACATGACATGATATTTCCTGAAATAGATCTAGGTAAACAAAAACCTTCCAAATAAGTTTTTTGAAGAAATGCCTCAAACAAAATCAAAATAAACATTCCTTAATAACAATGCTTAATATAGAAGAGTTGGATGTATTTTCTCTATAGATAATTTTTGAATCACCATCAAAAATACATTCAACTTGTTGGTATCCAAATTGATTCTCTTGCGAGGGCTGAGCAACATCACGAAATTGGCAGGATGCTTAGAGATAGAAGAATCATGATATGATTAATTTTTTTGCTGGGAGGGGATTCATCTGACTCTTTGTCACTCAAGTGTTGGAGAAATGGATAGCACCTTATTGAGGGTTTGATCTACCCTCACTACTTTAGGTCGTGCCTTCAACCAGGGTGAGAGGACTCGTTCTGTAACCCCTTTTGGTGAAGGATATCAAGAGATCCTTCTTTGCACAATTTTCATGAGAACCTTGAGAAAATATGATCAATACAACACAATCTAACTCTCACGAGTTGTTACACTAGAGAGTGGAGATGTTTCCTAGAAAAGGTTCCGCGTTACTAAAGATGATAATTGAAACATGATTGTCTTTGGATACTTTTGCAATGGAATTTGTTCATTTGTGGATACAAAGTAAAAAAGGGTAGTTCATGTAGGATTCATCATTTGAGAAGTTTTTCGTGGGAAGTTAAGCAAGATGAAGTTGATTTTACTAGATCTTTGAGAGATTTGACAAATATTGGAAGACTCATAGACAAAATGCTTCAAAACAGCCAAAATATTTCTTCAACCAGAAGATGTGAATCAATGGAAGCCTAGACATACATGGTTTCACATATTCTTCAAGAATTCAACACAAAGGCTCATGCTAAAGACTCAATTAAAAGTTAGAAATCCCTAGTTCGTCACGACTAAGATACAATCATAGGCTTACAAACAATCTTTATCAACATAATGAGAGTAAATTGATTTTAAATTGTTTATTTACATCAGAAGATGAAAGATCTTATCATAATGAAATTGCAAATGCCAAAATACTAACACACATATGAGATCTTCTATGACTCAGAGATATTTTAACATAATATTGTAACAGGAACAATAAAAACTATTTGAAAACATTCTGAAATACAAATAGACACAATTATGCTCATGATCAACACAAATTTGTTTGAGGTTCATTAGATTCATCAACAGGGGAATTTTTCTTCAATAATCTCAAAGCTTGTTAATGGATGTACACTTGCAACCATCTTGACACGATTAAATCTAAAACACAGGAGATAAACATGTTTCTCAGACGGTCTCTTAGGAAAATGGTTTTCTCAAACTTTCTTAGAAAAGTTAACGCCCCCTTTTTGAAGAGTATTCTCATTGCATTCATACAATTTCACTCGTACACTCATCACAAATTCCCCCAAAAGAAGAATATTTGAGGAATCCTTTGTTTGTTACAAGTTTGTTCCAAAAAGTGATGTTTAACAAATTTACACCCAAAAGCCATTTCGGTGGATAAATCATGAACTGATCATGTTTCTTAGTCCCTCAAATATGAATTGGATGCCATGTCATAACATATGACATTATTTTTAATCATTATTTGATTTTTTCGTGCAAGAAATCCCCTTTTTAATAATTCTCAGGGGGCTCCATATGGCTTGATCTAACAAGCAATCCTTTTCACCTTTGAGAATACACTTTGAGAAATGAGTTCCCTCGCATGGATACCCACATTCGTGCCTCTCTGAAGTGAGTTCCCTCACATAGATTATATCATATATCTCTTCTTCGAGTATGAGTCGGCCAAATACAAGGAGGAGCCAACAAAATCCTCCATGTGTCTCCTTCAAGCAACTGCCAAGGTGAAGTCCAGAGGAAGGTTCCCGAATGAGCATGGGCCCTCCATGTGTTCGGAACCCAAGAGAGTTGCAGACTTTAGTCACTAAAAATCTCGGCATGAGAAGGTCTAGTGGAATTTTCCACATGTTTGTTCGGCATAACTTCAAAGATGAAGTCTTGAGGTAGGACCTCAAACGAGCGTAGGATCTCAACGTGACCTGGGCCTAAGAAAGTTTCCTTGGCCATTGAAAAGTCTCATTATAAAGAGGAGCCTGCGGAAGCCTCCACATGTGTCTTTGGCACACTTTTGATATGGTGCCCAAAAGTGGAGACCCCAAAAAAATGTTGTAACTCCCACTTATTTCAGACACACAAGACAACATAGAAAAATATAGGATAATTTTTTTTTTTACTTGTTTGAAACATAACACGACACAACATGTGGTCACAATGGAAACAACTAGCTCCTTGAACAACTTGACACAATGATGACCACAAGGGAAACAAGGAAACACCCAGAACCCATCAAGGACAGTTCACTTTTCTCTTTGATAAGGCACCACAACAAGACCAACCCATAATACCTAGTTATAGTTTAGGAAACTCCATGGAAAATTCCTTTAAGGTGATGTATTTACTAAAATAGTCTTTCAAGGCCTGACTATGGGGTTTAGAAGATTCATGTTATGATTCATACAGCTCTTCTTTAGGGCTAGATTTCTTTTCTTTTATACTATTGAGTAACCAACTTAAAATCATCTCAAATTTGACAATTACTTGTTTTAAAACATTACAAACTAGGAGGTAATCAATTCCACAAGGCTATCTATCTGAACCCACACTACTGAAACTTGTTTCATACCTCCATTGAATGAGGATGCAAGCGTAAGCTGAAAAAGGAGTGGAGTATCATTTAGGTTCGGAACCCTAATCTTCTTTGTTTGAGGTTTAAGTTTTTTATCATAACTTGAAAGGGTTACAAAGTACTATGGAAATGGTTAGAGGGAGAAGGTCAATTTATTTCATTATGATCTAATTAGTTATTAACCATTATTTTAATGAGACTTAAGAGTTCGACTAGATTTGGGTAAAAGCTTCATTTAGCAACATCTTGATTAATTTTGACAATGGATACACATGGGGTTCCCAAAATGGAAGCACAAGACTTAAGGTTTCACAAAAAAGAGAATAACGTTTAATCCATAGTTAAGGTTAATGATGGTAGGTTCCTAAGTACTAATAGAAAATTCATTTCTTTCCAAAATTAAGATTCTTAAATTTGTCGACAATAACCCAATTTCATTGTTATTTTATTTATTGGTTTATCTATGAAATCATTTTTTTATTTTTTATTACCTTTACAAACATGATTGCCAACCCATTAAAATTATACAAAGAATAATATGGATGCCAATATCATGGAGGGTTTATTAAAAAATGAAATTTTTATGACTCTAAAGAAGAAAAAAAACCATTGTTAATCAAGAGAGCAAAACATGGTTATAACATTTCTATTCAACATGGCACACACAAACCACAGGTGTCACAAAATTCAAAAGAACTTTGGATGAGAACATGAAGGTGAAAAATTTGGTCAAGCCATGCTACAATAATTTCATGACTGATAAATACTATTACCTAAAGAATACTCATAACAAGGTGAAGATTGAATATCATTTATCACAAAGATAACTACAAGTTTCGCTACAAAATGGACAAGACAACTTTATTTCAGAAATACCGATAATCCAAGAAAAGAGGCCTTCTAAACTCCTTTACATGCACCATTACAAAATTACAACACATTTGACATATGTACAACAAACTTCATAAATCAAATTACAACACATTTGACATATGTACAACAAACTTCATAAATCAACTCAATGAAACCTTTTCAACTCTTTCCTTTTATCTACTCGCATAATCCATATGCACAAGTATTAACTGAGTCATTTCATAAGAACTGAGGATGTCAAGCCTTCAAATAACATTTTACATCACGTTTGGATAACCATAATCCATTGACATGAAAGTGATTACACATTATTCACATTTTATGAAACCATTTAGGAAACCGATCAATTCTTTAATTAATTTGTTATGGTATTACACCACCATACAAACATGGTATACGGAGAATGAAGATTAAACCCAAAATCACTTTTTTGAATCACCCGTGAATGAGTACATAAGGTCATGGATTTGGATGTATTAAATAAGCAAGTATTTCGTTAAGGTCCATATTGTCATTATTGGGTATCAACTATTTATATGTCACGTTAGTTGTTATTTAGATATTAGTATGTGAGCTTCATACATCAATTGATTGTATTATTATTGGGTACTATTTAGATATTTGTTTGTGAAGTTGACCAAATAAATAAGGAAAATAAAACTTTCATCAACTCAACATTTGTAACTTTCTTGCATATTCTAATATTTCACATAGATTCCTTGATTTAGGTAAGCGTTCATTTTTAGAATAAGTCATTTCCAAGATTTGTATTATTGATGATTATGTTATTATAGTTTTTATGATAATTAGGATTAAGCGATTGAAAATATGTTAAAATATATTTTATATTTATGAAATACAACACAAGAGATGAGATGGATATTCACTACTATAAATTATGGAACTAAATTTCCATCACTATTAAATGATGCAAGAGCATCCAAATCTAGGCATCAACCAATCGTACATCTTGTTTTCTTTATTTTTTTTTTTCTATTGATTAATTTATGTTCATAGGCCTTCACATTAGCTCATCACATATCTTTTAGATAACACCATGCAAAATGATATATCCAAATAATTTTTTTTGCCCTTGCATTTCCTTAAGTGGTCTTAGTATTTCCTTAAGTGGTGTTGGTGTTTAAAGCAACACTCCATTTTCTAGAAAAATGAGAAGGAAAAGAGAAGGAAAATGAAAATCCCGAAATCTGACCACCTATAAAAGGTATTAAATTGAAATGGTTATACCGGATTTGAAAAAGGCTCCCTATACTGTCCCATGTGCTGCAAGCAGAGAAAGGATGATGACCATGACTCTTAATTGCACTTTACCAAATAAAACACTTTTCCTGAACTCGGCTTAGTAACAAGATTTTTGGAGTCGAATGCCCTAAATTATGATGTTAGGAAAACACCGATGACACGAGGTTAACAAAACCACATAGAAGGATTTATTTAAATCCCAAGTGTCCCTTTATATACTAATGGTCATGGGTTGTTTTATGCTTATAAAAATCCAAAAAAATCTTATAAGGGATCCAACTTAGTACTTTGAGCCCACGAAATGATGATGTTATGCGAGCTTGAGTAGATGCAAATTAAACATGTGACATTTCAGACTTTGTCCACTTGATAAATGCAAGACTGGCCCATCGTTTCCATTGTTTTCATAAATCAAATGGACATCGGGGGCTATTTTAATCACGGATTATAAAAGTTTTGGTTCACACTTCGCATGCCCTTCCTAAATTTCAAAGATATTTTGTAGGCCTTGTGAGCACAAGGACCCCATGATATTGAATGCGTAATGGAATAAAAAAGGGGGTCTTATGCCTATTACTTAAAGTGAAGGAAGAATGACATTGGTGAATTTCATGGGACATGATTTTCACAAGAGGGCATGTATTGGCATAGATTTGGTCTCATTGGAAAAATATCTTCAAGATATTTTGATTGTAATAGGACTCGAGTGCATTTCTTACGCATCTCAAACCCAATACGGGTCTATACATAATATAAACCATCTTTCTATTTTGGTATCCATAGACTCTTGAACATCAATTTAGTTGGGAACCAAATGTAGATATCCATGCAACTCATAGAGTTACACGTAATTTGTAAATTCACTTAGGATAGATAGGACTCTATCCTAGGGTAGACATCAAGAAAGAGAAAGGGTTTCTAGAATAAGCTAGATAATTATGATCAAATTACATAAGAGATAAATTTATCTTAGATATAAAATTCTACATTGATTAAATTTATGGAGTTCAAGAAAGATGGTGTAGCCCTTGAAAAAAGATGAATTGGGTCACATAGTAGAAGGATCTAGAGAAAATAACATTGAAGTGTTATTATCTATGATAAGAGGCTCAAGAGATCTAAAGAGAACCCAATGTATTTCATAGTTTTTGATGACTCATTGTAATAAATTTTGAGACTCATTTAGTGTGTGTAGGAGATACTCAAGAGCCAAAATGCTTGTAAATATTGTATTGCATGGATGTATTACAATCCAAATAGAGATTTTATCCCTTTTCACATTTTGTTACACATTCATAAGAATCTATTAGTTGGGACCCCTTATTGTAACTACAATAATTTGTATTAGACCTGACTAGTTTGATTTGCGAAAGAATTATTGTGAAGAGAATTAGAACAAGAAAATGCATTGAGTATTTAATATTGATAGGTGTGAAGTTGATCTATCACAAAAATAAAAATATAGAATATAGGTGATATCCTTATTGGGTTAGAAATCTATAGAATAATTCTATATCAGATTTCTTGATTAAATATAGTGACATTCAAATATGAATAAATATAGTGACATGTAAGATTATTTGATTAACCGCATTCCAAAATATATAGTAATACACAAGAAGATGGATTGTGACATAGATACGGTTAGGGTACTCAATAAATATCCACCTTAGATTAATCAATGGCTATCAAAAATGTCTGATGGTATTCATAATTGATTTGATAGTAATGAATGGGTTTTATAGTGAAATAAACAAAGTTCAAAATATTCCTATAAAATGTGCCCAATTTTAAGGACATGTGTTGCAACTTTAATTAAAATGTAGAAGAATTCATTGATGTGGTTTTCCTAACATCACATCATAATACCAATTTTTTTCCATGATGATAAAATGAACATGAGACATGGACACTTATCATGGTGATGCATCATGCTTAGGATATCTAATGGCCAAATACTCTCGAAAACCTTGTTAACTTGGTCTTAATCTAACTTATCTACTTCATAACTATCATATGATGAATGTACCAATACTAACCCAAGGTTTTAAAATTACTTAATTTTAGACTATATATAGTTATGAAATTAATTACATTATCAATGTGCCATGTTATAAGTTGCATGGAGTATAACTACTAAATCCTGACTAAATACAACTTTGGTTATAATCAATGACCTAATTATCCCTCATGATGTTAGAATCTCATTTCTTATTGTTTGTTTCTATAACATAATGGTTGATAGATTTGAATACATAAATTAAAAAAATATGTTTTTCTTAAAAAACACATCATTTTTTTCAATATTAACCTAACCACATTCTAAACCTAAGTGTAATTCTACAATGTTCGTTATTTTGTATTAAAAACATTGACTCTTTTATATTCAGAAAATATTCTTAGCTCATGGTTACTTTCATTTTGGTAATAGTCCAAAGGAGTGACAATATTGAAAAAATTGTAGGTGCACAATGATATTAATAATGGACAACCAAACTAATAAACAAGGAAATTGACTATACTCTATACAAAATGCACTATCCTAAGCATGATGAAGTAACATAATAAGCATGCATATCCCAATGTACCATTCCATCATAGAAATGAACCTTTTTAGCATGATGACATGACACTTTGAGATGCACATCACCCGCCACATCTACAAATGCATTAACATTGACACTATGTCCTTATAATTTAGTAAATTTTTTGAAGCATGTTTAAGCTACATTAAAATTGATTTATTTTGTTATTGTCAAATAAATGAAAGGGGAAATGAAAAATGTAGGCAATCTCAACCCATTAAAGTACATGAAATGATATTTCCTAAAATAGATCTTGGTAAACAAAAACCTTCCAAATAAGTTTTTTGAATAAATGCCTCAAACAAAATCAAAATAAACATTCCTTAATAATAATGCTTAATATAGAAGAGTTTGATGTATTTTCTCTATATATATAATGTTTTAATTGCCATCACAAATACATTCAACCTGTTGGTATCCAAATTGATTCTCCTACGAGGGCTGAGCAACATCACAAAATTGGAAGGATGGTTAGAGACTAGACGAATCATGATACGAGTCATTTTGTTTCCGGGGAGGGGATTCAGCTGACTCTTTGTCATTCAGGCATTGGAGAAATGGATAACCTTATTGAGGGTTTGATCTACCCTCACTACTTTAGGTCATGCCTTCAACCAGGGTGAGAGGACCCGTTTTGTAACCCCTGTTGGTGAAGGATATCAAGAGATCCTTCTTTGCACAATTTTCATGAGAAACTTGAGAAAATAGGATCAATACAACATAATCTAACTCTCACGAGTTATCACACTAGAGAGTGGAGATGTTTCTTGCACAAGGTTCTAGGTTACTAAAGACAATAATTGAAACCTGATTGTCTCTGCATACTTTGGTAATGGAATTTGTTCATTTGTGGATACACAAGTACAAACAAGGGTAGTTCATGTAGGATTCATCATTTGAGAAGTTTTTGGTGGGAAGTTAAGAAAGATGTTGTTGATTTCACTAGATCTTTGAGATCCTTTACAAATATTGGAAGACTCATAGACAAAATGCTTCAAAACAACCAAAATATTCCTTCAACCAGAAGATGTGAATCAATAGAAGCCCAGAGATGCACGGTTTCACATATTCTTAAATAATTCAACACAAATGATCATGCTAAAGACTCAATTAAATGTTAGAAATCCCTATTTTTCATGACTAAGATACAATCATAGGCTTACAAAAAATCATTATCAACATAATGAGAGTAAAGTGATTTTAAATTGTTTATTTGCATCACAAGATGAAAGCTCTTCTCATAATGAAATTGCAAATGCCACAATACTAACACACAGATGAGATCTTGTGTGAATCAGAGGATTTTAACATAAGATTGCAATAGGAACAATAAAAACTATTTAAAAACATTCTGAAATACAAGTAGACACAATTATGCTCATGATCAACACAAATTTATTTGAGGTTCATTAGATTCATCAGCAGGGAAATTTTCTTCAACAATCTCAAAGCTTGTCAATGGTTGTACACTTGCTGACCATATTGACACGATTAAATCTAAAACATAGGAGATAAACATGTTTCTCAGATGTTCTCTTGGGAAAATGGTTTTTCTCAAACTTTCTCAGAAAATGTAACCCCCCCTTTTGCAAGAGTATTCTCATTGCATTCATACAATTTCACTCACACACTCATCCAAAATTTTCCCCCAAAATAATAATATTTGAGGAATCCTTTGTTTGTTACAAGTTTGTTCCAGAAAGTGATGTTTAACAAATTTACACCCAAAAGATGCCAGGTGGATAAATCATGAACTAATCATGTTTCTCAGTCCCTCAACTATGAATTGGATGTCATTTCATAACTTTTGACAATATTTTTAATCATTCTTTGATTTTTCATGCAAGAAATCCCCTTTTAATAATTCTCAGGTGGCTCCATATGGCTTGATTTGACAAGCAATCCTTTTCACCTTTGAGAATACACTTTGAGAAATGAGTGCCCTTGCATGGATACCTACATTCGTGGCTCTCAGAAGTGAGTGCCCTCACATGGATTATATCATATATTTGTGTTGTAAGTCTGAGTTGGCCAAATACATGGAGGAGCCAGTGTAAGCCTCCATGCATGTCTCCTTGGCACAACTACAAAGGTGAAATCCAGAGAAAGGTTCCCAAATGAGTGTAGGCCCTCCACGTGTTTAGAACTCGAGAGAGTTACACCGGTCACTAAAAATTCTGAGCATGGGAAGGTCTAGCGAGAAGCTTCCATGTGTTTCTTCAGCGTAACTTAAAGATGAATTCTAGAGGCGGGACCTCAAATGAGCATAGGATATCCACGTGACCTAGGGCCTAAGAAAGTTTCATCTGTTGCCATTGAAAAAGTATCAATATAAAGAGGAGCCAGCAGAAGCCTCCACATGTCTCTTTGGCACACTTTTGATATGGTTCCCAAAATTGGAGACCCTACACAAATGTTGTAACACCCACTTATTTCGACACACAAGACAAGATAGAAAAATATAGGATAATTTTTTTTTGACTTGTTTGAAACATAACACAACACAACATGTGGTCAAAATAGAAACAACTAGCTCCTTGAACAACTTGACACAAAATGACCACAAGGGCACCAAGGAAACACCCAACACCCATCAAGGAAAGTTCACTTTTCTCTTTGATAAGGCACCACAACAAGACCAACCAAAATACCTAGTTACAATTCAGGACACTCCACGGAAAAATCCTTTAAGGTGATGTATTTACTAAAATAGTCTTTCAAGGCCTGACTTTGGGGTTTAGAAGATTAATGTTATGATTCATACAACTCATATTTTGGGATAGATTTGTTTTCTTTTATACTATTGAGTAACCAGCTCAAAATCATCTCAAATTTGACAATTACTTGTTTTAAAACGTTACAAACTAGGAGGTAATCAGTTCTATAAGGGTATCTATCCGAACCCACACTACTAAAACTTGTTTCATACCTCCATTTAATGAAGATGCAAGCGTAAGCTCAAAAAGGAGTTGAGTATCGGTTAGGTTCGGAACCCTAATCTTCTTTGTTCGAGGATAAATTTTTTTATCATAACTTAAAAAGGGTTACAAAGTACTATGGAAATGGTTAGAGGGAGAAGGTCAATTTATTTCATTATGATCTAATTAGTTATTAACCGGTATTTTAATGAGACTTAAGAGTTCAACTAGATTTGGGTAAAATCTTCATTTAGCAATATCTTGATTAAGTTTGACAATGGATACACATGGGGTTCCCAAAATGGAAGCACAAGACTTAAGGTTTCATAAAAAAGAGAATAAGGTTTAATCCGTAGTTAAGGTTAATGATGGTAGGTTCCTAAGTACTGGTAGAAAATTCATTTCTTTCAAAAATTAAGATTCTTAACTTTCTCGACAATAACCCAATTTCATTGTTATTTTATTTATTGGTTTATCTATGAAATCATTTTGTTTTATTTTTTATTAACTTTAGAAACAGGATTGCCAACCCATTAAAATTATACAAAGAATAGTATGGATGCCAATACCATGGAGGGTTATTAAAAATGAAATTTTATGACTCGAAAAGAAGAAAAAAAACCATTGTTAATTGAGAGAAAAACACGGTTATAACATTTCTATTCAACATGGCACACACAAACCACAGGTGTCACAAAATTCAAAAGAACTTTGGATGAGAACATGAAGGTGAAAAATTTGGTCAAGCCATGCTACAATAATTTCATGACTGATAAATACTATTACCAAAATAATACTCATAACAAGGTGAAGATTGAATATCATTTATCACAAAGATAACTACAAGTTTTGCTACAAAAAGGACAAGACAACTTTATTTCACAAATACCGATAATCCAAGAAAAGAGGCCTTCCAAACTCCTTTACAAGCACCATTACAAAATTACAACACATTTTACATTTGTACAAGAAACTTCATAAATCAACCCGATGAAACCTTTTCAACTCTTTCCTTTTATCTACTTGCATAATCCATCTGCACAAGTATTAACTTGAGTCATTTCACGAGAACTGAGCATGCTAAGACTACCCATTGCAATAGTAAGCTAACATTTAACAATATCATGAAAGGAATGCTCTATTTCAAGAATGGATCAAAGCAAAAACCACTTATCAACCAGGATTTTATTGAAGCTTGAGAATTTATCCAGAATGACTAAAGGTTTCACTTAGGCTTCACTGGATGAGTTTTACAAAAGAAGACAATTTACCTTGCAAACGGCTGAGAGATAGATTGCATGGTTTCTAAACTATTTCCTCCTACTTAATAAATCTTATTATCTTCTAAAATCTAACCATAGATTTCACCTTATGATCATTTAATAATTCACCCAAAAGATAATGTCCATTAGTTTAGCTAGGGATAACAAGGTATATAATTTTATTTTACAAGGGATAGTTCCCTCTTTGATCAATTATGGAATTAATTGTTATCAAGTAGGTCACATCTATATTAATTCACTCATAAAGAAATTTTAAAAGGATTACCCACCCTTCTAATAATGTTTATAATAGCATTGTTACTATGTCGAAGAAGGGTTCACAACACAACATTATTATTATTATTATTATTATTATTATTATTTTTTACCTCATGAGAAAAGCTTACCATTACTCTTTTTTTTAAAATACTATACATAGTTACATCATTGGTATTCGACATGGCATACGAACCCAAGAGACAAAACAATTCTAGGGAACCATGACTAGGGAACAAAAGTAACAACATTGACCAAGAAATGCTAAACTATTCTTAGAATTCCTATAATCCATTAAGGTCACTCAACAAAGTGGTAATCCAATTTTCTTATATTTTCCACTAATTAACAGAACCCCCAACAATAACCTTAAGGTCTAGTCACTCCGTATAAACAATAATAAATACCAACCTTAAATTTTCCAAAGAGAGAGAGAAAGGTATTTGAATCACTTCTTATTGAGTTTGTATTAGAATAGGTAATATATTAACTACCACTATTTGTTTTCCCCTTTTCCTCTTTATATGTGTGTGTGTGTGTGCACGTGTGCAAGAAAATTAATCACACAACAACGGATATGTCTAATACATCCATGCAAACAGATAGTATTCAAGTTTTGTTAGAACAATACTTAAGGAGGAACATATTTATACAACTTCATCAATAAGACTAAATTGTCCTCCACATGTTCCCAAAATTTTGATAAATATTTTTACTTAATAACTCAACATCTTCAGGACACTCAACTTGAATTGGGTTCAAAAAGGTAATCGTTATTACCTCTTATCAAACAAGTCTCAATCATCTAAAAGAGAGCTCATCGACCTCTTCACAATATTAAACAAAATCAAGTTATTTTCCCTTATAGGGGTACGACACTTGCATGACCATTAAAGGCCATTTTTTTAAAAAAAAGGATGATTTACTAAAAAGAATACACAATCACGGAAAGGTTTCGGACAACAGTGACATCTCTATTTTCTAGATTAAAAAAAAATCTAGAATATATATTTCCTTGATTGAAAATACCCCAAATGATACCCAGTTTCTAAGGGTAGCTATCAATGAAAATAACTAGAAAAAGTGCTTTCCCACACTATGAGAATACATATGAGAGTCTAATTGAATAATCACCTCAATAGCTTAACAAACAACTTGAATCGAACACCCATCTATGAATATAACTGAATCACAGATTTAGATATTTACATTAGGAAACTACTAACATTCATCAAGGAAAACCATTCATTAGCCATGCAAATAAAATAGATGAAAATATCCAAAAAAGGGAGTGAAAATCCATGCCCAAACCAACGATTCAGAGGCAACTAGTATACTCAGAGAGATCAATAACAAACAACAAACCAAACCACTCCAAGATGCCATTCAGGAAAAGAACATACGTTTCATGGGATTATAGAAATGATAGTGGAAATTTGTAGAGTTTAGGCTTAACATGCCTGCAATAAGCCTCCATGATGCAGCCACGAGCTTGCTATGATAGGAATCATCTCCTTTTCTCTGCTAGAAAAATGTCCATGCTCCAAACAGTCATGCTTGGCATAGGTAGGGGAAAAAAATGTGGTTGCAGTCATGGTGGATGGCCTTGCTCTTTTCCCCATGCATTTCCTAGATGTCCACACAAAAAAACAACCCTCCAAATCACTCCCCAAGCAGCTCACAAGGCCTAACATGGCGCACCCTACTAGTCAAAGTAGAAAAGAGGATAAAAAAAAAAAACCCACCCAAATCAAGTGGCCAACACCCAAATGGCAGAAGGACCACACAAGAAAAAGAAAATAGGCACGTTGGCAGAGGAAGTGAGTAAGTGGTAGGGATAGGAGGCTCTAAGTCAATCTAATGCATTTGTTGGGGAGTTTCAACACTCATCCTTCCACGACCTCTAGTCAGTGAGCCTCTACATTATCTCACACGGTTAGATTCAAGAAGACGTGATACACAAAATACATTTACCAGACAGTTCAGATCCCCCTTTATTTCAACCAAAAATTCACTATAGCAAATCTTGGAGCAACTATAACCCATGCGGCCCCAAAACTAAAGCACCAATCGAACAGAAAGCAATAAATTTAACTCCATTAAGAAACAATAAATGGAGGGTAGGAGGCCACCAAACACCACCCACCCCCACCAGCTCAACCAAAAATTTAGAAAAGCAAAACAACCAAAAACAACACCCAACAGGATAAAATTTCACTTGGTGAAAAGCACGTACTGAGGACCAGGCTGCTCGCTACTAAGAGGAAAGGAGTTGGTAGATAAAACATTAAGTTTCATGTTAAATGGTAGTCCCTTCAAAATAGGTGCTACCTCAAAACATCCTCTCCATCAAAGAAAACAACTTAGCCAAGGTTAGTTAGAAGTTAGACTACGTGGGAGATAAATCTTCCCCTTACCAAAATTAATGGAAAGGCATGCTCCCATCCTCCAACGCACTTCCACAACTGACCAAAATTAAATAAAACTAGAGTGTGTAGCTGGCACGGTAGAAAAGATGGTGGGGGTGTGCATGGTTCCTCCACACAACAAAACATTACCAAAAGGATACATTTACAAGCATACAAGGGCGCCTAGATGGCCACGAGAGAATAAAAAAAAACATTGAACCATAAACATGAACACTATGTCCTAGACAATGGCGCCACCCATGAACAAGATCCCCTTGTGTGAAATCGAGGCTCAGCACGAGGGAAAATGATAATGAATTAAAATATATTATAGGTAATTAATAATATTCTCAAATCGACACCAAAAATAAAATAAAATAAATAATAATTGTAATAATCGTTAATCGACAACTCGAATAATAATAGTATTATTATTATTTTATAACCTATAAATTTTTTTATTAATCCTATTAATAAGGGCCAACAATCAAGCATGGTAAAAAAGAGGAAATGATTTTCCTTTAATAGGAAATTAATGGGTGTTACATGCGCCAGGCCAAAGAACGATAATAATGACACGACACCAATAAACACGATGAAGAGGGAGAAGGTTGAGTATTCCCTCGATGACAAGGTGAAGCTCACCAATGATCGATGGGGCACAAATTACATTCCACGCTTAGCACATGATCACCAAAGTATGAACATGCATAACAAAAATGGGGCATTACATTTCCTCCCCTTAAGAAAGCATCATCCTCGATGTGAAATAACACAAGGGAAAGAAAATAGTAAGAAAGAAGGAACCGATGAGGCGAAGGTACACTCTATGGTTAAGATTTTAGATGCTAAAGCATGACCACGAGGTGGCCTTGGGAACATTTGGTAGAAATTTGAATTTTCAAGTTCTGTGAAGATTGGCAAGTTCTCTCTTATTCATTATTTCATTAGTCTCTTTCCATTATCATTATTTCTAGTTTTAGTTCTTTTAAAATTTCATAGTTGTAGAGTTGTAGTTTATTCATTCTTGTGGGTGTCCAACATGAACTGCTAATATACACCCTACCGAGAGTCATACAAGACACTACAAATTCACAAACATACAAGTACATACTTCAAAACAACACCACACCACAAGAGATTAGTCAATGTATGGAAAGAGAACATGCACGGACAACATAACATAGTACCTGTCACACAACTATGTTTGACAAATAATGCTTGAACAAAAGTGTACTACAACAACTTGAAATTTCCATAGTCTCACAGATGAAGTTTTTCACATAACTCATAAAATAGCTACATGTACATAGGGTTAACAAGGGCATCAATGCCATATCCACAACATCACAAACAAACTCAACTAACATGAGTAACACCTACATCATAGGACCACACCCAAAGACATCACAATAACTCAACATATATCTTGAAACATCAATCATACACACAAATCTCTTATGCCTCCCTCAAGTCTCTTAATCTTTTATGCTTCCCTCAATCTCTTATGTCTCCCTCAAGTCTCTTATGCTTCCATCAATCTCTTATGCCTCCCTCAAGGAGGCCGTTTCCCTATGGCCCTAGGCACATAGAGTCCAGACACCCCTAACCCAAGTGACATAATAACTCATGGTCCAACAACCTGCTAGTTATTTGTAACTCCTTGGGGCATACCCCATATACAACAAAGTGGGTCCATAGGTCCAACCATTCCATGGTGCATCCATGACCCTATTCCACACATCATGATAATAGGACCAGCACAACAATCTGATTCAAATGCCAAGTGGCAAAGTACAAGCCTTGGGCAAGGCAATAAAATTTAAAATTTAAAAGAAGATCCAAAACCAAGAAAAATGAATGGCCAAATAGCCATAGTTAGTGTCAAAATCCACATGTTAGTACTACAAACCAAGGAAATGCCCAAAATGTAAAGCATGGAAATCAAGAAAATTGCTGGTCCTTGCAGAAATAAATTAAAAAGTTCAATTTATGAATAAAATAAACATATAATAATGTCACATTACGATAATTGTGTGGCCTTATCTGGCCACGGGGGTACTCAATGAGTTTTTGCACTCGGAACATCGAAGCCTCAACTCACAAAATAAAATAACAATAGTACAATAGTCATCATCTCTATCAGAATCATCCCGCCACCACTTCGACAAGGCTAAACACAGTCATAGCTACACAAAGGTTGAATCCATAAAACAACCACATAAGGAGAGAGGGAGGAGCACATGCCACCATATACTGAGTCTAAGGTTGGCTCTAGTGATTGGTCAACCATACACCTTTCCTCACTCTAGACATACACTTTTACCGATTTCCTTTAGGGTCGGTTAGCGCAAGGTTCACAACATAATATGTAACTACATCACTAACACAATGGTGGCACACACAGAATTACCATAACATCTTATGTATGGTACATATACAGGGTAGATCACAATCATACATTCACTGGGTGCAATACATCACTTTACCACATTATGCACCCAAAGTGCAATCACTATACAATAGGGTTCATACACTCACCATATGCCCCCAAATCATGACATGAATCATTACATATTACACAAATCATACATATGATGAACATAATAAGTAACATCACAACGTAACATTAATTTTCTACATAACAAGGTGATACACACATTTCTTCAAAAATGGTAAAAACATCATGATACAACTCAATTCACTTTACATCAATCTTGTCATACAATACATCGACACACCTACATATCACAATATGTCACAATGCTCCAACACTCCGTTATCCACAATAACATTCTTTTCACATACCACAAGAAGTACTTCACATGTGAACTCTTCATAGAATTCCACAAGAAGGAGAGAAATACTCCCATCCCCAGCACATCAACATGAAACAAATACGCACTAAGTGACATACACATCATGTGCATTCACAATACCACAATTACGACATGGATCACATCATGCTTAAACCACATTACTCTTCCAATATCAACCACCAACATGTAACACCGTCACCATCACGCAACACCATCATGTAATATCATCACAACTCCAAACTGGCCCAGAGGTTCGAGAGCATGAACCTCCGCTCTGATACCAAGTGTAACACCCACTTATTTCAGACACACAAGACAACATAGAAAAATACAGATAATTTTTTTTTGACTTGTTTGAAACATAACACGACACAACATGTGGTCACAATGGCAACAACTAGCTCCTTGAACAACTTGACACAACAATGACCACAAGGGCAACAAGGAAACACCAACACCCATCAAGGATAGTTCACTTTTCTCTTTGATAAGGCACCACAACAAGACCAACCCATAATACCTAGTTACAGTTCAGGACACTCCACGGAAAAGTCCTTTAAGGTGATGTATTTACTAAAATAGTCTTTCAAGGCCTAACTTTGGGGTTTAGAAGATTCATGTTATGATTCATACAATTCTTCTTTAGGGCTAGATTTATTTTCTTTTATACTATTGAGTAACCAGCTTAAAATCATCTCAAATTTGACAATTACTTGTTTAAAATGTTACAAACTAGGAGGTAATCAATTCCACAAGGCTATCTATCCGAACCCACACTACTGAAACTTGTTTCAGACCTCCATTGCATGAGGATGCAAGTGTAAGCTCAAAAGGAGTGGAGTATCATTTAGGTTTGGAACCCTAATCTTCTTTGTTCGAGGATAAATTTTTTTCATAACTTGAAAAGGGTTACAAAGTACTATGGCAATGGTTAGAGGGAGAAGGTCAATTTATTTCATTATGATCTAATTAGTTATTAACCGGTATTTTAATGAGACTTAAGAGTTCAACTAGATTTGGGTAAAAGCTTCATTTAGCAACATCTTGATTAAGTTTGACAATGGATACACATGGGGTTCCCAAAATGGAAGCACAAGACTTAAGGTTTCACAAAAAAGAGAATAAGGTTTAATCCATAGTTAAGGTTAACGAGGGTAGGTTCCTAAGTACTAGTAGAAAACTCATTTCTTTCCAAAATTAAGATTTTAACTTTCTCGTAAATAACCCAATTTCATTGTTATTTTATTTATTGGTTTATCTATGAAATCATTTTGTTTTATTTTTTATTAACTTTAGAAATAGGATTTCCAACCCATTAAAATTATACAAAGAATAGTATGGATGCCAATACCATGGAGGGTTATTAAAACATGAAATTTTTATGATCAAAAGAAGAAAAAAACCATTGTTAATCGAGAGAGAATAACACACGGTTATAACATTTCTATTCAATGGGCACACACAAACCACATGTGTCACAAAATTCAAAAGAACTTTGGATGAGAACATGAAGGTGAAAATTTTGGTCAAGCCATGCTACAATAATTTCATGACTGATAAATACTATTACCAAAAGAATACTCATAACAAGGTGAATATTTAATATCATTTATCACAAAGATAACTACAAGTTTCGCTACAAAAGGACAAGACAACTTTATTTCACAAATACCGATAATCCAAGAAAAGAGGCCTTCTAAACTCCTTTACAAGCACCATTACAAAATTACAACACATTTGACATTTGTACAAGAAACTTCATAAATCAACCCGATGAAACCTTTTCAACTCTTTCCTTTTATCTACTCACATAATCCATCTGCACAAGTATTAACTTGAGTCAGTTCACGAGAATTAAGCATGCTAAGACTACCCATTACAACAATAAGCTAACATTTAACAATATCATGAAAGGAATGCTCTATTTCAAGAATGGATCAAAGCCAAAACCACTTATGGATCCCAAAAGCACTTTTGATATGGTGCCCAAAAGAGGAGACCCCAAACAAATGCAGGCTCTCCACATGTCTCGGCCCTGTAAAGTTGTTGAAAAAGTTCAAGTACCAAAGTGGATATGTCCATGTGCCTAGGGTTCAAGAAAGTTTCCTTGGCCATTGAAAAGTATAATTATGGGTAGAGCCAGCAGAATCTTCCACGTATCTCTTCGGTACTTTTTTGGTATGAAGCTCAAAAGAAGGACTCCCAAAAAATTGTGGGCCTTCCATATTTCTAAGTTCCGATAAAGTTGCACCAAATACTTGAAAATTCTAAGTATGGGAAGATCCAGTGGAAACCTCCATGTGTCTCCTTGGCACAACTTCAAAGGTAAGACCTAGAGGCGGGACCTCAAATGAGCATAGGATCTCTATGTGTCTATGGTCTAATAAAGTTGCACCAGCCATGAAAAAGTCTGAGCATGGGCAGACCTAGTGGAAACCTCCACTAGTCTCCTTAGTACATATTTAAATGTGAAATTCAGGGGTAGTTTCCAAAATAGGCATGGGCCCTGCACATGTCCTAGGCCCAAGAAAGTTTCTTTGGCCATTAAGAAGTCTCATTATAAAGAGGAGCCAATGAAATCCTCCACATGTCTCCTTGCACAACTCCAAAGGTAAGACCCAGAGGTGGATCCTCAAATGAGTCTCTAGCCCTCCACGTGAAAATTATTTGAGTTGAAGTTGGATTGTGGGTGCATTTCACATTTTGTATCACTTAAAGAAATTGTCCATTTTTGGACAATTTACCCCGCCTCACTACTTTGAATTTTCAATGTTGATTCAAAAATGTAACGTTATTTTGTCCCTGGGGGAATCGCGGATCATTTTATAACTTTTCTCCTTTTCACAATAAGGCCAAAATCTTCAAAATTCTCTGACGATCCGCCTCTCCGCCTATTAATTTAGACTCAACACGTGACTTTATCTGGGAACTTGTGGGGTCGTGCTTCACTTTTATACCTTACTCTTTTTTCAAAACAAGGCTAAAAGTTCCAAAGTCCTTTAGAGACCCACCTCCCTTCTTTTAACTCGACAAATGGCCACATGTCCATCTTCGAGTCAAAGTAATAAATTTTCCTTGCCACTTCATATTGATGAATAACCAATTAGAAACTATCGGGGCCGTGGGACCAATTTGGCATTTTTACAATTGTGAAAAAAGTGACAAGTTCACAAAATAGACCCATCGTGCCACATCCAATTAGAAAAGACCACGTATCCATGGATATTGGGACAAGATTTACAAAGGAGACACAATTGGGGAAGACACCCAAAAATAAAACTTTTCCCCGTGGAGAGAAGACTATAAATAATACCAAGGCTCAATGTGATCCATAACCCACGAAAAGATTGACAACGAAATCTTTGTGAATTCAAATAATTACACACACCCATACATAGAAGACAGAAGTGCATTAAACCAGAAAGTTAAGAAATTTTAAACAAACATCGCAAGATTAAATTGAACACCAAGTGGTAGGTGCACGAAGTTGGTGGACAATTCAGTGGACATAAAAACCCAAAATAAAGGAACCGTAATCATGGTTCCCGAATTCCAGTGTTTGGTAATTACTTGAACCTAAAACCGCGATCACCGTTTAGAAGTACGAGCATGGTTATAAACCGCAATCGCGAACTCGAGAGAAAATTTAGCAGATCCCGCACGCCCTTATTTTCCTCATTTTTCATTTCAAACCGTGATTTTTCCTAAACATTTTTCATTCGCACTTTGAATAGCACCTCAAAATTGCTCATCCTACTTTTGGATAGCGATAGATTCAACCATGCCACCAAGACGAGGAGGTAAGTCCCCGATTGTAATCATTTTTTTGCATTTTCATGGGTTTTTGAAATGTTTGTTTATGTATACAATTTTCTTTCTTTATCGGTTGGTCGTGAAGCTTGAAATCATGCAAACCATCAAAACATTCCTCAAAACCCACCGAACATTCCTTAAAACCCTTCGAACATTCCTCAAAACCCTCCTCCAAATATAGATCCATCTCCTATGGCTCCTTCCCGTCCCCACCGAGCCAAAAAACACAAGATAATATCATTGGAAGAATCCAAGAATATAAAATTGTCATTGAGAACCTAATTCAAACTATAAGACAAAATCATGCTACAAATCCATCCCGCATGACTTTATTCAATACATTGCAAACATTGATTGGTGAAGTCGAGTCTACAACCAACTAAATACATAGATGAAACACCTTTAGAAGTGACTATAAGCGGTGGTATGCGGATAAACTATCCCATGCGGCTGTCAAAGATAAAAAAATTGGAAAAGACCTCATTTGTGCATTATTTACCGACCCTAGAACCAATGCCCCTCCTGCAGTTACTTGCAAACGGTTCCCATCCATTGGTGCAATGATGACGAGAATCAAAAACAATTTTTGGGACCGATGGTGGATGGTTTTTTATTATCCACCATACAACAACAATGAGGTTCCTCTTTATTTTTTGAAGAAATTATATTGCGAGTTCGTGCTCAATGAGGTCCCGAATTATTTTAAATTTTCGACTTTTTAGTCAAGGAGGTGGCTCTGCACACAGCAGGACCTAGTGCATGTGTAGGTCACCTAGGATCCCCATGCCCCAAAACCCCGCTACCTTCATTTATCCCTCCTACGGTGAAGGAGGTTGTGGAGATTTATACATTGCATGCATTAAGGGAGCTCACTGACACTCTCACCCGAATATTGACCATATTACATTTGGTGATGTTGGTGAAGGTGCCAGTTCTAGTGCACCACACCACTGTGGATCATGTGGTGCCTTATGCACCGCAAGCGAGACATCATTTTTGGTTTACAAGATTTCTTTTCTATAGATGAGATGCTGGGGAATGTTTTGGAACTGGTGCCACTGATATTGGTCTTTCACGGGTAAATTTCAAATAAATTTAAATAATATATATATATATATATACAATAGTTTAATTCACATGTTTGAGATATTTATATATATATATATATATATATATATATATATATATATGATTGTACGTCATGTACATACATGTAAAAAAATTTTTTTATTTTATTTTAAATAGCAAGAGCCAATGAAGGAAACATCCGGCGTTGACATGCTAGCTATCATGGTAGGGCATGTTTCAAATGTAATGTTTCAAGTTGTACAAACTTACATTTTTAACTTCATTTGATTGCACTATATTATTATTATAATGTTTCACATGTATGTTGTACATGCATTAATATTTTTCTCTTTTATACACAGGAGCCCGGCGGATCATCATCTCGCTCGTGGAACTAAGCCTCTTGGCATGCCTCACATGATTTTTACACGGGTTAGTAAATCTATTTACACTTTGTTTCTAATTACTTTGGAAATTCACGTGGATTACATGCTTTGGACCTCTGTCATGTGTAGATTTTAATATTGATTTGTACATGTTTTTGTATAGCTTATGACTGCTAGAGAGACTCCTCCATATATGCAGACTGTGGAGGCTACTATAGATACTGCCATAGCATCTGCAGATCCACTAACTGAGGTACAATTTTTTAAATTTGTTAAATTTTGGAGGTTCATTATTTCTTATTAAACTTAAATCTACAATATCAAATTTTGTAGGTATATGTGAAATATTTAATTTGAAAATTAATTATTTGTATGTAGCTTACCCTCATGAGTCTATTGTTGTCCCCTGCGATGTGTCAATAACAAATTGATAGGGATCACAACATTGCGTTAAGATTTCACATGCATTTTAACTAGATTGTACAAGTTTCTAAATTTTGAATGTATTTTAAAATTTTGAGTGTTAAAAACTTGTTGTTTATGAATGTGCGGAGTTAGGTTGCGAGCATGCTTAGAGACACCTAGGACCACACGGATGAAATCTTAGTGACATCTCCTCCACTACATCCCTAGGTCATGGACGTGCTACTTCTAGCGGGGCGAAAAGAGGGAAGATGTTTCATGAGTAGATTTATAGTCCACCTAGATGTACATATGTGGTCATGAGTAGATTCATAGTCCATTGTATATATATAGCCTTATGTGACCGCATGTGGTTCTATATACATACATTATGACACACTTACTTTGAGATGTACACATACATTATGAACTTATACATATATATTTTCGAGATGTGCATCCGGAGCACACTTTGTTTGATTCTTATATATATCCATGTGTGTTGGCTTTCATAACAATAAATCTGAGTTACTATATATGTTTGATTTGATTTCATTGCATGTATGATATCCTTCTATTTATATCATTATAGAATAAATGGTTGGACATTGAAGAAAGATAATAAGAGTACTGTAAACTGAACAATTGATAAATAAAGAACATGATTCTACAATAAATTGTGTTTTTAAGTACACATTAGTAACCAGATCAGAGGGAAAGAGCAAGGGCCACTCCTCTCCGATGTGAATTGAAGTTTTATTTATTTCTTGTTCAGCTATTCTAATGTTTTTTACTTCTAGTATTAATGTGCTTGAATTATCTAGACAATATTTTCATTCATGTATGTTTATGTTTTCATGATCATAGAATTAGAAGTATTGTCCCCAATTCTTACTATCTTAAATAAATTTAGAATAGATCCTTTAATCATGGAAGTTGTGTTATTTCTAGTTTGATTAATTTTACATTCTTAATATGTTCCAAATCATCTCTTCATTGCAAATAGGCTTGGACACAACATTGATATTGACAAAGTATTAAATTATTAAAGCGTGAGTATGATCCAAAAAATAGATCTAGAAGTACCAAATTATATGTATTTACTTTTTGAAACTTGGAAAATATACCCTCAACATGTTCATCATTATGGAAAATGGTGAAGTTAGGTTGATGATGATTCTTATTATATTTTGTGTATTGACTGTGTGGCGGTTACACAATTACCGTGACGGTTGCGGAACCGCTTCTCTTCACAGAGTGGCCACCCAAATCCAGAGGTGGAAAATTTGTTGTGAGCCAATAAAAATGTGATCAGTCGATGGAAACTGCGTAAAAGAGCTCAAACCATGGGCTCAAAGTAGTGTAGATGGATCCAGGTATGAGGGATCAAAAAACTGTTAAAAATAGCCAAAAAATGTGAAAACATCCAGACTAGCAACTGCATGCGAGCTCGTGTGATAGGAATGCTGAAAGGGATCAGTGGCGTATCTAATAACAACATGAAAAGAAACAAGGGGAGGAAAACAAGGGGTATTACATGAAAAAGGGACCGGGGACGATTCGAGAGCACTCGAATAGTAGCATGTTAAAAAAGGGAACCAAAAAATATGATAATTATAGAATGTAAAAATTGAAATTCTTTGATTATATATACATGAAAGTACATAGAGAAAGAGCTATGGTTATGTAAAAGAAAGGAGGGAAAATCATTTTGAAGGGAGAAGGGGAGAGATGGAATGGATAATTGTGTATTAAAGAGGGGTGTGATGCAAAGTGGACAAACATGATTCATCTTCCTTTATTTTATTGAGAGGCAGGGAAAGGGACATCTTGGAGTAACGCTCATATGAAAAAAGGTGTAATGCGAAGGTCATGAAGGGAGGGGACCCTAGACATTACGGTGAATGTTAGGCCTAGTCTCTCAGTGGTACCTATATCTCTAGTTGCCTTTGGCAAAGTAAGGCCCTGGGAGTTGTGGATTGTTAGGGCCCATCCCATTTTGAGAGGTAGTTATTTGTGGTTGTCTCTAGAGATTGGTGGTATAGGAACATGAGTAGGGTTATTTGGATTCCAAGGAGGGCCAATGTATTTTTCAAATTTGAAGACAACAAAAAGTGGCATATTAGAGGAGAAGAAGAAGGATTGTAGGCAATCTCTACAACGGTTCCTCTAGAGCCATTAACAAGTCTAGTTGCAAACCATAAGTTAGCGGTTGTTAGCATAATTTAGCATAGGCATATTTATTACATTTTATTGCATTGTCTTTTATTTAATAATGTGCAACATGTGCACTCTAGTCTAGTGACTTGCATTCAATATTGTTATGTTGGATAACATTCAATATTGGTATTAGTAGTAATTACATGTGCATGTGAGATGGGTCTTATCATCTCGTAGTTGGTGTCTGCTAGGGTGTCATGTCTATCCATATGAGGCTGTCTAATATCTATAAATATTACAGCTCTTGCATTGTAATGTAATCTGATTTCATGATCAATAATATTTGTGAGGCTTCCGTCCCTCTTTGGTCATTGCAATCTTATTCTATTCTATCATTTGGTATCTAAGTTATACCATTATTATCATTTGGTATCAGAGCAAGTTCTATCCAAGCAAGGTTGAAGAGGAGCACTATTGGAGAGGATCCATTGGAGAAGAAGATTTGCATCAAAGGAGAGCCATTGAAGCATCCCGCAGCCTCCATTCCTCCCAAGCATCCATCAACTAAAATTTGACCTATCCACTTATTTGGAAGGTAAATTTTTTTATTAGTCATTGGCATAGCCAATTGATCTAACATATTGGTGGAATATCTCAGATTTGGAGATCTTTTAAAAAAAAACAAAAATCTTGGAAAAAATTGCAGATCTAAAAAAAAAAAAGATTTGTGAAAAAAAAAAAAAGATCTTAAAAAAAAAAAAAAAAAAAAGAGAGAGATCTTGAAAAAAATTGCAGATCTAAAAGAAAAAAAAATATCAGATCTAAAAAAAAAAAAAATCAGATCTGAAAGTGGAGGTGTGAAGAATTCGGGAGCAAAGGTTGAAGCAGTCCCGTCAACAAAATTCCAGCAGATAGCTCTTAGAAAAAGAATGTAACTTTTTCATAAAATGTCAGATTGATGTACCATTTTTTTTTCTAGAAAGATAAGAAGGGGATGCACAACTTTTCAGTTTACATCATCTTCAAATTCGGCTTCTACATATGATGAAAAGTCTATACAATTCGGATCATTTTTTTCGAAAAAAATCAGATCTAGCTGGTAAATTGGTAAGATCTCAAAAAATAAGATTCCGATTCTTCTGAAATTTTGTGGGTTTCAAGAAAAATATTGTATGATGTTGCTGTAAAAATTTTAGAAAAACTCAAATCATGGTTTGTGAGAAAAGGTGAAAACAATATTCAGATTGTTTGTTTGGATCTTGGGAACAAACAGTCAATGCTCAATTCGCACTCTCTCCATATTTTTTCTTAAATTATTTTTTTGGAAAATTTTGAGAAATTACTAAATTTTGGGAGATTTCTAAATTTAGAATCTCACCAAACACATTTAGAGCCACCGCTAAATTTAGCGGAAAAACACCTATTGGGGGTAAAAAAAAAATGGCCTAAATTGTGTATTTTGTGATTCTAGACCCTTTTTTGTAAAGAGGGGACACAAAAACTTCATTTTAATGTACTTTGAGAGGATGTTGTACTAATCTTGGTGCATAAAGTAGAAAAAAAAAAAAAAAAAACGTGCACATTTTTTATTTTATGTTTGGTTCTATCACACGAGATATTTGATCTCATAGCGCGTTCGCTATATACGGTGCCTCTGGAAGTGCTTACGGGTGATGCCATCGCGACTACTACTACACTTAATGCCTAACACAACTACCTAAATGTCGTTTAGGCATCGACCCTATAAAATCAATGGGAAGTAATAAGGACACAATACACACACATTTGAGTCCTCCCATCCGTTTGTGCTTGCACAAACCCCTCCATATCTTGTCCTAAGTACCACGTACTAAATTCTTTCACGTGCATTAACACCTATTTCCGTACTGATGGGTATATTGAAAGGGTGATCTTCTTCCACATACTGATGGGTATATCGGAAGGGAGCGTATATAGAAAGGTTTGGTATATCGGCCTGACGGTATATTGAGAAGGAGACCATAAACTTGGAGTGATACGAGCCTTACCTTTTGTCAGAAATTTAGAGTTTCAGAAATTCAGATTACAGAAATGGGTGCACAAGCACCAAAGTTCTTCTTGCCAGATTCACAACTACTTAGAGGAGACAACTATGCTACATGGAAACCGAAGATCAAGACGTTACTTGAGTTTGAAGACCTATGGACAGTTGTAGATGGAAAAACAACAAGATCACTTGATGATGGAAGACAACAAGTTCAATTTGATAGGGCCAATCAAAAGGCCAAGTTGATCATCTTGTTTAGCGTAACAGACGATGTGCAACCCCACATTAGAGATGCCACATCAGCCAAGGATGCATGGGATAAGTTGAGCACAGTCTATGAGGCAAAGAACAAGAATGCCATCCTCAACCTACTATCACAACTACATACTCTCAAGTTCAAGCACAATGAGAAGGTTGAATTTTTTTGAGATGAGTTGCTACTTTGAGGGCATCTCTATTGGCATTGGGAAAAGAGATAAGTGATGAAGACCTCGTACCAATTGTGTTGCAAGCACTTCCTCCTTCCTATAGAATCTTTGTGACAACTATCAATATGAGTGAACACATAGTCACCTTTGAGAAGTTGGTCAATCTACTCCAACAAGAAGAGGCAATGAACAATAAAGATCAGAAAGATGAACAAGCACTTTCTTCCAATCATAAAGGAAAGGGAAAATTTCAATCCAATCACAAGAAGTCCCAACAAAACCAAAGTCAACGAGACAACACCAAGAAGTGTCCCATTTGCAATAGAGGGGGACATGACATCAAAGATTGTTGGTACAATTCCTATAAAAAGGGTTCATCAAGCAATTCAAAACCTAATAACCAACAAGGTAACAATAATTCAAATAAAGGGAATTCCAACAACAACAATCAAGGGTAGAAAAATGGTAATTGGCAAAGAAAACCCAAACAACAAGGGTACATTTGCCGAACATGAGGATGATTCAGATGAAGGACACCACATGTATTCTACTCAATTTGATGAAGAAACCAAGTCCACACAAGATATCTAGTATGTTGACTCGGGTGTAACTCGACACATGACTGGACGTAAGGATTGGTTCTACACACTGCGTGACTCACCTAACAAGAACCATGTGTCATTAGGTGATGACTCATCATACAGTGTCAAGGGGATTGGAAACATTTCACTACCTCTTGGAAAGCATGACTGCAAAATCACAAATGTATTGTATGTACCTGGGTTGACCAAGAATTTGCTATCAGTTAGTCAACTCCTTGATCACAACTTGAAGTTGGATTTTGACAGTAATAATGGAGAAAAAGTGTGCTTGATAAGAGATAAGTCAAGAGGTTCCAAGATTGTAGCAAGAGCCTCCAATGTGGGATGCATGTTCCAACTTGATTTTGTCCACAAGGATGATCAAGCTCTAGTGGCCAAAGACACACAATCTGCAGAACTATGGCATCGCAGATATGGTCACATCAGTTTTGGCTATCTCCAAACACTTCAAAAGGGAAACATGGTGAAAGGATTTCCTACACTCAAGCACAACACTGACAAGTGTCACAATTGCCTAGCTGGAAAGCAACACAGAGTACCCTTCTAGAAGAACACATATAGAGCTAAGGGAAAGCTTGATTTGGTGCACACCGATCTTTGCGGGCCCATGCAACCAAGTCATTCTGGATGTCAATACTTCATGTTTTGTGTTGATGACTACTCAAGAAAGATGTGGATATATTGTCTAAGAAACAAGAGTTAAGCCTTTGAGACATTTCGAAGTTTAAAGCACTTGTTGAGAATGAAGTTGGTCGTAAGATCAAAACTCTCCTCTCAGATCGAGGGGGAATTCACAAGCAATGAGTTCAAGACTTACTTGGAAGCTCATGGGATTCGTAGACAAATGCCTCCTACTCACACACCATAGCAGAATGGTATAGTTGAGAGAAGGAATCGTACTATCATGGAAATGGTGTAATGTATGATTGATGACTCAGGTTTAACAAAGACATTTTGGGCAGAAGCTGCAAGAACTGCAGTCTATTTGTTGAATAGAGTGCCCATAGTAGCTCTTGAAGGAGTGACACCTCAAGAAGCATGGTCAAATCGGAAACCATCAATTGCACACCTAAGAGTATTTGGGTGTAAAGCTAGCATGCACATACCCAAGAAGAATAGGAACAAGTTGGATATGAAAGCTGAGAAAATGATATTTATTAGATACAATGAAGAATCACTTGGGTACAGATTATGGGATCCGAAAGAAAGAAAGTATACACAAGTAGGGATGTTGAGTTCTTTGAGAAGAAACAATCGGATGTTCCACTCAACGAATCAACAAACATGCGAGAATACACCTCTTGTGAAGATAGAATTTGATGTTCCCACTGAAGATGACAGTGATGAATTGGATGATGGTGAAAACTTGGATCCACCACAAGCCAATGGAACAGCTAAGAAGTTACCTAAATGGTATACTCAATTAATAAGAGATGTAAATTTGGATGAAGCACCTAGCACATCATCCAATCCTGGACCTAGAACTTGCAGTCAAGCTCGTGAAGAGGTCAATTATGCCCTAATGAGCAGAGTTGTTGAAACATTGATCCATCTACGATTCAGAAGCCCTACGATCAAAATCTTGGAAAGATGCCATGGATTCAGAGTATCAGTCAGTGATGAAGAACAACACATAGCAACTTGTCGACCTTCCACCAGGGAAGAAACCCATTGGATGCAGATGGATATTCAAGACTAAGTGCAAATCAGATGGGACTATTGACAAGTATAAAGCAAGGCTTGTAGAAAGGGGTATGCACAACAAGAAGGCATTGATTATGAGGAGACATTTTCTCCCACAGCCAAGATCAAGATAATCAGGATGATCTTTGCTCTAGCTACACAATTTGGTTGGAAAGTCCACCAAATGGATGTGAAAAGTGCCTTTCTTAATGGAGATTTGCAAGAAGAAGTCTATATGACTCACCAGAGAGGGTTATATAATACCGGAAAAGAGATGATGGTATGCGACTCATAAAATCTCTATATGGCCTAAAACAGGAACCCCGGGCATGGTACATCAAAATTGATGAGCATCTCATAAGTCATGGATTCGAAAGGAATCCTTATGACCCCAATCTCTACCTCAAAAAGCAAGGGGGGGATATTGTCATTGTGGTTGTTTATGTCGACGATCTAGTCATTACAGGAAGTTCTATGAAGATGATCGATGCAACAAAGAAGGATTTTAATCGATCGTTCGACATGATAGATCTTGGGCTCATGCACTATTGTCTTGGGTTGGAAGTATGGCAAAAAGAGAATCATATCTTTGTGTCAAGTGTTGAAATACACCAAGACAATGCTCGAGAAATTTAGGATGATGGACTGCACTCCTATTGCTACACCTATGGAAGCGAGACTTTAGTTATCTCGTTCCGATCCATCACCACCGGTGAATGCAACTCTCTATCGGCAATTGATCGGGAGTCTCATTTACCTGACATATACTAGACTAGATATCAGCTTTGCAGTCAGCTATTTATCACGCTTCATGCAAGAACCAAAATATGTCATTGGAAAGAAGTAAAGAGAATACTAAGATATCTAAAGGGTACAGTTGACCTTGGTCTAGAGTACAAGAAGAATGACAATTTCTTCTTGATAGGATATTCAGATTCAGATCATGCAGGAAACATGGATGATAGGAAGTCAACATCAGGCTTCATCTTCTTTATGGGATCTGGACCATATCATGGGGAAGCAAGAAACAAAACTTTGTTTCTTGCTCTTCTACAGAAGTAGAGTATCGAGTTGCAGGTGAAGTCATGTTTGTGAAGCAATATGGCTACGCCGAATACTGGAAGGAATTGGTCTACCACAACAGAAATCTACTCTAGTATATGTTGATAATGAAGGAGTTCTAAAGCTTGTTTGCAATCCAGTATTTCATGAGAGAACCAAGCATATTGAAGTACAAGTGCATTTCATACACGAGCATGTCTTGAAGCACAACATACAGCTCCATTTCATCCTACACAATTGAATGGAGGTAGATGTTTTTACTAAGTCACTTGCACGTGAAAAATTCACACTGCTTCGGAGAGTTCCTCTCCACTTCATTGGAAACTATGCAAAATTAAGGGGAGGAATGTTAGCATAATTTAGCATAGGCATATTTATTACATTTTATTGCATTGTCTTTTATTTAATAATGTGCAACATGTGCACTCTAGTCTAGTGACTTGCATTCAATATTGTTATGCTGGATAACATTCAATATTCGTATTAGTAGTAATTACATGTGCATGTGAGATGGGTCTTATCATCTCGTATTTGGTGTCTGCTAGGGTGTCATGTCTATCCATATGAGGCTGTCTAATATCTATAAATATTACAGCTCTTACATTGTAATGTAATCTGATTTCATGATCAATAATATTTATGAGGCTTCCGTCCCTCTTTGGTCATTGCAATCTTATTCTATTCTATCATTTGGTATCTAAGCTATACCATTATTATCAGCGGTAAGCATAAATTTCTGTTGTTTACATAGTAGTACTTTTTTCTTCAATTGTTCATCATCTAGATCCTTTGAATTTTTATCCTAGTAATTTTTGTAGTTGAACATGCCACCAGAACATTGAGAGATTTCAACATGTTGAGGTTATGTTGGTCGACAAGTTCATTTCTAGCAAAAAAATGTGGAGCTGTAAGGAAAGGAGCAATCTTAAACTCTTTCATCTTTGCATCTGTGTGATTGAGAAGTGTTTGACAGTCGTCAACTAGGGGGATTGCGTCTCTGATATTTAATAGAAGTTAACAAAAAGAAATTTGAGCCTGATTTGAACCTTGTTAATGAAAGACTATCTTCAGCATTACAGAAGTGGTGAAGTTACTACATATGTTTTTTCCATATGAGTGGCCAATATAAAGTGGAACATCCTTGACAAGGGACAAGTGGAAAAAGTTTCCAACAAGAATGATGGATCTGTTACCGAAAGTGGAAGATTTGAAGTGGGGAAAGCCTCACATAGGTGAAAGTCAATTTTGGCAAGGAGCTTTGGGCCTATGAAGCTCATCTCATTAATGACAATGTAATGAATATGTTTGAGGGATTCTTGAAGAGAAGAGATCACATGTCCCTCAAGTGGCTTGATATCCTTTACAGGTATCCGCAATGAGGCATGTATAGTTGATGTCAAAATGTTGAATGCGGCCACTACAGTTGGTGCAAGAAGCAAGAGGGGAGACAGTTGTGAAGATGTTGCAGAAGAATTGTTGCTTGGATAATATTTATGAGGCATGATTTACTTGTGCATGTAGTACCCTGAATTATCATTTTTAGTGGAGGGGTACTTCTTTGTGCATGTAGTGCTTAAGAATCAAAAGTTTGTTTTTATTCCAGCGACAAAGGTTGTCAAACGCTATATTTTGCAAACGGTGGGTCGTGGCACCAAACCGACTGCGCCGGCACATCCGGGTGGCTAGGTGAATGCTAGAGGAGGTGTTTTTTTGGTGCATGAAAGGTTCGTTGCTTCCGGGCTACTTCGTTTGGGCATAGTCCCTTAAGAGCCCTGAGACCAAAATATCGTTCAACTTCGACGGGTGACTACTCAAACTCCATGGCACCTAGAGAGGCCTAGTCTAATCCGAAACCTCAGCGTAGGGACCCTCTACAATAGCCTCTCTTGGTTTTTTCCTTCTCATTTCGGTGCTCTTGCTGTCCTATTGTTTGTAAATGCACGAAATAGTGTAGTTGGAGCCAATGTAAGGTTGTCAAACACTATATTTTACAAACGGTGTGTTGTGGCACTAAACCAAATTTTCCAACACGTCTGGGTGGTCGGTGAACACTATAGGAGGTTGTGTTTAGGTGGGCGAAAGGGTCATTGCTTCCAGGCTACTTCGTTCGGCGTAGTCCCTTAAGAGCCCTAAGACCAAAATATCATTCAACTTCGACGAGTGACTAATCAGACTCCGTGGCACCTAGATATGCCTCGTCTAATCCAACACCTCAGTGTAGGGACCCTATACAATAGTTTCTCTCATTTTTTTCCTTCTCATTTTGGTGCTCTCGTTGTCCTATTGTTTGTAAACGCATGAAATAGTGCAGTTGAAGCCAGTGTAAGGTTGTGAAATGCTATATTTATCAAATGGTGGGTTGTGGCACCGAATCGACTACACCAGAACATCCGGGTGGCCAGGTGAACACTAGAGGAGGTGGTTTTTTGGTGCGCGAAAGGGTCATTGCTTCCGGGCTACTTCATTCGGGCGTAGTCCCTTAAGAGCCCTGAGACCAAAATATCGTTCAACTTCGACGGGTGACTACTCAGACTCTGTGGCACCTAGAGAGGCCTCATCTGATCCAAAACCTCGGTGTAGGGACCCTCTAAAATAGCCTCTCTCATTTTTTTCCTTCTCATTTTGGTGTTTTTTCTGTCCTATTGTTTGCAAATGCGTGAAATAGAGCAGTTGGAGCCAGTGTAAGGTTGTCAAACGCTATATTTTACAAACGGTGGGTCGTGGCACTGAACCGACTATGCTGGCATGTCCGAGTGGCTAGGTGAATGCTAGAGGAGGTGGTGTTTTGGTGCACGAAAGGTTCATTGCTTCCGAGCTACTTCGTTTGGGCGTAGTCCCTTAAGAGCCCTGAGACCAAAATATCGTTCAACTTCGATGGGTGACTACTCGGACTCCATGGCACCTAGAGATACCTCATCTGATCTGGCACCTCAGTGTAGGTACCCTCTATAATAACCTCTCTCTATTTTTTTCTTCTCATTTTGGTGCACATGCGTAGGTATGGTCTTGTAAACACTTGGGGAGGAGTCGTTTTCAAAATTTACAAATTTTCAAAATTTACAACATTTTCAAAAGATACAACTTTTTCAAAATTTGTAAAATTTTCAAAATTTACATCATTTTCAAAATTTATAACTTTTTCAAAATTTACAACTTTTTCAAAATTTACAACTTTTTCAAAATTTACAACATTTTCAAAATTTACAGCTTTTAAAAAATTTACAACTTTTTCAAAATTTATAACTTTTTCAAAATTTACAACATTTTCAAAATTTACAACATTTTCAAAATTTACAACTTTTTCAAACAATGAAAGCTTCTCTTAGCTTCGAGAATTTGAAATTCTCTACTAACAATGCTAACCACGTGAAGGTGGAAGCTTTTCTAGCACCACTAACCTAAACATAAAAGTGTTAGTCAAAGAAATTTAAGTTTCAAATCAAAACCATATACTAGATCTATATATGTACAAAATACACAAATTTAAAATAAAATATATTCAAACTTAAATCTAGATCTTTAAACTAAAAATTTATATATGTATTGAAAAGAAATTATATATGCCATACATGAGCATTGTAAATTCATTCCAATGAACCATCAGGATCGGATCTACTCTGAATAGCAGACAAGATTGTTTAATGATCGACTCTCGAACCTTTCAAAGAATCTTGTTATTAGGCCTTCCTCGATATCTATACAACTGAATATTTGTCGCTAGAACTAGATGTGAATAAAAGAGTATTTTCCTATGTGTCTCAAAGTCTTCAAACACCCAAATAGAGGAGTTTTTAATGCATACCATCGAAGCCAAGTTCTAGTAACTACCACTGACCCTGTAGGATACTCAATATCTTCGCCATCTATAATAGGAGAAGTCAACTTCTTTCTTTCCTCGATGCAACGACATAATAAATAGTTTGTTCCTTCTTCATTGTCTTTTGTTGCAATTACTGCAAACACATGTCCTATAAAAAAACCAATGTTGAACAACTCAAATTTAAATTACATTATAGAATTTCAATGGACATAACTCAATACAAAAATTAAATAAATAACCATAAATACCTTGTCGCACCAAAATTGAAATTTCATCAAATTCCTTGAATGTTGTAACTTCATCTGCAGAAACAAGTCATAATGCTTGTGGAGGTTGATAACTAGGAAGTGAAGTTAGAGGCCTACAAATCCATCCTTCCACCCATTCTTGTGAATCACACTCAGTAGTGACAAATTCAATACAAGATGCATAAAAACATGTCAACTTTCTTGTCCATACGGCCCACGAAGTAGTGTCTGAGCTACAAAATGAGTGCATATCACTGGACCCAGTGAGTGTAATACAATCCTCGTAGTTAGCAATATGTTGTTCCTCTATCAACCAAAAATATCTGTAAATTTTAGAATTTTCTTGAGAACCTCGGGCCATGTTGTCGACACCATTCCACTATGCTCTTTGCATCTTTTAATTTAGCATCATCTTTGTACTTCAACTCTTCTCTTGCAAGAGCTCTTTTCACACATGCCCCTGCACCGTCATGCTCTCATTTTCCATGTCCAGCCTCAGTGAAACTCCAAATATGTTCCACACCCATCTTGATGTGTATTCTACTCACCTAATAAAACATTCGTGCATTCTTAAACTGAGACGTGTAATTATCTAACCATATATAATGTTGTTTGAAGTGGATGTCCCTATCAGACAAGTTTCCATAAAATAACTGGAAACACCCTTGCACAAATTCAATAGAATGAGTACGATCATCACTGATATAAAATTGGTACTCTCTTAAAAAAATTGATCATTCTCTATACTATCAGGAGAATGTAGAAATGCTATATGCACAAAAATGACAACTTGTATTGAGTTGTAATATTGCGATTGAACCTCCATTTGTGGTTACAATGGTTAATTCTCTCCAAAATCGACCACCGAAACAATATTACCAATAGGAAATGTGTCTTTGCATAGCTTGAATTGTTCATCCAACCATCAAGCTCTGTGTATGTCTCGCATACTCATAAACAATTTCATCCTTAAATTTTCTCATAAATTGGAAAATGGCCATTTGTTCGTAAACTAGCTCACACCATTTTCAATCTTTTTCATCTTTTAACTAGTATGCAACTAATTTATATTTATCAAACTCAACTAAATTATGTCCTATTGTACCTTCAATTTACTCATGGATGCAACTTTCCAATTTAGGTAATTCGCCGCATGTACTACAACTTCCATCTAAACAATCCTGACTATAAAAAAATTGTCCAACTTCTTTTTCACAAAATATAGTAGGAATGAAATCCCTAGAAGATATTTGTGGAACTTGAACACCACATTCGGATAACATAGTTTCGAATGAAAATTAGAATGAATACGTAAAAATTTAGCATAATGCATCAAAATTCAACATGTTGCCTACAACAACAAGTGGTGCGAGCATGGTTGATTTTCACATAGAATGGTTTCAACATTTCAAAAAAATGTTGACTAATTTTAATTTCCAGATTTTCTTGTTTAAACTTACGAAAAAATTGAGTTTGATTCATATCCAAGAAATGCTTTAGATGTGGTTCACGATTAGTAGAACCAACTCTCCGTTTTATAACATCTCTTGTATTAGGTGAAACTCTAGTGCTATCATGCCAAAATTTAATAACAACTTCTCTTATAACATCAGAATTATTTTTTTCCTTACGTGGTGCTCTAGCAAAAAAATTCTAAAAATCAGCATTATTGAGTGATTGAAGGATATTACGTCTTTCAATTGCTTTCATTAGAGTTTTTCGATTAACTTGCAACATTTGACTTGTTTGCATAATCAAACGTTATTTTTTTATTGATTCACTTACAACACTAGTAGCAAGTACATGACGCACAATATTACTATCCCTAGTGCATCTCTTGACACTAAGAGTGTGATATGCATCATGAAGGTTTTCAACAATTGTAGAGGTTTGATCACATATATTAGATGTTGTCAATCCTAAGGTGTTTAATGTAGGTCTCATTTTAATTAATTTCATCAAACTAACTAACAACTGACATCTTTGGGAATCATTTAAAATTTCAAAATGATTATCCCAAATTTCAGTGGCTTTTCTTCTGATTTGTTGTTCAAAAATTTTGTCGACATTGACTTCAAAATGTTTTCATCAATTTCAATAAAAAAATTGGTTTCTTATGTAAAATCCTAGGAGGTGTTTTTGTCAAATTTTTCTTATCTACAGCTTTCAACATGAATTTCCTTATTCACATTTTCATTGTCTCCTTCAATTTCAACATTTGCTACATCATGAGTATTTAATTCTTCTTCAACATTGACAATAAAAACTTTTTCATCACGAGTTTTTAATTCAACTTCAACATTGATAGTAGAAACATTACCTAGTTCTTCATTGCTTACAATAGTTGGGATTGAAGATGAACCTCTTCTAGATTCACGAAGTTTCCGCATTCGCTCAACATTTTGAATTTTTTTGGCTTATAATTCGTTTGGTGTTTTTTTACTTAATGACTTCCTTTTTTGACTTCGTTTTTTGTCTCCCAAGATGTTTTGCTTCTAGTGATAAGAAAAACATGCAGAAAAAGATAGAATTTTGCAGTAATTTGTATGGTAAGGTCAGAGAGTAAAAATCACATGGTAATTCAGACATTGGGATGTGTGTAAATATGATTTATAAACTGCGAGTGTCCTTTATAAACTGCGATCATGGTTTATGTTAAAAAACGTGATCGCACTTTATAAACCGCGATCGCGAATCTATCTGCCAAACCTAAGCCTCAGAAAATCTTTGTTTTTCCCAACCAAAGCTATGGAAGGTCATTATGAAGTGTAAAAGGTCAAAAAACCTCAAATCTACTCTTCCAAAGACTTGAACCATGCTAAAAAAACTAAAAACATTTCACAAAAATGGTGTCATCGCATAGGGGAGACTCTTAGCTTCATAGAAATATTATTTTTAAAGTGAATAGAATAAGATAAATATCATTTTATAAATTTTTACTAACAATAGGTCTTTAAGACATTTTTTCCCGTGAATGTTCATGTCTACGTTAAGACTCAGTAACTTTTGTTTCACTTATCAAAATATTATAAAACTTATACCATCCCAAGCATGGAAAAATTCTATACATGTTAAAAAAAATATTTGATTTCAATATTTTTGATATAGTTATGGCAAGTAAATGGAAAGCACTCCGTTTTCTAAATATTATCATACCACTTTCAAGGAAAAAATCATAAAACAAAATATTTCCAAAAAAAATACAAAATAAAATCCATCCCAAGATAGACAACTACATCTAACGTTTCACCAAAGGAAAAAAAAAATAACAAGATTTGGTCATCCAAAATGCGGGCAAACGGACTACAATCTTACAAGTTTTTTCCAAAAAAAACTAAGTCATATAGTTTTAAGTCTTTAATATAGCTAAACTTGTCCGTTTTTTTTAAAATTTATTATTTTAGAAACTAGATTCCGAATGCTATGATTCATATTTATTTAAGTTTTTCTAATTTAGAGTGCGTGTATAGCTAATAATCCCTACAAGTTGATATTTCACTGTTTTTTGCAATATGACGTCCACGGATGACCCTATATTTGTCCATCAACGTCTTGCACTTACCCCAACATCAGCTCCGACTCGTGGATGGGAACTCCCTACGAGTGCTACAAGAACAAAATAATAGACCATGCGCCAAAAATCCATTGGGCAACGGAGTCAAGAAAATATTACAAATCAAAAAAATAATTTCCACCTCCCAAGAACAAACTGAGAAACCATCAAAAACTAGCCGCCAAGGACCGAGACAAACCAAAATAGAAAAACACAAAAATAAAAAAGAACTAAAACATTGTACACTATATAATGATGTGTGCCTTGATTATGAGAAATAAGTCAAGGAGATGTTTCAAGTGCATACTATTCTGAGTACAACCAAGCAAAGAAGTCTTGATATTCTTTTAACAACTGGACATATGCATGTTTTCCTTCTCTATCCAATTTGATAGCCAGCCATATTTTTTGAGGTTTATCATTTGTGCCTTTAACAGGTCTAAAACAAACCCCATCAAACATTACAGTCCACAGAGAACCAATCTTCTCGGGATACTAAAACTCATAAATTTTATGCTCCTTAAAAACAACATAACCCACCAAGTTGTTGACATCAACGTCTGCATACAATACTTCATAAGAAGCATTATTAGGGTCCTCAATAAAATGTAACATTTTCTTCACACTGTACAACTTCACAAGGTTCTGCTCAATTGGTATGGTTTTGTATGACATGTCCATTTGTATGCTTCCACCCACGCTAGCTACCCACTTTCTGGATAAAAACATCCCCCATTTGGCGGAAAGTCCACAATAACCACATTCATGGTTAAGGACTTTCCTAGAAAAGTTACCAACTACATTACTAATCCCTTGACATACCCAACTACTAGAAATTATCTTGAATCAATAGTAGTACATGTCCAAAAATATGTTGTTACCTTGATATTTAACTCATTCATGACCTCAAGAGGCATTACATTGTATGAGGCTCCTAAATCAAACATGTACTTATGTACCAGCCTATCTTTAATGATCAAAATGGTAAAACATTGATCCACATTAAGTTGAGATTCAACCAGAGAAGATCTCGAATACACATCGATGATGATTCCCCAGCTTCCTCCAATACCTGTGATATTTCTGATTCTGCAATAATAGGAGGAATCTTTATATTATTAACACTTTTTCCTTGAGTAATATTTTCTTCTTTACATCCCAAACATTCATATGCCCTTTTCCTATGCTTAGGGATCCTGAGTGATTCAACAATAGGAACAGTGAGATTCATCTGACTCAAGATTTTGGCTATGTCACAAGGAATATATTTTGGTAGGACAATATTAGGAGGAATATTCACAACTTCTTCTGATAGTGTGGGAATTTTCACAGTCTAGGCATTGGCAGGAGCACTCGTTCTATTTGGGGTAATTAGGCCTTTTTCAGATGTATCTTTTTTAGGAAAGTACTTTGGGATATTGGTAAAAACTGAAAAAAATTTCTTGGTTTGTGGACCTCCCCCTTTTACAACCTTACCTTTGGTGTTATATTGTTTCTCATGTGAAACTATTGCATTCATCAACAGTTTCCTGTCTACATAGGAAGGGATCCTTCCATCATACTTTTTAATCGTCAAGGCCCTTAAGTATTCAAAATCATGATTAGGTAGATCAAATGCTTGCACCATATAAATTACAAAAAAATTAATAGGAAGAAGTGGTAATACCCGGTGGAAAAATCCCATAAATTTTCAATAGTTCTGACACTTATCAATTCAGTTGATGTTGCCCCGTCGTTAGTTCACAAGGCTTCCCTTTATGCACACATCATCATACATCTCATCATCATCTGATTCCTCTACTTATTGATCTACATCATATAGGAGTTTGGTAATAAACACCTATCACACCACTCGATAACATTGGCCTACTCCACAAGTAACCCTAGCAGAAAAGGATGAGGAACCAATCTATTCTCCCCCGGGTTAAGGTTGTTTATTAGCTGATCCCATGATCCCTTTCCTCTCGTCATCTAGTCTGTGAATACCTCTCGGGATGATTTCCAAATCTCTTCTACCCTTGTTGCTTATGTTGACCTTCAAAGTTCTGTCTTATCCCTTTTTCTTCTCTCGTCGGTTTATAGGATATCTCTTTAACTTGCTCCACCAAATTTTTTTTACAACCTCTTCCATATCCACATCCTTGTCTCGACTAAGACTTTTTAGGATTGATCAACTTAACACCTTCCCTCATAGTAGGCTTTCCAACTACTTTGATGTTATTTTCTATTTGTAAGGCCATGGTGAAAGCCTACCATAATGTTCCTGGTACTTATCTCTCAAGTAATAAGTGTACTTTTTATCAAAAGTGTCAGAATATTTTATCAAACAGGGCACATCACTTGGCCTTAGGATTATAGGTAGCCTATTCAAGGTCTTATTGAACTAAGTATTGAAATCATGGACATATTCATTAGTATTCTTCTTTATATTTTCAAACTTAGATAAAAGGAAATAGGGTCTATCTTGTGCCGATATTGTAATCTAAAGACAATTTTCATCTCGGTCCATGAATCTATTGAATTATCCAATAAATCCTTGTACCAGTAAATTGCATCCTCCTCAAGAGTATGAATAAATAGTTTTATATGCATGTCTTCAAACTCAATTTAAAAATATTCCATAATATTGACAAAGAGTTTTACATGGTGGTCAATGGTGATGGAATTATTCCTTGAAACTTTTGCAATCTATTTCTGAAATCTTGTGGCACCATATTAGGATATCCATTCATACCTCTGAAATCTATAGGTCCAAAAGTATTGACACCAAAAGGAGATATAGGCAGAGGTTGGGCCATATTACCTTGAGGCGGTGAATTTACAGGAGAAACAAAATGTTAAGGGAAGAGGGGTCTATGGGGCACAAGAGTATAACTCTCAAAGTAAATATCCTCTAATGACTCAGTTTCTCGGAAAACCCTATCAACCTTGGAAAAAATAGGGGAAAAATGAGAGGCATGATTTTCAGACACAAAGGAGGGCTACTCTCTAGTTGGAGAACTCAAATTTATATAAAGATTACTTTGTTCAAAATCACTTAAAGATGTATGGTAAACTTCAACCACAGATTGATCACCTTTCAGAACCGATATCTCCTTTTTTGATTCTTGATTTCCAACAACTTTCCAAACTTGATTTCCTTCTTAATTTATTTTTCCTAGTTTTGGAAATAAATTTTTAGTAGGATCCCTAGTGAAGAAAGACCTTATTCCCTCCAGCTTTGCAAATATCAATGACAAATTTCATTTGACACAGGTTAAGACAATGGTAATCATCAAAATTTTAATTCAACATGGAGTCACCACTAAGGATTTTCACCTTAGTTGTGCAGATGCACTATAAGTAACTTTCCAATTGTCTATCACAGCTTAAGTTTTGCAAAGCTTCATAGATCTTACCTTCCTTTACCCACATTTACAATTATTGATGTAAATTTAGTGCAATAACCACTAGAACTGAAATACTTGCATAATGGACTTGTAATCTTGCACAAATATTACAAATCTCAATTAAGGATGACATTTAAATAGCTTATTTGTACTTAAACCATGTAAGAAGAATTACCATGGTCGGTATGTTTATGTATCTGTAAAAATAGTCCCTAGCAATGGTGCCACTTTTGTGGTGTTTTCAAAAATTGGTCCTAGTGTTTAAATAATCACTAGAAATGGCACCACTTGGGTGTTGTTGCCATATAAATACATCATGGTATTCAAATAATCCTCTGTAATTCAAATAATTCCCGACAACGACACCACTATGGTGTTGTTTCCACAAAAATAGGTCCCAATGTTCAAATAATCCTCTACAATTCAAATAATCACCTACAACGATGCCACTTGGGTGTTGGTATCCAAATTGATTCTCCTACGAGGTCTGAGAAACATTACAAACATGGAAGGATGCTTAGAGATAGAAAAATCATGATATAATTCATTTTATAGTTGGGGAGGGATTTAGTTGACTCTTTGTTACTCAGGCATTAGAGAAATGGATAATACCTTACTAAGGGTTTGATCTACCCTCACTAGTTTAGGTTGTTCCTTCAACCAGGGTTAGAGGACCCATTCTATAACCCGTGTTGGTGAAGGAGGTCAAGAGATCTTTATTTTCATAATTTTCATGAAAACCATGCAAAAATATGATCAATACAACACAATCTAACTCTCGGGAGTTGTCACACTAGAGAGTGGAGATGTTTCTTGGACATGGTCCAGTTGCTAAAGATAATAATTGAATCATGATTGTCTATGCATGTTTTGGTAGTGGAATTTTTATATCTTTGTGGATATAAAGTAAAAATAGGGGCAGTTCATGTAGATTTTATCGTTTGCGACATTTTTGGTGGGAATTTAAGCAAGATAAATTTGATTATACAAGATCTTTGAGAGCTTTTACAAATATTAGAAAACTCAGAGACAAAATGCTTCAAAATAGCCAAAACATTCCTTCAACTACAAGATGTGAATCAATGGAAGCCCAGAGATGCACGATTTCACAAATTTTTCAATAATTCAACACAAAGGCTCATGTTAAAGACTCAATTTAATGTTGTAAATCTCTGGTTCGTCATGCCTAAGATACACTCATAGACTAACAAACAATCTTTATCAATGTAATGAGAGTAAAGTGATTTTAAATTATTTATTTTCATCACAAAATGAAATCTCTTCTCATAATGAAATTACAAATGCCACAATACTAACACATGGAAAAGATCTTGTGTGACTCAGAGATATTTTAACATAAGATTAGAACAAGAAAAAATATTTGAAAATATTCTGAAATAAAAGTAGACACAATTATGCTCATGATCAACAAAAATTCATTCAAGGTTCACTAGATTCATCAAGAGGGGAAAGTTTCTTCAATAATCTTTGAGATTGTGAATTGTTATACACTTGCAACCATATTGACATGAATAAATCTACAAACACATGTAAATGAATAGGTTTCTAAAATGTCTCTCTCGAGAAATGGTTTTTCTCAAACTTTTTCAGAAAAATTAACCCAAATTCATTACATTTACACAATTTCACTTGCTCACTCATCCCAAATTTTCCCTACAAAATAATAATATTCAAGGAATCCTTTCTTTTTTACAAGTTTGTTCCAAAAACTGATGTTTAACAAATTTGCACCAAAAACCTGCTAGGTGGAAAAATCATGAACTGATCACATTTCTCGATCACTCAACTATGACTGGGATGCCATATCATAACTTTTGACAGTATTTATAATTATTGTTTAATTTTTTTGTGCAAGAAATCCACTTTTTAATAATTCTAAGGTGGTTCCATATGGCTTGATCTGACAAGCAATCATTTTTACCTTTGAGAATACACCTTGAGAAATGAGTGCCCTTGCATGGATACCTACATTAGTGCCTCTCGAAGTGAGTGTCATCACATGGATTATATCATATATTTGCGCTGTGAGTCTAAGTTGGCCAATTATAAGGAGGAGCTAACAAAAGCCTCCATGTGTCTCCTTAGCGAAACTGCAAAGGTGAAGTCTAGAGGAAGGTTTCCAAATGAGAGTGGGCCCTCCACATGTTCATAACCTGAGAGAATTGTAGGGATCACTAAAAATTTTGAGCATGGGAAGGTTGAGCGGAAGCTTCCACATATATTTTTCACAAAACTTAAAATATGAAGTCTAGATGCGGGACCTCAAATGAGCGCAGGATCTCCAAGTGCCCTGAGCCCAAGAAAGTTTCCTTGGCCATTGAGAAAGTATCGGTATAAAGAGGATCTAGTGAAAGCATCCACGTGTCTCTTCGGTGTATTTTTGTATGGTGCCCAAAATCGGATACCCTAAATAAGCCCGGGCTCTCCACGTGTCTCAGCCCGAAAAAGTTGTTGAATTTTTTTAAGAACCAATGGAAGGTGTCATGTGCTTAGGGTCTAGAAAGTTGCATCGGATGCTTTAAAAGTATAAGTACGGGAAGATCTGGTAGAAACCTCCAGGTGTCTCCTTGGCATAACTCCAAAGGTAGGACCCAGAGGTGGATCCTCAAATGAGCACAGGTGATCTAGGTGTCCTTTGGTCTAATAAAGTTGCACTAGCCGTAGAAAAATATGAGCATGGGAAGAGCTAGCGGAAACCTCCACATGTCTCTTTGGTGCTCCTTCAAAAGTAAAATTCAAGGGCAAGTCCCCAAATAGGTGTGGGCCCTCCACATGGAAAATATTTTATTTAAATTGAGCTTGATAATCTCATAATTCCTCAAGGAACCGCCTCTCAAGTTTGAAGTTTTGATGTAGGCCCAGTAGTGGAGTCGCAACTCACTTTTATACTTTTTATTTCATTTCAAAACAGATCTTAAAAACTCCAAAGTGCTTCAGTGACCTACCTCCCCACTTTGACTTTTCAATGCTGACTCAAACATCTGACATTAATTTGTCCCCGTGGAGTCGTGGATCATTTTATAACTTTACTTCTTTTCACAAAAAGGAAAAAATCTTCAAAATGCTTTGATGATCCGCATCTCTCGCATTTGACTTTTGTAAATCGCCACGTGCCTTTCTTTGGGGTCAAAGTAAGAAATTTTCTTTGTCGCTTCACATTGTTGAATAGCCAATTAGAAACTATCGGGTCGTGGGAACAACTTGACATTTTTACAACTGTGACAAATGTGAAAAGTTCACCAAATAGACGTGTCATGCCGCATCCAATTAAGGATGACCACATATCAAAGGATATTGGGATAGGATTCAAAAAGGAGACATGACCATGGAAGATTCCTGAAAAAAATTTTTCTCATAGAGAGAAGACTGTAAATAATAACAAGGCTCAATGTGAACCATGACCCAAGGAAAGGATTGACAATGACAACCAAATGAAGGACAAATCTTTCACCCATCCATATAGGGAGACAAATAATACTTCAAACCATTCAGACTAAGAAATTTTGAAAAATATTCTGAGATTAAATTGAGCACCAACATCGGCTCCGACTGGGGATGGGCACTACCTACGAGTGTTGCAAGAACAACATAACAAACCATGTGCCAAAAATCCATTGGGAAATGGAGTTAATAGCCGGCCTCCAAAAAAACAAATAAAAACCAACCTCCCAAGATTGGAGTGAGAAACCAACAAAAACTTGTCACCAGGGACTAGAAGAAATCAAAACAGAAAAATGTGAAAATAGAACAAAAACAAAAGACTATACACTATACAATGATGTATACCTTGATTATGAGAAATCAATCAAGGAAATGTTTCAAGTGCCTGCATACATCTCTGATCTGTCACTAATTGTATAAAGATACATCCGATGACCCCATCACAAACACCTCTTAAGCTACATAGCAAAAATGGTGTGAATAGAAATTGGTCTCCTGACCCTTGATATCACCGAATCAACTCCCAAATCATCTGCACAAGATATAATCTTATGGTAACAATCCATCCTAGCCATATGAGAAGCAACCAGTTCATGCCCAAGATGACTCCATAAGAGTCCAACGGAAGGATATGAAGATCCGAGGTAGTGGTGAAAGGTCCCAAATCGAACACACACTCCTTAACTAAGGAGTCTACAGAGTTCTTGGCTCCAAAATCCATCTCAACATCCCAACTATGACCCTTCCTAACTACCAATAGCCTACATCGCTCTACTAAAGATAGAGAAATAATAGAATTAGAAGAGCTAGAATCAAATAAAATGGAGGTAGGAATACCTCCAATGTTACTTGTAGTATCAATAATTGTACTCTGATGTTCTTCCTAGTGGTTCTTGACCACTGCATACATCCTATGATTGTGCCCCATATCACTAATAGTAGGCTCTGAGATCTATCTCTTACCCTTATTATTAGGGTTATGTGGGCAATCTCTCCAAAAATGTCCAGTAACACCACACACAAAATAACCACCGATCCTATCCATCAGTGTAGTAAGAGTCCACTGGTACTGGAGGTTTGTGGTGTGGATCCTAATGATTTGGTTGTGATCTGCTGAGGTCTTTGCTAGTGAGCTCCTACTTAGTGAGCTCTCTAGGCACCCTGTGTCCTGATGGTACCCCTAGGGGAGGCCCCATACTCCGACCTCTCTATGCATCAAACCTCTATGGAGGTCTATAAGGTGGGCAAGACTATTACTGTGTTGTTGTAGCAGCTAAAACATGACTATGTTGCACCCTATCCACCATGAGGAAGAGGTACTGACCCCCTCGATCTATTGTACTACATCTACTATATGCAGCTCCGGACTCGGTCTCTAGCCTGTTGGGTCTTTCTGAAGTATCCTCTACTATATAGGCCTTCAAGACAACGTCATCTAATGTCTGTGGACAATGGATCTGCACTGCACCTCTAATGTCTACATTCAGTCCCAAGATGAACCTGTGGATCCACACCTACCCATCCTATATGTATTCAACATACTGAGTAGATCTAGAAATCTACTCTCATACTTAGCCAATGTAATAGATTCTTGCTGGAGGTCATGGAACTCATCTATCCGCTACTGTATTAACCTCCATGATAGATATGTTCTCCTAGAATCGCTCCTCAAGGAGCTCCTGTAACTATCTTAGAATCAACATGGAGGTTATGCTCCTCTATCTGCCACAAGACACCAGCTCCATCCCTCAGTAGATGGATTGCAACACGAGCTTTCATGTTTCTAGAACAAGGACAGAGCTTGAAGCATCCAATCAAGCTCACCAACTAGGCTTCTTCCTAAAATCCACCTGTGTCACTAGAATAATGTGATGGCCGAAGCTTCAAAATATCCCTAATGTGATCTACAGCTGTGGTCTGATGGCCTCTAGGCCTCTCTGTATGCTCTTTTCTAATCCTAGGGCTCTGAGACCTCTCTCTATGTCCTAAACTTGGTCACCCTATCCCCTCTATCGTGACTCTTCTCTATATGACTCTGGATGGAAGTTCTCTCCTCCATGCTCCTCACTGGGTCAAGGAGATACATGACACTAAATTGAAGTGACTCTATCATTTCGGCCGCATGCCCTTCTACTCGATCCCCGCATAGAGCGACATTAACATCCTGAGAGTCTCAGTAAGATATGTGGTATGATAAATGCTACTACAAAATTCTCTGGAGGTGGTATTTGTTAGTCTATGTGAAAAGGATCCTCATCTTGTCTGCGCCTCCTACACAGAGCAAGTCGAGTTAGTTCCTTATTCTAGGTTTTACTTAGTTTCCATGTTTACTAAAATATGTAATTTCTAAACTAAGTTGTCTTCTAAATTTAAAAGTGTGCTAGGTTTAAGGTTCATGTCTCAAGTTTTCTAGTGTGCCCAATGGCCCAATATTTTGAACCACTACTCTAATACCAAGTGTGATGCCAACTAAAACAACCCAATTGAGACCCAAGAACAACCTAGGATTAGTTAGGAAAATTATGGAATAATTTTCTTTTGTTTAGAAGAGTTTATAACCAAGTTATAAGACAACAATTATCACTAACAAGTTCTAGATCAATTCTAATCCACAAGAGTATACTTTTATTTCAAACACAATTATTAGAGGTCATAAGGTCCAAAATTTAGGGTTAGAAGGTTCAAATAGGGTTAGAGGGTAATTCCTCACCATACCCACTCTCTAACAGGATTAAATAGTCAACTTGGTTTTTCTCAAAATTAATGCATTCAATATTTCCCTAAATCATTCCCATTGGATAGTAAATTTCCTTACCTTTCTAGTGATATAAATAATTCCTCCTAACTCCTCATATTTCTCGAGTTATGGGCCGATAGGACTTTGGGTGAAAATTTTCCCCAAGAGTAGGCTTGCGGGGCCATGGGAGAAAATTTGCCCCAAGGTCAGGTTTGTGGGGCGGTGGGAGACATTTTCTAACTTTTCCCATGCAAGCTGAGAAGCCAACCTTGTTCCCACACTCTTGCGATTATACACAGGGATGTGTAGCGTCTCTTAGGCCAACGCGGGAAAGTGGGGCGACAGGGAGAAAATTTGTTTAACACCCTAAAGGGAAAAAAGGGTAACATTCACCCGCACCTCCATCAACACCTCGCAATGCCACATGGCAGCTCCTGATTGGTTGCAGCCAGTGGGGTGGTGGAGAAAATTTTATAAATTTTCCCAAAAATTTTGAAACGTAAAAAGGCATAAATGGACCCACTCCTCCAACATTTCCTCGTTACACCACGTGGCAGCGCACCTGATTGGCTACGGGGTGGCAGGAAAAATTTGGAAAACTTTCCCAAAATTTTCCAGAAGTGCTAAGTTAAAAAGGGATTCACCCCTCCACCAACACCTTGTTGTGCCATGTGGTAGCCTCTGATTGGCTATGGGTCGGTAGGGCGGCGGTGAAAATTTGAAAAATTTTCCCAAAAAAATTATGAAGCTGTAAGGGAAAAATTCAGGCCCACGGGCGCCCCAAGAAAAATTTTCCCAATTTTTTTTTTCTATGCCAAGTGAAGTAAAACTTCATATGGCCATAAATTTAGATAAAGAGATTGGTTTTAGGAAAACAAGGACTTTATGGAAATATCTCAATGTCCTATTTACTCAGGAATCATTAATTTTTGATTTTGATAAAGTTTAAGGGGTCAATTTCAATAAAACGATCTTCAAGATTTTAGCTTGTGAGATTTGTTCAATTTGGTCTTCTTCCTTTCTCAACATGTCAAATAGACATTGCAAATTTTTCTTAGGTGGATTTATGATAAATTTGTGAGATAGATCTATTTTATTGTCTTATAATTCGAAATTTTACAATTTTGACAACAAAACGACTGTGAAAGCTTTAAACTCGATTTTGCCAAGTTTTGAAAGATTTCCTTTAATTATTTTTATCTAATTGGATTTTTTTAGGGAATACTACTTCAATTTAATCATTTAGTTTTTTATTTCATTGTTGCAGGTTTGGTCTATGCATTTTGGATTAAATAATTGCTAGTTTTAAAATACAAGACAAAGATCAAATATTTAAAGGGTTTAGTTTCCTTTTTTTTCTTCCAAGTACTTGTAATATGTTCCAATTCTATTATAATACATTTAGTTTATTCAATTCAACTATTCAGATACTAAAATACATCTCTGATTTCAAAATTTCACATATTTCAAAAGATGAGTATTACACTTCCTTTATACACATTTCTTCCTTTCAAACAGAGATCACAACTCACATCTAGATGATTAAATTCAATACAATGATACAATTTGAGGAATATTATGTAATCCTTTATTTATTCCAAAAGATAAATTTACAACTACCTTCTTTTATTCTTTCCAAAATCATATATTATATACAGGGTAGAATAATACATTTTCTTCTCATGTGTTTCACGTTTCCACTTTCCAAACATGGATTTCATAATGCATGCTAAACATATATTTCCAATGGAATAATATCATATGGACAAGAGAAAATCACTTCTATTAATTCAAATTAAACTCTTACAACTTCCTTTCCATTTGATTTCAAAATATAGCATACAAAATACGTATCATTCTTTCACATTCCAATTTACACTTCCATAATCACTACAACATCTTTCCATTACAAACATATACAAGTTCATCCACTTCATGTGGGAAAGGTTACAATACGATTTCATTACACAAGGGACTATAAAAATTTCTTTATCTTAGCTCTAGAACAACAACATGTAGATTTCTCATTCTTCTAATTTGATCATAACAAGTGTAAGGGAAAGGCAACGCTCTCCACCCAACCAAGACATCCAATGAAGAGGAGAAACCATACTTCTTCATTGGCCCCCAAGCCCCAACCATAATGCAATAAAATATGTGATCTAACTCATGTAAACAACATGCTTCCACAAACACACAAGCAACACTTTCACAATGAAAACATAGTCCCAAATAGAATGTAGTTTACAACTACATTAAAGCATGAAAAACAATACCAAGGCTTCCTCAAGCAAGCCAAAGGAGCAAGAAACTATTGAGGATGCTTTTTATGCCTCCCAAAATAGGAAATGGGTATCACCACCTGAATTACAACCCGCCAAAATATAGTATATCAAATCACTGACAATCCATATGTCTCCCCAAAGTACCCCTTATTCCTCACATTTCTTTATGCCTCCCAACCTCTTATGACACCCCATAACGAGTAAAGAAATGCAAGCTATTTCTTTATAAGGTAGAACCCAAATCCCACCTCCCTCCACCCTTGTACATCCCTAAAACACACTTGTGCCTCCCACAAAATATACCCCATAGTCTTCTCCTACACCATTCCTAGACCATCTACCCATAAACCCACAAACATTCCAAAAAATTCATACATTAACATATACATTCATAAAAGAAGAGAATTTCAAGATCCAAGATCCTACCTCTCCATGATGGAGTTGTTCCAAGTTCCAAAAAACAACCGGTCCAAATCATCCAAGCACAAGCATGCAACAATCTTCAAAAAACTTCTCCAAAGCAAGATCTCCAAAACAACAAAAGAATTCACCCCGAGAATGAAGTCTCCAAAGTGAAGCAACCCAAAACAAGGAAAGGAATTCAAATTTTATAGAAAAGGGAAGGGAAGATGATGAGGTGGATCCATGTAGGATTCCACATCACACATCCTCAACCCCAACCCCAAAAGTCAATTGCATTTTCCAATGCATAATAAATAGTCATTTGGTGAATAAAATTACAGCTTTACTTACACACTTAAATCCAACCCACACCCCAAAGGACTGAAATTAAATCATGTATGAAAAGTGTAATTAAAACCTACAAATTTCGTTCTCAAAAAGTATTATAAAAGTTTAATCTCAACTCTCCAACCGTAGATATGGTTGGTAATTAAATTTAAGAGGTTTGAGACAAGTTTAACTTGTCCCACAAGCCTCAAAATCATCCTCCAAGGACCATTTCGAATTTACAAGAAGGTGGAGTTTTTGACACTCAAACGTTAACTTACACATCACTTACACATCTCTTACAACACTTTAAATCAAGGCCAACAACTCTATTAATTACTTTCTTATGATCTATTTTATTTAATTAATATTAACAAAATGCTTACCCATAATATTAATACAACATTTAATAAATAAAGAAAAGGGCAAATGCATCACAAAATAAACACATGCAACATTTAAACAAAAGGGTCAAATAAATAAAAACACATAACCCCTTGGTCACATTTAAAGGTGATCCTCCCCATGGGAATCCCTAACACACACAAACACACACAAACAAATACTAGTTACCATGGTGACCTTGTTGAATTCATCTAGAATTCCAATGTGGTTGGTCTCCAATCCCTCGATGTTTATTGTGATATTTTAACCTGCAAAACACAAATACCTCTTTCGGCCTCATGGCCATATCAAAACATCCAAAATAATATAATTAAAATTTCCAAAATCATCTAGATATATGGATCACAACAACATCCAAGCAACCAACAAGATCATTTGCAATTTTACTCAACCACTATATCATCATCAAATAATTTCCATTTCTAGGTCTACTCATAATATCTAAATATCACATGTTCGAACAACATCCATAGTATAACCATGTCAAACAGTATATCAACATCAATATCCAAAGTGCCTCTAATAATCATCATGCATCATAACTAAATCAAGTCAACAATAATCCATGCTCTAACATCTAACATCATAATATAATAAGGTCCATAATCAAGTCCATAATATAACCAGCATTATCATGATTAGTATCAAAAAAGGTGTCAAAGGGAAGTGGGCACTACGAAACACCCAACACCCATCAAGGACGGTTCACTTTTCTCTTTGATAAGGAAGCACAACAAGACCAACCCATAATACCTAGTTACAATTCAGGACACTCCATGGCATATTCCTTTAAGGTGACGTATTTACTAAAAAAAAATTCTATCAAGGCCTGAATTTGGGGTTTAGAAGATTCATGTTATGATTCACATAGCTCATCTTTAGGGCTAGATTTCTTTTCTTTTATGCTATTAAGTAATCACGACATTAAAATTTTAATCCGTAATTTCTATTTTATTAATGTATGTATTAGGAATAAGATGTTGTTAAGTATAATTAGAAATGACGTCCAATAGAAGATAATGACACCATTAGTATGGTGCCACCAATAATGTAGAGTATGGTAATAGTAAAAGTACAATATGAATGTTGAAAAATTAAATATTTGTCGTAAGTGGTCCGGTAATGTTAAAATGTCAAAACTGAGATAAGTAGAGAAGTAGGGTCTACATGATTAGGAATTATAAATATTATATTTGTAATAAGGACAAAGAGTGATGTCATAAATATTTTGTGTATTTTATTTGTGGAAAAGTCTAAAAGGTGGAACCCATGTGAGATGATAAGGTTTATCTTATATTAGAAGATAAGCCTACATGTAAAGGCAAGAGTTTAGGCATGGAATATGATTGGCCGGAAGAGATTTCCTATCCTATCTTAGAGATAGGGTGGATAATCCTGAATTCCTATAAATAAAGAGGCCACCCCCTCATTTGGAATTGAAAAAGTAGTGAGAAATATTGTATGAGTAAGTGTGTAAAGGAAGCCATCATTTTGAAGGTGTGTTAAAGAAGCCATTAAGAGGTGTAATTGTGAAGTTTCTCCCATAGTTATTGTTGGAAGGTAAGTGAAGTTAGTAACACTTGAAATACCTCATGGGTGAGATTGTAACAATTTCATGTTGATATTATAATTTACACTAATATTTCAGATTTATCATCATACCTTCTTATCATAGTCTATGGTATTCTCGTGTTATGTTTGTTGTGTTTCTAGATTACATACACCAAACTAAAAGTTGTGCATTAGTAAATAATCATAGTACGAGGAGTTCTTGGTGAAAAATTATCATAGTGTCGGATTGGTGATGACATTTTGGTTCCGTTTCCGGGACCATTCCTCGTTGGTGGATTTTCCGGAGAGATATTCCCACTTAGTTAGAAAACATTTGGAGGGTAACCTTGTTTTTACTGTGTATAGTGGTTACCATGGTAAAGTCACTTTTTACTATGAATAATATTTACCACAGTAAAGTCACTTTTTACCGTGAATAGTATTTACCACAATAACTTCACTTTTTACCATGAATATTTTTACCATAGTAAACTCATTTTTTTACTGTATAAGTCAAGTTTTACCATAGTTTACAAAGTGGACATTTCTATTTTACTGTAGAAAGGTGTAGAGTCACTTTCTATTATAGTGATTCCAATTATTTGTGCACATAAGTCTTGTTGATTGTACTTGTGGGTTGGTATTTCACTGTGGTTATTTTTGAAAATGGGGAAGATTCCTATTTTTTCAGCCCAATCTAATGAAGATGTTTCCTCTTTCATTCAAGAGTTTAAACAATCTTGTATTTGTAATGGCCTTATAAGAAGGGAACAATGAACTAAATTTTTTCCTACCTTTTTGGATGGTTTAGCCCTTAGGTGGTTTGAAACACTAGGTGATAATGTGAAAAACTCATGGGATTTATTAACTGAAAGTTTTCTTGAAGAATTTGGTGAACAACAAAAATATGTAGATCTCATGATCGATATCACAAAGCTATCCCAAGGAGAGAAGGAGAAGATAAGGGATTATCATGCTCATGTTCTAGAGCTAAGGAGGAAGCTCGATGCCCATATCCGGAAGGAAGGATTAGCGGATGGGTTGATGAATGGCATGGATAATCTCCTATGTAAGCACTTCATTCTTGGGATGAAGCTAGAGATCAGACAATGAGTGAAGTATGACCACCCAGCTACCATTGAACAAGCAAATCAGATTGTAAGAAGACAAAAGAAAGCATGAAAGAGAAGCCTAAAGAAATTGTTGCTAAAGTAGAGCCTACACCAGCACCTTTAGTCCACAATCCACAACCACTCTCGGTGAGCACAAATCTTTCTCCTAGTACATCTACCGAGTATGAAGATCTGCTCAGAAGATGGGCCATTAACTATTAATCTTTTTCAAGGAAAGGAATTTAGTTCTCGGGAGAAGATAGAGGTCCAAAAGAAATATTTCTGAAGTTGTATGTTATGGTTGTTATAAAAGGGTCATTATAAGTATAATTGTCAAAATAGAGCTTCTACATCCGGTACAAGAGATAATGATAAAGGAAAAGTACCTGTGAATTCTTTTGATGTAGTAGATAAGAGCATAAATAATGAAGTAGATGTGTTTGTAACAAAAAGAAAGAAAGAAAAAGATAACCAAGATGGAAATGATCCTAAGAAGATGAAAGGAGAAACTAGTAAAAACATAGGAGAAGAAAGTTGGGTGTGCAGAATTTTCTGATTTCATAGGGACAAGGACCATACTCCATCTTAGAAGATTTGTCCAAAAGGCCTACAAATATTACATATGGTCAACTCTTGGCTATGTCTTCTGAGAAGAGGCGGGAGCTGCGAAGTGGACTCAATGCTCGATAAAGGAACGAGGTTGAGGTCCCTCTTTTTGGGCAGAGGCAGATCCCTACGCTCCATAAGCCGAGGTATTATGTAATGGTATTTCAATTCATGATGTCTTAGTTGATGGAGGTGCTGCAGTTAATGTAATGACCAAGTTTGTAATGAATATGTTGGGTTTAAAAATTGATCACCCCTCAACACTTATGTTAAGGTCATTAAATAAGGGAAAACTAAACCAAGATGTAGTTTTAAATGTGGCAATATTTGTTATGGGTGTTGTATGTGTGGTAGACTTTCAGGTGATGAAAAATGGTACTGTTGCATACCCAATGTTGTTGGGAAGGCCATGGATAAGGAGAGTTCATGTAAGAAACTACTGGAATGAAGGCTTCATGACACTTAGACATGATAGAGAGAGGGTGAAGATAAATGTGATCCCTCAAAGATCATAAGGCGAACTTGTGGATTCAAGTGATGAAACTAATGATTGAACATCCTCTCGATTACTCTAGTACCAAAGTGAAGTGGACACCGAAGATGAAGAAAGTGAGGTTGATGTTTAGGTCATGGATATCCTTCCAAATAAGACCGACTCATGACCCCATAAAATTATTTGAAGAATAAATTGATGATCGTCTCCAACAAATAAAGATTGATGATGTTGTGATGGAGAGTGAGAAGGAATCCTACATCCAAATCTTTTAAAGGTACATACACATATTCACTTTTGATTACAAGGAACTCCGTCAAGTAAGTTGGGTAGAACATTCTATTGAGCTGGTATATGGTACTAAGAAAATAAAGCAAATGGCATATAGAATGAATCCTAATTTTTCCAAGACTGTAAAAGAAGAAATAGATAAGTTGCTTGATGCGTAATTCATATTTGTTGTGGAGAATTCGAGAATGGGAAGCTATGCATTTGTGTTGATTATAGGAATCTCAATAAGGCAACAAAGAAGGATCATTACCCTCTTCCATTCTCGTATCAAATCTTGGACAAAGTAGTTTGTTAGGAGTGTTATAGTTTTGCTAATGGATATAACAAATACAACCAAGTTCATATAGCAGAGAAAGATCAAGTTGAAGACCACGTTCAAAGACTCCTTGTGGGAACATTTTCTTATAGATTTATGCCTTTTGGGTTGTGTAATGCTCTTAAAATGTTCCAGCGCTTGATGAACAAGGTGTTTGAACCCTACATTGGGAACTTCATCAGAGTATTTTTGGATGATTTTTGCATCTATGGGAGCAAGATGGACCACTGCACTTGAGATGGAGACAACATTTCAAAGGTTAGATGAAGCAAAAGCCTCACTAAACCCTACAAAGTGTGTCTTTGGATGTTCTAACGGCATTTTGTTAGGGCATGTTATATCCAGAGATGGTATTGGTATTGATCCTGATAAAGTTTTGAAAATCAAAGAGTTACCATTTCCCATGAATAGAAGTAAGTTGAGATCATTTTTAGGCCATGTGGGTTACTATAAAAGGTTCATCAAGAATTTATCAAAAATTACAACTGACCACTAACCAGTTTCTTGAAGAAGGATGTTACTTATGAACGAGGAAATAAGGCGCATGAAGCTTTTGAATAACTAAACAAAGCCTTGGTGTCTTCACTGTTTTAAAGAATATAGATTGGAGCAAGCCATTCTTTTGTTGTGTATACTTGAAGGATGCCTCGTGATGCAACACTAGGAAGTACTCTAAGCCAAAAGGATGAAAATGGGAATGATCATCTAGTTTACTTGTGGAGGGACATACAAATGAGCAAAAAGGTCTTTATGAGGTAAATTATATTTCAGTAATCTGAAAAAGAGGCTCTAGCTATCATTTTCATACTATGGATGAAATGATTAGGTATTGTAGTTGAACCACAAGAAGTTTAGAAATTACTTACTAGGAAGAAATTTATATTTATAAAAGAATATCATCAGCGTCTAAAGTATATTGTAAATAAGCCTAACCCATCGGGAGGATAGCAAAATGGAGGTATTCTTGTGTTATGTTTATTGTGTTTCAGATTACATCCACCAAACTAAAATTTGTGCATTAGTAAATAATCATAGTAAGACGAGGAGTTCCCGATGAAGAATTATCATACGCCAAATTGGTGATGAGATAACTAGCTTAAAATCATCTCAAATTTGACAATTACTTATTTTAAAACATTACAAACTAGGAGGTAATTAATTCCACAAGGCTATCTATCTAAATCCACAAGATCTTAAAAATATTTTCATACCTCCATTGAATGAGGATGCAAGCATAAGTTCAAAAGGAGTGAATTATCATTTAGGTTTGGAACCCTAATCTTCTTTGTTTGAGGATAATTTTTTTATAATAACTTGAAAAGGGTTACAAATTACTTTACCGTGGCAATGGTTAGAGGGAGAAGGGCAATTTATTACATTATGATCAAATTAGTAATTAACCGGTATTTTAATGAGACTTAAGAGTTTAACTAGATTTGGGTAAAATGTTCATTTAGCAACATCTTGATTAAGTTTGACAATCGATACACGTAGGGTTCCCAAAATGGAAGCACAAGACTTCATGTTTCACAAAAAGAGAATAAGGTTTAATCCATAGTTAAGGTTAAGTATGGTAGGTTCCTAAGTCTTGGTAGAAAATTCATTTCTTTCCAAAACTAATATTCTTAACTTTCTCGACAATAACCCAATTTCATTTTTATTTTATTTATTGATTTATTTTTTATTAACTTTAGAAACATGATTCCAAACCCATTAAAATTATACAAAGAATAGTATGGATGCCAATACCATGGAGGGTTATTAAAAAATGAAATTTTTATGACTCGAAAGAAGAAAAAAAAACCATTGTTAATCGAGAGAGCAAAACATGGTTATAACATTTCTATCCAACATGGCACATACAAACGAAAGGTGTCACAAAATTCTAAAGAAATTTGGATGAGAACATGAAGGTGAAAAATTTGGTCAAGCCATGCTAGAATAATTTCATGATTGATAAATACTATTACCAAAAGGATACTCATAACAAGGTGAAGGTTACATATCATTTATCACAAAAATAACTACAAGTTTCGCTATAAAAGGACAAGACAACTTTATGTCAAAAATACCAATAATCCAAAAAAAGAGGCCTTCCAAACTCCTTTACAAGAACCATTACAACAATACAAAAATTTGACATTTGTAATTGAAACTTCATAAATCAACCCGATGAAATCTTTTCAACTCTTTCCTTTTATCTACTTGCATAATCCATCTGCACAAGTATTAACTTGAGTCAGTTCGTAAGAACTGAGGAGGCTAATACTACCCATTGCAATAGTAAGATAACATTTAACAATATAATGAAAGGAATTCTCTATCTCAAGAATGGATCAAAGAAAAACCACTTATCAACCAGGATTTTAATGAAGCTTGAGAATTTAACCAGAATGGGTAAAGGTTTCACTTAGGCTTCACTAGATGAGTTTTACAAAAAAAAGACAATTTACCTTGAAAGCAACTGAGAGATAGATTGCATGGGTTCTAAACTATCTTCTCTTACTTAATAAATCTTATTATCTTCTAAAATTTAACCATAGATTTCACCTTATGATCACTTAATAATTCACCCAAAAGATAATGCCCATTAGTTTAGCTAGGGATAACAAGGTATATAATTTTATTTTAAAAGGGATGGTTCCCTCTTTGATCAATTATGGATTTAATTGTTATCAAGTAGGTCGCATCTATATATTAATTCACTCATAATTTTTTTTTAAAGGATTACCCACCCTTCTAATAATGTTTATAATAGCATTGTTACTATGTCGAAGAAGGGTTCACACCACAACATTATTATTATTATTATTATTTTATTTTTTTACCTCATGCAAAAAGCTTACCATTACTCTTTTTAAAAAAATATTCATAGTTACATCATTGGTATTTGACACACACATACGAACCCAAGAGATAAAACAGCAGTTCTAGGGAACCATGACTATGGAACAAAAGTAACAACATTGACCAAGAAACTCTAAACTATTATTAGAATTTCTATAATCCATTAAGGTCACTCAACAAAGAAGCAATCCAATTTTCTTATATTTTTAACTAATTAACAGAACCCACAACAATAACCTTAAGGTCTAGTCACTCCGAAAAAAAAATAAAAATAATAACCTTAAATTTTCCAACGAGAGGAGAAAGGTATTTGAATCACTTCTTATTGAGTCTATATTAGAGTAGGTAATATATTAACTACCACTATATTTATTTTCCCCTTTTTCTCTTTATATGTGTGTGTGTGTAAACGCGCGTGAAATCAAATTAATCACAAAACAACAGATTAGTCTAATTCATCCATGCAAACAAATAGTATTCAAGTTCTATTAGAACAATACTTAAGGAGGAACATATTTATACAGCTTCATCAATAAGACAAAATTTTCCTCCACATGTTCTTAAAATGTTGATAAAGCTTTTTACATAATAACTCAACATCTTCAGGACACTCAACTCGAATTGGGTTCGAAAAAGGTGATCATTATTACCTCTTATCAAACAAGTCTCAATAATCTAAAAGAGAGCTCAACGACCTCTTCACAATATTAAACAAACTCAAGTTATTTTCCCTTATAGGGGTACGACACTTGCATGACCATTAAAGGCCATTTTTTTATAAAAAGGATGATTTACTAAAAGAATACATAGTCACTAGAAAGGCTTCGCACAACAGTGACATCTCTGTTTCCTAGATTAAGAAAAATCTAGAATATATATATATATTTCCTTGATTGAAAAAACCCCATATGATATGTAGTTTCTAAGGTTAGATATATCAATGAAAATAACTAGAAAAGTGCTTTCCCACACTATGAGAATACATATGAGAGTCTAATTGAATAATCACCTCAATAGCTTAACAAACAACTTGAATCGAACACCCAACTATGAATATAATGAATCAAAATTTAGATATTTACATTAGGAAAATACTAACATTCGTTAAGGAAAACCATTCATTAGCCATGTAAATAAAAAAAAAATGAAAATATCCAAAAAAGGGAGTGAAATCCATGTCCAAACCAACGATTTAGAGGGAAACTAGTATACTTAGAGAGATCAATAATAAAAAACAAACCAAACCACTCCAAGATGCCATTCAGAAAAGAACATACATTTCATGGGATTACGTAAATGATTGCAGAAATTTGTAGAGTTTAGACTTAACATGCCTCTAATAAGCCTTCACGATGCAACCACAAGCTTACTATGACATGAATCATCTCCTTTTCTCTACTAGCAAAACATCCATGCTCCAAATAGTCACACTTGGCATAGGTAGGGGAAAAAACATGGTTACGGTCATGGTGGATGGCCTTGCTCTTTTCCCCACACATTTCTTGGATCTCCACACCAAAACAAAAACCCTCCAAGGCAAGTCCCCGAAGCAACTCACAAGGCCTAATATGGCACACCCTACTAGTAAAAGCAGAAAAGAGAATAAACAAAATAAAATACCCACCCAAATCAAGTGGCTAGCACCCAAATGGTAAAAGGACCACATGGAGAAAAAGAAAATAGGCACGTTTGCAAAGGAAGTGAGTAAGTTGTAGGACAGGAGGCTCTAAGTCAATCCAACACATTTGATGGGGAGTTTTAACACTCATCCTTCCATGACCTCCAGTCAACGAGCCTCCACATTATCTCACATGATAAGAGTCAAGAAGACATGATACACAACAATACATTTACCGAGATAGTTCAGATCCCCCTTTATTTCAATGAAAACTTCACTATAGAAAAGTCTGGAGTGACTGCAACCCACGCGGCCCAAAAACTAAAGAACCAATCAAACAAAAAGAAATATTTAACTCCAAATGGAGGGAAGGATTCCACCAAACACCACCCACCCCCACCAGCTCAACCAAAAATTTAGAAAAGAAAAACAACCAAAAACAACGCCCAACAAGATAAAATTTCACTTGGTGAAAAGGATGTGCTAAGGACCAGGCCACTACCAAGAGGAAAGGAGTTGGTAGATAAAACATTAAGTTTCATGTTAAATGGTAATCCCTTCAAAATTAGTGCTACCTCAAAATATCCCCTCGATCAAAGAAAACAACTTAGCCAAGGTTAGTTAGAAGTTAGTGTTAGTGCAAATCAGCAGCACCCTTGGGTGTTTTCTCAGATTTCTAGTTTAATAGTAAGCATCCAATGTGATTGCACAACATTGAATCTTTTCCCCAAGTGTGGGACTTGCAAAATTGGAAAAATAATCTCCAGATTAAAGGTTGGTTCCTCAACTCCTCTGATCATATGTATGCTTGAAAATTGCAGAGGTTTAATACTAGATCCTACTCTAAATGCCAAGGAGACAGAGATAAAGGATGCAAAAGAAATAAAACTAAGTAAAAGTAGTGATACACCAAAGGAGTGGTGAACATCTATTTCTGAAAATTGACACAAGGTTACAAAATGCTACAACAATCATGCACAAATTGCTAAAATGTAATGAAGGGTCAGTATAGGAAAACAACACAAGAGAGGATTGAAAATTCATTCACAGAGCTTGTATTGTCATTTCCATCTTTAAGATACAATGCATTACAACAACAAAGAGGTAGAAAACTTGTTGTAGTCCTGAAAGAGGTCTGATATTCCACAAATTCACTTTCCAGGGTGAAGGAGGGAGCCTACAGTTCATAAAAATGTCCAACCCTTTACAAATGAGCCAAATCTGGCTTTTAACAATGAAAACTTGAGCTCAGGAAGGAGAAAACATGGGAAAAGTAAAGAAATCATTCAACCACCAACCAAATCCATCAAAACAGCATGGGTACCCTTAAAAGTTCATTCCCCAAGATTTTTGACCATGCTAGAGAAGAATGGAAGCATATACTTGCATTAAAGTTTTGCTCTTTTCCCCATGCCAGAGGCATTTTCTCATTTTTCTCTCACCAAACTGCATCAAAACACAAAATTGAATATTTCATCATGTAGATAACTTCAATATCTTTCCAATGACACCAAAATTGAGAAAACTGAGCTCTATATCAAAATTTATGCCCCTCTGAAGATTTAGGGAAAAATAGAGCAAAAATTGGGTCGGTGGGCCGAAACCCAAAAATTTTCCCTCTTTTTTGAATTTGGGAAAAATTCCCCAAAAATCCCCACCCCCACCACTCCAATGCCATGTGGCATGTTCTGATTGGACGTGGGCTTCACAAAACCATCTTACGCCTTTTTGAATTTTTGGAAAATTTTCCTTTGTCTCTCCGTCCCCGCCGCTCCGATGACACGTTTCACCTCCTCATTGGTTGGTGGCAATGCACTTCTAATTTCCTTTGCCCATTTTGCCACTTTGGCAATATTACAAAATTGACCCCGTGCCCCCATCCTCCGCCAAGACCAGGACACGTGGCGTGCTCCTATTGGTTGTGGGCTTTCGAGCTAACATCCTTCTTTTTTCCCCACGCCAACCCTTTGGAAATTTTTCTAACTTTGCACCACCCCTCCGACCTCCACTGAGACCAGGATATGTGGCATCTTCCCATTCGCTATGGGCCCTCACGCCGATTTTCCTTTTTTTTCCTTAACAATTTTGGCAAAATGCCAAAATTCACTCCACTACCCCGATTCTCGCCGGCCACATGAACACGCGGTAGCCTCTCCAATTGGTTTGTGGAGCTTCGGCCAAAATTTTCTTTTTTTCCCCTGCCAACCCTTTGGAAATTTTCCTAACTCACCTCCACCAACCCACTAGTCTACCACCACGTGGCACTTTCTCATTGGTTATAGACCTTCTAGGGAAAATTTCCCTCAAAAACTCCACTGAGCCATAACTTGCAAAATATAAGGAGTTAGAAGGAAAAATTTACCTTTCTAGAAAGGTGAGAAAATTATCTATCTGATGAAGCCATTTCTAGAAAATTTTGAGTGCCTAAAAAGTGAAAAAAATTGACTGAGGCACAAGGAAGGAAGAAATGAAAGAGAGTTAGCCAAAAATAAGCAAGGGGATTATTTTGGATAACAATTTTAGCAACTCAGAGGGGTCATCTACCTACTGAGATGAAGTTACCAGTTGCCTGAAACAATCCATTGGGCATGGAGTCATCAAATTAACTACTTGGTACTCCCAACTCATTAGAAGAAAATTCAAGAAGGAATATTGTGAGAGTAGAACATCACTTGATCTGGAACATGGTCTGCAAAAATGCATCCTTGGGATAGCAAGCTTGTGCCAAAGCACTTACGGAAATGTAAAACTAAGATACAATAGAACAATGTGCACAAGCACTTGGAGGAATGAAAATCTAAGCTAATATGTACAAGATGGAGAGTTTCCCTTCTAGTAGGAATGGTTTAGATGGATTCCATTAACTAGAATCTGCAGTTCTCCACCATCCAATGTAGACAATTGGAAGGCATTGCTTTTCTTGCATTTTGTGACCATGTAGGGGCCACTCCAAATGGCATCAAACTTTGAATGCCTTCTGGCTTTGCTCGGTCTGCATCCCATTTCAACACTAAATCTCCAACTTGGAAGGTTCTAGCCTTAGCTTTCTTATCAAAGGTCCTCTTGACCAAGGCTTGGTCCTTCTCCATTGCTTGGGCTACATGCTCTCTGATTTCTTGGAGCTCCATCAATTCTACATATCTAACCTCCAAGGGTTCAAACTCCAACAAATCCAATTACTTCATGAGTTCCAACGTTGGCAACTCAAGTGACATGGGCAAGATTGCCTCTCTTCCATAAACAAGTCTGAATGGAGAGTTACCTGTGGATCTCTTGGGAGTTATCCTATCAGCCCACAAGGCTGATTTCAATTTGGTGTTCCAAGTCCTCTGATTTTCATCAAGAGTCCTCTTGATGATCTTTAATAAGTTTTTGTTGGTAGACTCAGCTTTGCCATTACCTTGAGAGTAATAATTTGATGAAGTGCTCGAGAAAAATCCCATTTTTAACAGCCCATTCAGTTACCTTTGATCCTATGAATGCCAAAGCATTATTTGATATTATAGTGGTAGGTATACCAAATCTTGTTATTATCACCTCATAGAAGTCTAGAATGCTAGATTCATTTTCCTCTTTGATTGCTACCACTTAGTCCATTTGGTGAAGTAGTCTTGTTGCTTTAGAATCCACTTGTGTCCCTAGCTTGAGTTTGGGTTAATGACTCCAATGAAGTCCAAACCCCATTTCATGAATGGCTGGTCAACTGAAATTGGGTGCAATGGAAGGGCTGCTAATATTTCCTTACCTGTGAAGAATGCATAATTTTTGCACCTCTTGATCCATGCATAACAATCACCAAACACCTTGGGCCAATAATAGCTAGCCTTCATGATCTTGAGGGCTTTCACTCTTGGAGAAAAATGACCCCAACTGATCCACCATAGAACTCTTCTAAAATTCTATTAATTTGACTTGTCCCAATGCATCTCAGTAACACTCCATTTATATCCTTTTTGAACAAGACACCATCAAAAAGTGCATATGGGACAGCCTGCAATCTGAAGTGTCTTCTCTTGGTTTTGTTCATCTCTGGAGGGCATAGGCCTATTTGTAAGAAGTGCACTATGTCTTGGGTCCAGCAAGGAGTGAGCACACCATCATTCTCTTCTTGAATGCTTCTTGGTTCTTAGTTGTCTTACAACGCCAAAACAACATCCTTCCCATTACTTGCTTCCATTGATTTTGTCAAGAACAGCTCACACATTCCCTTTCATCAAACCAGCTTTGTGAATTTGATCTCAATTTCATACTCCATGACACAAGTAATCCACCCTGCATGTTTTTCATTTAGGTCTTTGTTGAGGAGGAAGTCCTTAACTCCCACATGAGAAACCAATAGTTGAACCTTGTTGTTTGAAACTAGATGCTTAAATTTCTTCAAGCTCCTAATCACTGCAAGAACATGCTTCTCAATGAAAGAATACCTCACCTCATAGTCCTCCAGGCTTTGGCTAAAGAAGGCAATTGGCTGCTCTTGCATTTTCTTTGTTCTGCTATACTAAAATTGCAGAAATTGTATCATCACCTCCAAATGCATAAATGATAAAGTCATTAGAGAAATCTAGGTTAATGAGAGTTGGAGCTTGTGAGATAGCCTCTTTGATTGCCTCAAAACTTGCCTTACCTTTAGCTGTCCATTTGAAATCCATACTTTTCTTCAACATCATAGTTATTGGCTTGACAAGGGCTACAAAATCTGGAACAAACCTCCGAACAAAATTGATTCTTCCCAAGAAACTTTGAAGGGCCTTCTTATGACTTGGTAATGGCAGTGTTTTTATTTCTTCAACCCTCTCTAGATCAATTGCTAATCCTTCTTTAGAAACAATGTGGCCTAGGAGCTTTCCCTCATGAGCTAGGAAAATACATTTCTTGGGATTCAAGGATACCCCAAATCTTCTACATCTTTGGAACACTTGTCTCAAATGAAAGAGATGATCTGCTGCACTTTTAGAAAATACAAGTAATATCATCTAGATATATCAACACTATTTTGTTGATCAATCCCTTGAACTCCATATCCACTTCCCTTTAGAAGGTAGCTTCGGCATTGGACAACCCAAATGGCATTTTTCTATATGCATAAGTCCCCCATTTGGTGGTGAAGGTTATTTTGAACTTATCATCCTCCTTTACCATGATCTGATTATACCCGAATAACCTTCTAGCAATGAAAACCTCTCAAAGCCAGCAACAACCTACAAAATTTGTTCCATAGAAGGAAGTGGGTAGTGATCCTTGAGGGATGCTCTATTTAAATCTCTAATGTCTACACACAATCTGATTTCTCCACTCTTCTTTCTAACTGGAACCAAGTTTTCTACCCAGCTAGAATGCTTGATGGGAAATATGATACTTGCCTCTATTAACTTATTCAATTCCCTCTTCATGAGAGGCTTCATGTGTGGATTGACTGGCATTTGTTTTTTCCTGATGGGTTTAACACTTGGATCCAATTCAATTGTGTGTTGAGCTAGCTTGGGATTGAAACCTCTCAAATCTTCATAGCTCCAAGAAAATATATCCAGGAACTCTTGGCAAAGTTGCATGAACTCATACCTTTCTTGCTTGGTTTCCACTTTACCAATTTGAAGTGATTTTCCTTCTCCCACTGAGATGGGTACTAAATCTCCTCCCTTGACTTAGATGTTTGCTTTCTCTTTCCTAAATTGATCATTAGGATTAAAGATGGACTCCAAAGTGACAAGTCCTTTTGGCAGTTTGTTGGTTCTTAGCTGTACTACTTGATCACCATACGTTGTTTTAAATTTTCTTGATTTTTGGCTGAGAACACAACTTCTTCTTGGAATAAATTGATGATCTTTTGGTCACTTTCAAACACTTTCCAACTTACATTATTTTCTAGCACTGATGGCCTTACAATCACATGAATTCTTGGTTGCACTTTATCTTCCTTGATACTTTCCACAACATCAAAGGCTTCCCTAACTGTTGCAAGTCTATCAACAGCTTGGTTTTCTTTCCTAGGAATGGAATTGATGCCAAAGCCTTCAAAATCCTCAATGAGGTCCCACACCCTATTCTTATAACACTTGAGCAAGTCATTTTTGGCAGCATGTTGCCCTTTAACTTGATTAACAATCAGCTCACTGTCACCAAAGACATGTAAGTTTTTGATACCCCTTTTCCTTGACCAATGCAATCCTTGTATCAAAGCTTCATATTCAGCAGTGTTGTTAGAACATGCAAACTGAAATCTAAAAGTTGAATAATACCTAATTCCTTGAGGTGAAACAATCATAGCTCCCCACCTGCACCTTGTCTACTTCTTGATCCATCAAAGAATAGCTGCTATACCTCATTGTCATCTTTATGGTCTGGTTTGGTGATGCTAGGAATAGGAAGATTTTCTTCATGCATGCAATAAACTCCTAGTTTAGATTCCTCTATTTCCTTGTAGGGATAAATAGCATGTACCTTGCTTTCCCATTCATCAAGAGTCAAATCAGCTTCATCTGTGCTTGGATAATCCTCTTGATCAAATGTTTGAATTGGCATTGATTTGGCTTGGAGTATGAGGCTCAATGTGAAAGTTTGCAATAGGTTTAGACCTGATTGTGGCCTTAGTTCCATATCTAGTTCTAAACAACATATGTGACCAATCAACAGATAAGTAGCCTCCAATTCTAGCTATGAAATCCCTTGATAAACATAGGGTAAAAAGTGGTGGTAAATCTATCACTGACACATCTTGCAACATAGTGACATTGGGGCATGCATGCAAAGTAAGGCTCAAATATTTAATTACTCCCACTGTTGTTACTTCTGTCCCATCTAGTTGCACCACCCCTTTGGATATGACTTCATATTGGAGGCCCAAATGATCAGCTATTTTCTTGGGCATTACAGAACTACTTGCCCCGAATCAATCATACAATTGTGTACTAGTTTATCCCCAATGATCAATGAAACATAGAATGGAGGGGGTTTCAAGACTTTAACTTCTGTCCTCCATGTTTCCCCTCGGCTGAGCAGCATTTGTGAGTACCTTCTCTTGCATATGAGCTTGCTGATTTGAAATTGACCAGCAATTTTCATGGCGTCTTGTAGTAGATCCCTTTGGCCTAGGATGGATAGTGATTCCCAAATAGATATATTCACATTTGTCTTCTTCATTTGTTCAATGATGTTGAATGGGGATGAAACATCTCTTTTTACCCCCTAGCCTGCACACTCTTTTCTTGTACATGGGATGAAATACCGGCATTTGCATTTGAGCTAGTCTAGAAGGTGGCTTGGGCTGCCCCGGCACATTTGGAACTCGTATTTTTTTGCCACTTTGTGAAGTGATGGAAGGTTGTGGATCACCTGGAGCTAATGACTTCCCTTCACCAATATTCCTCTTTTTTGACCTTGTGTTAGCTACTACTATTACATTTTGGGAAATTGTTTGATTCATACCACAAAAATCCTCAGCCTGCCAATTCACAAGTGTAGTCTCATTTGGAGTTGTATTTTGCTAAGATGTTCCTTGTTGTTGGTTTGTTTCTTGGCTCACCTCACCCTCTACGCCAGTTTTTGTCACCATCAAGGCTTGGTTCAAAGCACCATTGAAGCACATAGACTAGTTGTGAGGTTCATTGCATGGGAAACACCAATCATACTCTTGTACTATATTATTTTACACTAGCACTAAGGCTTTAGAGGTAGATGCAACATTGGGGTTATATGGCTGAAATGGTCTTTTGGCAAGAGGCCTTATTTGATTTTGATTTGCAGTTGGATTGGGTGGCCTATTAGGATGATATGGTTGCCTATTAGGCTGAGCTTGAAGACTGATAAGAAGGTATAAAACTTTGGGATTTCTACCTCTTGAGTGTAACCAGCTCATTGCCTAAATTTTGTAATTATTTCATGACTTCTTGAAGTTCATTTGAGGCACTAGAGGATGAAGTAGAAGTTTAATTTGAACTCTAATTTCTAGGAGTGGGAATAAGAGCTAAAATAGGTGCTTGACTAGTGCTTGGGCTTTCCAAGTTTGGATACAAGGGCATGGGAGGCCTAGGAGCCAACTTACCAGCTTGAATCAATCAATTTTCAGCCCTAATGGAAATGCTATAAGCTACAGGTATATCTGTACCTCCCATGGATTGAATTAATATAAAAATATCATAATTTAAAGCTTTGAGATACTATAAGAAAGCACCTTCATTGTTGGCCTTATCTTGCCCACCGGGATTCTATCCCATCTCCTTTGAAATCTGAAGTTGAAGTCTATTAGATGCTTATTGGGAGCTCTCTTTATAGTTGTCAGTTGTTCCAGTAAGAGACAAATTATCTCCCTTTTCTCCAAACTACTCATGGAGAGCTATGCACAACTAGTTCCAATTTTGGATAGAGCCTCTTGAAGGCTCTCTGAACCATTACAAGGCTTTCCCTTTGAATGAAGATGCCAACAATTTCACAAAATTTGCATTTCAACAATCTCATGGATTGCACAAACATTAGCAATGTCTTTGACATGATCACCAAGAGTGGTGAATTTTCCCCAAAGTAAAGTATGGGATGTTCTTCAATGCTGCAACTGGAACTGGATTTTTTGCATTGAGAGAAAGTGGGTTTTTTCCAAAGAAGTTGACATAAGGGTTGTGTTGTGCCCTTCTGATTGGCTTGAGAACCCTTGTTGATTGGGTGAAAGGTCTACTAGGTGGAGGGGTTGATAGAGTTCTATTTGGTGGAGATGGAGACCTTTGAATCCTTCTTCCTCTATGTCTTCTTCCTGGGGATAACTACAGATACTCAGACAATCCCTCTTCTCTGGCCCTTGACCTTGTTTGGATCCTTCTCATGAATCTTCAGACTTGGACTGCTAAAACCAGTTGATTTTTCCTCTTTGGAGTCGCTAGATGTGCAAATTAGGGCTCTTTTAAGCAAGAAATTACAACAAAATCACATCAACTTTGTTGCAATGAAGATGAAGACCTCTAAGGTCCCACTGGGCATGCCAAAACTATTAGTGAAAATCAGCAGCACCCTGGATGTTTTCTCAAATTTCTAGTTTGATAGTAGGCATCCAATGTGATTGCACAACATTGAATCTTTTCCCCAAGTGTGGGACTTGCAAAATTGGGAAAAGAATCTCCAGATTAAAGGTTGGTTCCTCAACTCCTCTAATCAGATGTATGCTTGAAAATTTTAGAGGTTTAATACTAGATCCTACTCTAAATTCCAAGGAGATAGAGATAAAGGATGAAAAAGAAATAAAACTAAGTAAAAGTAGTGATACACCAAAGGAGTGGTGAACATCTATTTCTGCAAATTGACATAGGTTACAAAATGCAACAACAATCATGCACAAATTGCTAAAAATGTAATGAAGGATCAGTATAGGGAAAACAACACAAGAGAGGATTGAAAATTCATTCACAGAGCTTGTATTGTCATTTCCATCTTTAAGATACAATGCATTACAACAAAAAGAGGTAGAAAACATGTTGCAGTCCTGAAAGAGGTATGATATTCCATAAATTCACTTGCTAGGGTGAAGGAGGGAGCCTGTAGTTCATAAAAATGTCCAACCCTTTACAAATGAGCCAAATCTAGCTTTTAACAATGAAAACCCAAGCTCAAGAAGGAGAAAATGTGGGAAAAGTAAAGGAATCATTCAACCACCAACCAAATCCATCAAAAAACATGGGTACCCTTAAAATTTCATTCCCCAAGATTTTTGACCATGCTAGAGAAGAATGGAAGCCATACTACATTAAAAATGGTGGTTGAACATCAGTTCTGCTCTTTTCCCCATGCCAGAGGTGTTTTCTCATTTTTCTCTCACCAAAATCCATCAAAACACAAAATTGAAGATTCCATCATGTAGAGGACTTCAATAGATTTCTAATGACTCCAAAATTGATAAAACCGAGCTCTGGATTGAAAGTTATGCCCCTCTGAAGATTTAGGGAAAAATAGGGCAAAAATTGGGTCGGCAGGCCGAACCCCAAAATTTTCCCTCTTTTTTGAATTTGGGAAAAATTCCCCAAAAATCCCTACCCCTCACTACTCTGATGCCACATGGCATGTTCTGATTGATGCGGGATTCACAAAACCATCTTACGCCTTTTTGAATTTTTGGAAAAATTTTCTTTGTCACTCCGCACCCCAACGCTCCAATGACACGTGTCACCTCCTCATTGGTTGGCGGGGATGCGCTTCCAATTTTTCCTTTGCACATTTGACCACTTTGGCAATATTTCCAAATTCTCCCCATGCCCCTGTCCTCCACCGAGACAAGGACACATGGCGTGCTCCTATTGGCTACGGGCTTTTAGGCTAATATCCTTCTTTTCACCCCATGCCAACCCTTTGGTAAATTTTCTAACTTCGTTCCACCCCCAACCTCCACTGAGACCAAGACACGTGGCATCTTCCCATTCACCGTTGGGCCCTCGGGCTGGGTTTTCCTTTTTTCCCCTTAACAATTTTGGTGAAAAGCCAAAATTCACTCCGCCACCTCGATTCCCGCCGGCCCCATGGACACGTGGCAGCCTCCAATTGGTTCGTGGACCTTCGGCCAAAATTTTATTTTTTTCCCCTTTCGTCCCCTTTGGAAATTTTCCTAACTCACCTCCACCAACCTGCCAATCTACCACCACATGGCACTTTCTCATTGGTTGCATGGACCTTCCTATGGAAAATTTCCTTCAAAAACTCCGTCGAGCCATAACTTGCAAAATACAAGCGAGTTAGAAGGAAAAATTTAACTTTCTGGAAAGGTGAGAAAATTCTCTATCTGATGAAGCCATATCTAGAAAAAATTGAGTGCCTGAAAAGTGAAAAAAATTTGACTGAGGCACAAGGAAGGAAGAAATGAAAGAGAGCCAAAAATAAGCAAGGGGCTTATTTTGGATAACAGTTAGACTACGTGGGAGATAAATATTCCCCTTACCAAAATTAATGGAAAGGCATACTCCCATCCACCAAAAAACTTCCACAACTAACCAAAATTAAATAAAACAATAGTGTGTAGGTAGTCATACGTAGAAAAGATGGTGGGGGTATGCGTGGTGCCTCCACACAACAAAACGTCTTACCAAAAGGATACATTTACAAGCATACAAGGGCGCTTAGATGACCATAGAGAATAAATAAAGAACATTGAACCATAAACATGAACACTACATCCAAGATGATGGCGCACCACCACGAACAAGCTCCCCTTATGTGAATCGAGGCTCTGGAATGACGGTGAATGATAATGAATTAAAATATATTACAAGTAATTAATAATATTCCTGAAATTGACACCAAAAATAAAATAAAATAAATAATAATAATAATAATAATAATTAATCGACATTTAGAATAATAATAGTATTATTATTATTGTATAACCTATAAGTTTTTTTATTAATCCTATTAATAAGTCTTTGACAATCAAGCATGGTTAAAAAATAGGACACGATTTTCCTTTAATAGGGAAATCATAACCGGCGTTATAAAGGGCCAACAATGGCAATAACGACACGAAAGCAAAAAACACGAAGAAGAGGGAGAAGGTTGAATATTCCCTGCGACAAGGGTAAAGCCCACCAATGGTTGAACGGGGGGCACAATGATGTTCCACACTTAGAACACGATCACTAAAGTATGAAAAGAATAATGACAAACAAGGCATTACATTCTCCTCCCCTTAAGAAAGCATTGTCCTCGATGCGACATAACACAAGGGAAAGAAAGCAGTAAGAAACAAGGAACCGATGAGGTGAAGGTACACTCTATGGTTAATATTTATTATGCTTTAAGCATGACCACGGGGTGGGCTTGGGAACATATGGCAGAAATTTGAATTTCCAAGTTCTGTGAAGATTGGCAGTTCTCTCTTATTCATTATTTCATTAGTCTCTTTCCATTATCATTATTTCTAGTTTTAGTTCTTTTAAAATTTCATAGTTGTAGAGTTTTAGCTTATTCATTCTTGTGGGTGTCCAACATGAACTGCTAATATACACCCTACGAGAGTCATACAAGACATTACAGATTCACAAACATACAAGTACATACTTCAAAATGGTACCACACCACAAGAGATCATTCAATGTATGGAAGAGAACATGCACAAACCACATAACATAGTACTTGTCACATAACTATGTTTGACAAATAATTCTCAATTTTTTTTTACTTCAACAACCTAAAATTTCCACAGTCTCACAGATGAAGTTTTTCACATAACTCATAAAATAGCTACATGTACATAGGGTGAACAAGGGAAGCAACACCATATCCACAACATCACAAAACAAACTCAACTAACATGAGTAACACCTACATCATAGGACCACTCCCAAGACATCACAATAACTTAACATATATCCTAAAACATCAATCATACACACAAATCTCTTATGCCTCCCTCAAAGAGGTCGGTTTCCCTATGGCCCTAGGCACATAGAGTCTATACACCCCTACCCCAAGTGACACAATAACTCGTGGTCCAAAACCTGCTAGTTATCTATAACTCCTTGGGTCATACCCCCATACAACGAAGCGAGTCCATAGGTCCAATGATTCCATGGTGCATCCCATGACCTATTCCACATGTCATGAGAATAGGACCAACACAACAATCTAATTCAAATGCCAAGTGGCAAAGTACAAGCCTTGGGCAAGGTAGTAAAATTTTAAAATTTAAAATAAGATCCAAAACCAAGAAAAATGAATGGCCAAATAGCCATAGTTAGTGTCAAAATCCACATGTTAGTACTAAAACCAAGGAAATGCCCAAAATGTAAAGCATGACAATCAAGAAAATTGCTGGTCCTTGTAGAAATAAATTAAAAAGTTCAATTTACAAATAAAATACACATATAATAATGTCACATTATGATAACTGTGTGGTCTTATCTTGCCACCAGGGGGGTACTCAACGATTTGTTGGCACTCGAAACATCGAGCCTCAACTCACAAAATAAAATAGCAGTAGTACAATATTCATCAACTCTATCATAATCATCCCGCCACCACTTCGACAAGGGTGAACACAATCATAGCTACATGAAGGTTGAATCCATAAGAAAACCACATAAAGAGAGAGGGAGGAGCACAAGACACCATATACTGAGTCTAAGGTTAGCTCTAGTGATTGGTCAACCATACACCTTTCTTTACTCTAGAAATACACTTTTACCGATTTTCTTTAGGGTCGGTTAGCGCAAGGTTCACAACATAATATGTAACTACATAACTAACACAATGGTGGCACACACATAATTACCATAACATCTTATGTATGTTACATATATAGGGTAGATCACAAGCATACATTCACTAGGTGCAATACATCACTTTACCACATTATGCACCCAAAGTGCAATCACTATACAATAGGGTTCATACGCTCATCGTATGCCCCCAAATCATGACGTGATTCATTACATATTACACAAATCATACATACGATGAACATAATAAGTAACATCACAACATAACATTAATTTCTACATAACAAGGTGATACACACATTTCTTCAAAACATGGTAAAAACATCATGATACAACTCAATTCACTTTACATCAATCTTTTCATAGAATACATCGACACACCTACATATCAAAATATGCCACAATGCTCCAACACTCTGTCATCCACAATAACATTCTTTTCACACACCACAAGAAGTACTTCACACGTGAACTCTTCATAGAATTCCACAAGGAGAGAGAATAATCCCATCCCCAACACATCAACATGATAACAAATATGCACTAAGTGACATACACATCATGTGCGTTCACAATACCACAATTACAACATGGATCACATCACGCTTAAACCACATTACTCTTCCAATATTAACCACCAACATGAAACACCGTCACCATCACCATCACGCATCACCATCATGTAATATCATCACAACTCCAAACTCGCCTAGAGGTTTGAGAGCATGAACCTCCGCTCTGATACCAAGCGTAATGCCCACTTATTTCAGACACACAAGACAACATAGCAAAATACAGGATAATTTTTTTTTACTTGTTTGAAACATAACACGACACAACATGTGGTTATAAATGCAACAACTAGATCCTTGAACAACCTTAACACAACAATGACCGGAAGGGAAACAAGGAAACACCTAACACCCATCAAGGACAATTAACTTTTCTCTTTGATAAGGCACCACAACAAGACCAACCCGTAATACCTAGTTACAGTTTAGGACACTCCACGGAAAAGTCCTTTAAGGTGGTGTATTTCCTAAAACATTCTTTCAAGGCCTAAATTTTGGGTTTATAAGATTCATGTTATGATTCACACAGATCTTCTTTAGGGCTAGATTTATTTTCTTTTATACTATTGAGTAACCAGCTTAAAATCATCTCAAATTTGATAATTACTTGTTTTAAAACGTTAAAAACTAGGAGGTAATCAATTACACAAGGCTATCTATCTAATGCCACACTACTAAAACTTATTTCAGACCTCCATTGCATGAGGATGCAAGCGTAAGCTCAAAAAGGAGTGGAGTATTGTTTAGGTTCTAACCCTAATCTTCTTTGTTCGAGGATAATTTTTTTATCATAACTCTAAAAGGTTTACAAAGTACTATTGCATTAGTTAGAGGGAGAAGTTCAATTTATTTCATTATGATCTAATTACTTATTAACCATCATTTTAATGAGAATTAACAGTTCAACTAGATTAGGGTAAAAGCTTCATTTAGCAACATCTTGATTAATTTTGAGAATGGATACACATGGGGTTCCCAGAATGGAAGCACAAGACTTTAGGTTTGATAAAAAAGAGAATAAGGTTTAATCCATAGTTAAGGTTAACGATGGTAGGTTCCTAATTACTGGTAGATAACTCATTTCTTTCCAAAATTAAGATTCTTAACTTTCTCAACAATAATCCAATTTCATTGTTATTTATTTATTGGTTTATCTATTAAATCATTTTGTTTTATTTTTTATTAACTTTAGAAATAGGATTTCCAACCCACTAAAATTATACAAATAATAATATGGAAGCCAATACCATGGAGGGTTATTAAAACATGAAATTTTTATGAATCGAAAGAAGAAGAAAAACCATTGTTAATCGAGAGAGAAAAACAAAGTTATAGCATTTCTATTCAACATGGCACACAAAAACCACATGTGTCACAAAATTCAAAAGAAATTTGGATGAGAACATGAAGGCGATTTTTTTTTCAAGCCATGCTACAATAATTTCATGATGATAAATACTATTACCAAAAGAATATTCATAACAAGGTGAAGATTGAATATCATTTATCACAAAGATAACCACAAGTTTCGTAACAAAAGGACAAGACACATTTATTTAACAAATACCGATAATCCAAGAAAAGAGGCCTTCCAAACTCCTTTATGATAACCATTACAAAATTAAAAACATTTTACATTTATATAAGAAACTTCACAAATCAACCCGATGAAACCTTTTAAACTCTTTCCTTTTATCTACTCCCATAATCCATCTACACAAGTATTAACTTGACTCAATTTGTGAGAACTGAGCATGTTAAGACTACCCATTAGAGCACATCATCTTGAAATCTAGGTATGGGGTGTGGACTCAAAAAATTGAATTTGAAACTTTTCATTTAAGGTGTAAGCATTGTCATCGCATAGGACACTCCACCAAAAACTGTCCCAAAAAGGAGATCCCTACAGTGGAAGCCGAACAACCTGTGGATGGCTTAGTTTTGAGTAAGGAATGCAGGGTTCTTGACACTGATAGCCGAGAGAAGAAAAATCCCTAGCCAGACTGAGCTGGACTACAATAGAAAGGGGAAAAAAGGGGTTTTAGAACTCAAATAAGGAAACATTTGGTCTGGCATCCTAAAACCCCAGTGGCAGCTTTGCTTGCAGCACCTAGCAAAGAGGACTTGGAAAATCCTATAAAGGTGTCCATGGTGGTGAACGAGCAAGAAGGAGCTGTAAAGATTAATATCATCCCTAATGATCAATATCAATCTTTGAGCAATAAGGAAGCTGAGATAGATAAACCTCTGTGCATCATTGAGGAAATATTAGACATGGATAGCATGGATTTTAAAGAAACTTTGTAGAAAAACACTCCTAGGGCGATGGTAAATTATCTACAGATATACCTCCTTGCTTCAGCAATAGGTCAGCGGTTTCACCTACTTGCTACAACATCAGAACAGCTGATCCACACTCAATTGATAGGAATCAGAAAGAGCATGAAGAGGGAGAAGTAACGCCTGTCAAAGAAGATGAGGAACTAACTTCTGGATTCACAAAGGTCATTTCAAAAAAGAAAAAGAGAATGAAAGGATTTGAAATGATCCCAGAATCACTTTACAGTGATAAGAAAAAGAAAAAGGACAACTGGGATACCTCAACATCCAGAACTACTAGATCTTCTGCAAGAAGACTAGTAGATTTTGGAGGTAGTTCTAAAAGAGGAAGGCCCTCAAAAAAGGCTCTTAGATCTAAGAGAACAGAGAGAGACATTGCAGATGGCATTCAACGTCAATTGAACCATCAGGCAATCCCAACTCCCAATCCTTCCAAATGAAGATTATTTCTTGGAACATCCGAGGTCTAAATGGAAACTCCAAGTAGAGAATCATCAAGGAGTTACGTGATTCTAGTAGTCCTAGTATTTTGATTTTGCAGGAAACTAAGATGAAAGCTAAGATCCTTGAAACTAATAAAAAGATTTTTGGGAAAACTCTGAAATGGTGGTGGTAGACTCTCAGGGAGCCTCTGGAGGACTGGCTACTCTTTGGGATAAAAGGCATTGTACTGGTACGGTTCTTAATGCTAGCACTAATCATCTTGCTATCAAATTTCTTGCTATTGAGAACAATGGTGAATGGATCCTTTCTAACATATATGCCCCTAATATGGTTAGTGGGAGAAGAAAACTTTGGGCTGATCTTAAGATCTTTAGAAACCAATATAGTACAGCTAACTGGCTTATTATGGGTGATTTTAACTCTCCTCTAAACCCAGGTGAAAAATATGGAGGAATCTCCAGCTTTTCTACAGGTATGGAGGATTTTGCTGATTTTATTGTTGAACTTAATCTTTTAGATGTGGATCTCCATGGGAATAAATACACTTGGAATAATAGAAGGTTGGGAAAAGATCTTATCCAGGTTAGATTGGATAGAGCCCTGATTTCTGCTAGCTGGATTCTCAGTCAAGACTTCCACCTCTCTTCCTTGCCCAGAATTGGATCGGACCACAATCTGATTGCTTTAAATCTTCTCAATTGGACTAAACCCATCAGAAGCTCATTCAAATTTGAAAATATGTGGATGGAGCATGACAACATCTATGACAAAATTAAAGAATGGTGGGGTTGGAATGGTGAAGGCACTGCTCAATTTAGATTGATTCAAAAGCTCAAAAATGTTAAAAAGCAAGTTAAAATCTGGAATAAAAGTGTTTTTGGCAATGTGTTTGATAATAAAAAGAAGTTAAAACAAAAGCTCCAGGATTTGGAAATCAAAATGGATACAATGGGGAGATCTCATTGAAGACCAAACTAATGAAAAGAATATTCTTTCAGAGCTGCATACGATTCTGCAGAGAAGAATCTTTATGGAGACTTAAGTCTAGAGCTATCTGGCTTAAAGAAGGAGATAGGAATACGAAGTTTTTCATATGACCACTTTGAAGCACAGAGCTTGTAATAGGATCATGGAAGTGGCTAAAAGTAATGGAAATATTATAAAATATCCCAATAGCATCAAGGAAGAAGCTCTAAATTTCTATAAAAAACTTCTTAATGAGAGGAATATCATCAATGTTGAGGCTAATTCTTTTATGCTGGAGGCTATTCCCCAAGATAAAATTGAGGAGCAGAGATTTAAAAATATCACCAAAGTTGTCATGCTTGAAGAGCTGCAAAAAGTTGTGTTTACTTTAGAAGGCGATAAGGCTCCAGGCCCGGATGGTTTCTCCATTAATTTTTTCCAGAAATTTTGGGAAATTTGTTCGGATGATCTTCTCAGAGTGGTGAATGAATTCTACAGAACTGGAAATCTTTTGAAAGAGTTGAACAACACCCACATTGTGCTGGCCCCAAAAAAATGGATGCTAAAGACTTCAAAGACTTTAGACCCATCAGCCTAGTGAATGCTATATATAGAATTTTTACCAAAATTATTGCTACAAGGCTTCAACTCATTATGAATGATTTAATCTCAAGGCAGCAGAGTGGATTCATTAAAGGCAGGATTATCCAAGATGGAGTGATTATGGTTCATGAGACCATACATTCTATGGAGAATAATAAAAAAGTAAATATGGTTCTTAAGCTCGATATGAATAAAGCCTTTGACAAGGTTTCTTGGGTTTTTCTTGACAAAGTCTTAACTAAATTTGGTTTTCCGAAAATTCAGAAAAATTATTAAGGCTTGTATCTCTACTGTCAGATTCTCAGTGGTGGTTAATGGTGAGCCTGTGGGTTTTTTCACTAGCAGCAGAGGGCTAAGGCAAGGGGACCCCATCTCCCCCTTATCTTCATTCTTATGGCTGATAGTCTTAGTAGAACAATTGGTAAAGCAGTCAATGATGGTCTTTTGAAAGGCTCAAAGCCCACTTCCATCAGCCAAGCTATCTCCCATCAGCAATTTGTGGATGATACAATCCTCCTTCTTTTGGCTTCCGTCATTGAAGCTAAGGCTACCAAGGCTATTCTGCAGCTCTACGAATCTACTTCTGGGCAAGAGATCAATTATGATAAAAGCTCCATTTTCTTCTTCAACACTCCTGAAGAAAGACAACTTAAAATTGCTAAAATTCTGGGCTGTAAAATAAGTGTGCTTCCAGCCACTTACTTGGGTCTTCCTCTCGGCACTAAAAAAGTCTCTAACAAGGTGTGGGATGATTTATTGGAGAGATTTCAAAAAAAAAAAATGGCTGGTTGGAAAGGAGCCATTTTATCTAGTGCTGGTAAGTGCCTACTCATAAAAAGTACTCTTCAAAATCTGCCCATTTATATCATGTCGCTCTACAAGATCCCCTCTTCCTTCAGAGAAAAGTTTGAGAGGATTCAGAAAAAATTCTTATGGCAGGGCATGGAAGAGAAGTTTAAATTTCACTTAGTTTCTTGGGATAAGGTTTGTACTCTGAAGTCTATGGGAGGACTGGGTATAAAAGACATTGAGAAAATGAATGAGGCTCTCATTACAAAAATGGGCTAGAGAATGCTTTCAGAGAAACAACCCTGGATAGATTTAATTAAGGCTAAATACCTAAATCAACAAACTATCTTTTCTTTCCTGCAAGATGAGCACCTCCCCTATGGTTCCATTTTTTGGAACAATCTAGTAAAGAGCAGAAATTTCATTAAACAGGGCAGTAAATGGAAAGTGGGTGATGGTTATGATATAAATTTCTAGGATGATAACTAGTTTAATGGCAATCTTATGGACAGATTTGGGATGGTCAAGGATAGTCTTGTAAACAAGTATGGCACTAAAATCAAGGATTATATTGAGGGAAATGGCAATAGAAAGAAATGGAAAAAACTTTCTCATGTGAGAGAGACGATCTGATCCAAATTATTTCCTCCCTTCAAGATCGTTATATCTTATTCCCTTAAGTCACCGGATACTAAGGATGAATTTTTCTGGAATAATTCTATTGATGGGGACTACTCTGTAAAAATTGGATATAATACTTTCTTCGACAGTAATCAAACTGAGTTCAAATGGAGTAGAATTTGGATGGCTAAGTTAACTCCTAAAATAAATTTCTTCCTTTGGTTGGCTCTCGAGGCGGGATTCTTGTTAGGAAATATATATTAGTGCTCCATTTGATGGGTGAATAATAATTACATGTGTAATTATTTTAATGGTAAATTAGTGAAAGTACATTTACTATGTAAATGTAAATAGTAAATGTAAATTGTGGTTAGTATGTGGTAAGTTAGTAAGTTAGAATAATAAAACAATTAGTATTGTTTTATTATTATATTGAGTGAGAGGTCAAACCATATGGGTGTATGGTTGATATGAAGAAAAATGTTATTGTAAGGATTGTTATTTTACATCTCCTATATAATGGAGTGTATTTAAATAGTGAATTAATGAAAATATAATATAGAGTTGTTGATTTCACTTATTGTCATGCAGGTATCTATTTCATGGATTCTTTGTATTAGATCGATTAATTTCTACATTTGGTATGAGCAGGTTAAATCTGTCTCGAAGATGATCTCGTAACTTTTGTTTCGCGATCTGGGTTTCTCCAAAATTTTGCGTGTGGAACAATATGTTATACAGAAAGCTACAGTAAAAATTTTAGCAAAACCCAGTTCATAGTTTGAGAGAAACGGGCAATTTACTATATAGCACATTGATCAACTGCTTTGTTTTTGAAGAAATCGAGAATCGAGGTAATTCAAATCTACATTCAATTTTTTTTTGGATATTTAGATTCAGTAAAATGGATACACCATTAGATAAATTTAATGGGCTGAACTTCCATACATGGAGAGTAAAAATCCAGATGCAGTTAATGAATAAAAATCTATGGAGGATAGTAGATGGAAAAGAAAAAAACCTACAGATGTAAGCAAAATTGTAGAATGGGAAACTAGAGATGACAAAGCCAAAGCAATAATTGGACTTGGTCTTTCAGATTCTGAATTACATCATGTAGATTTAGAAAAATCTTCTACAGAAATATGGGATTTACTAAACAAAACTTTTGGGGCTAAAGCGAATAATGCAAAATTCTCTTTAAAGTTGCAATTATTCAAATTGAAAATGAATGAAGAAGTCACAATGTCAAGTCATATAAATGAATTGAGATCTCTTCTTAGACAACTAGCAGAAGTTAAAGCTCCTGTTGATGATGAAGATGCAAAAGCCATATTATTAAACAGTTTGCCATCCAAGTACAATAATGTTGTCTTTACTCTAGGGCAAATGTCTTCTCAGTCATTAGAGGGCATGATTTCAGCTCTCCTAGCTGAAGAGAAAAGAACTAAAGAAGATGTAGAAGAAGAAACTGCATTGTACCTAAAAAAGAAGTACAAGAATTTCTCCAAAAATAAGGAGGAAATTGAATGTTTTTACTGCAAGAGAAAGGGGCATAAAACTCCATTTTGTAAAAAACGAGCTCGTGATCTTCTAAATGGAACAATCAAAATGGAAGAAGCAAATATGGGCATGATTTATGAATCTGATTCTGAGGAAGAACAAGTAAATGAAGACAAAGTGGCTCAAGACTTCTTTTTTGAGCATGAAACCGGAGGCAGGAGGCAATGGAGGTTGGAGGTCATTCAAATGACCTCTCGTCAATGCCACAATGACGGGGCCGCATATCAGCTTTGGTGACATGTGTGTGTGTAGTTTGATTTTAGTGCTTCCAGTGTGGTGTGCCTCAGTTTGCAATGATCCTGTTTTCAATAAGTGGAAATTTCACATTGAGGGGGAACATGATCCAATGTTCCATTTCCAAAGATGTCACTTTCTCTATGTATGTATGAGCAACAGATTTTGATGGGATTTCCTATGTTATTCCCACTGCAGTGAGATAGTGATGAGAGTTGTTGATATTACCAACATCATGATATCGTGGTTGTTAGTTATCTAGAAAAACTATCCAGAGGTTGTTAGTCACTCGTCCTCAAAAACCATCCGTTGTGTGGGTTTTTGGTTAACCACTGGAAAACCATCCAGAGGTTGCTTGGTATTGTCCTCAAACCATCCGTATCATGAGCATGCTACGATGTAACAAGCGACGTATGTTCGCACTAAGGGGGAATGTTAGGAAATATATATTAGTGCTCCATTTGTATGGGTGAATAATAATTACATGTGTAATTATGTTAATGGTAAATTAGTGAAAGTACATTTACTATGTAAATGTAAATAGTAAATGTAAAATGTGGTTAGTATGTGGTAAGTTAGTAAGTTAGAATAATAAAACAATTAGTATTGTTTTATTATTATATTGGTGAGAGTTGAAACCATATGGGTGTATGGTTGTATATGAAGACAAATGTTATTGTAAGGATTGTTATTTTACATCTCCTATATAATGGAGTGTATTGAAATAGTGAATTAATGAAAATATAATATAGAGTTGTTGATTTCAATTATTGTACAGGTATCTATTTCATGGATTCTTTCAGATTAGATCGATTAATTTCTACAATTCTTACCACTAACAACTGATGAGAAGAGGTTTCATAATGCCTAATAGATGTCATCTATGTAAAAAAGACTCTGAGGATATCAGTCATTTGTTTATCCATTGTGATTATGCTACCAGAATATGGAGTTTTTCCCTCTCTAAATTTGAAGCTTTCTAGGTGGTGCCGAAGGATTTCAATCAGCTATGGACTCAATGGAACCCACCCTAGGAATTGTGTTGTCAGAAGGATCTGGAAGCTGGTTATCCCTCATATTATTTGGAGGATATGGAAAGATAGAAATGATATTATCTTTAGAAATAAAAATCAAAACTATAAGCTCAGTATTGGTAAAATTTCTAATGATATCAAAGAGAATATTGCTAGATTTAAACCCCCCAAGAACAAGAGTTATCCAGAAAATGAAGAACATGTCTTATCCCACTAGCAGATTGGAGCAATAAATAGCAGTAGTAATTCCGGTAATAGTATTGATAGATCTTTGATTCAATGGCATCCTCCTGATTTTAACTGGTATAAGTTGAACTTTGATGGGGCCTCTAAGGGTAACCCTAGGATTGTGGTAGGGGAAGAGTGATCCAGGATCATAAAGGCAGTCTGATTGTTGCGTATGCTGGAAAAATGGGAATTCAAACCAATCATTTTTCCGAAGCATTATCTGCTTTATGGGGCCTGAGAATTGCTCAGACTCATAATATCCAAAACCTCATTCTTGAAGGGGACTCACTTAATATCATTAATCATCTTAATCAGTGCTCACCTCCAAGTTGGAACATCAAGGATTTCATCTTGGAATCCATAAGTATTTTCCAAACCTTCAATAACATTTAGATCATGCATACTTACCGAGAGTAACAAGGTGGCAGATGCTTTGGCTAATTATGGCATTAATGTTAACCACATTGTTTGGGATAATAATAACATTCCTGAACAACTTCAAAGTAGCATTCAAGTGGATATCTATGTACATGCAAATTCAAGATTTGGGATATGAGCATTGGGAGTGGATTTGTATTAATAAAACTCCCACACGTGCTGAATTTAAAAACTACACTCATACAAATCTTGACGGACAATCAAGATTGTATGAAGTATAATGGGAAATTCAAGTGGATTTATATGGAAATGAAAGTCGTGCATGCGGGCAATATTGAGCTCTCAACAACTTGTATACAAGGCTTTATGGATTCCCAAGACAGAAATAAAGATAATGATGATCTGGAGTGGGCTAGCAAAAGGACTGTAGTTCCCACATGCGGACTTTCATAGGTTCATAACAGCAGTCACTCAAGTATTCATGGGAAAAGCAACGGCTATTCTAATCAGCAATCTCACTACATGGATAATAATAGTGAAAGGTGGACTGATATTAGCGCTCTTAAGGATTCTAAAATTTTTATTTGCAAGCAGTTAAGCACGGTGATAATGGGGAGCCCCTTGCCAGATTGAGCCCAGCACGGATCTAGAATGGAAGGATAATGAGGAGCTTTGGAATATTCTCATCTAGGAGGCATCACCAACTTTATGGAGAAGATTCAGGGCCATGACCAAAGTATTTTGGTGCATTTTGCAAAGGATTGGAAGGATCACACTGTGGATTATGGAGGCAGAAGATTTTGATCAACGAGGAGTTAATTGCTGAAGTGACTAGCCTTGGCATGGAGGGGTACCACTTTTTTAATAAAAGGGTTGACAAAGAAGCTAAGGAGAGGAAATTTCTTGAGGGAACAGAGAAGTTGATCTTTGTCATGGTGGGCCTGAAGTTAGTTTTATCCCTTTTCCTTTTGATGAGGTTACCCGTATGATGGTGCATTTCATTTCTTTAGAGGGGAGGTTCGTCACTATGCTCGCTAAGCATCTTGTGTTCCTCAACAACTTCCGCAGAGTCACACACTATTTTTCCCCCAATATCTGGCTTTAACTCTCTCGAGCGCTCCATTTTGGAGTTTCAAAAGCATGCTCGTGCGGTTCCATTACACCAGGGACTCATTTTCTTGCTGCATAAACTATGTCTTCTTTGATCTCCCGGTATCCCTTCCTCCCCTGGATCTATTCCTCCTCTCCGCAACCACTAGCCCCATCTCTCCACCTTTTGTCCCCGCCATTTCTAATCTCACCCCTCTCCCATCCTTCCAGGCTCCATCTTCCATTTCACTTACCTCTGCTCCCACCCCTTCACTTCCACTTTGGCCAGACCTGTTACCAGGTCTTCTAGAAGACTAAACCTTGATACCCCTGCTATGGGAAGGGTCCTCAAGAGATTGAAATTTCCCATAACCTCCTTCATATTAGTAGTGCTAGTTCTCAGGAAGCACATATTGAGAGCTCCACAAAAAGGTTGGAAGCCTTAGAAGCTGACATGAAGTTGTTGAAGGAAGAGGTTAAAAACTTGGCAAAGCAAAAGGTAAGAGGAAGAAGGAGGAGGAGGTGGCTATGGATAATAGTCAGGTTGAAGATATATACAAGAAGCTGAACTCCTTAGACACCCGTTTAGGGAAGGCCAAGACTCACCATGATTATAATATGGCCATTTTTAATGCAATTGAAGAGTTTATTGAACAACATGTCTGCAGTGTCTCCAATCTCAGCGGAGTTCCAAGCAACCCTTTGGGGCACAGATAAGGAAAGCAAAAGGACCATTGAATAGCTGGATGTTACTGACTCTGCCCACATGACGACATTGGCTATGTTCACCTCTTGGCAGAATATCAAATCCAGCATCGACAAAGCCACCAAGAAGTAATTGTGGGTGCTTTTGCTACACTTCTTTGTAATTATTGTTGTTTTTTTGTTGTCTTTTTGCTGCTTTCCTGCAGTGTTCATACTATTTTTGTTTTGATGGGGTAGCTACTCTTGGGCTACTTTGGTTTTCATTGTCCCATTTGGATTTTGATTCTTTTTGTTTTGGTTTTCATTCCTATTCTTGCTTCTAGGCCCTCTTTTTGTTCTAAAGGGTTTAATCCCTTTCAAAAACTATTTTCCAATAATAAAGAAAAATACTACCCATTGGAATAGTAAGCTAACATTTAACAATATCATGAAAGGAATGCTCTATTTAAAGAATGGATCAAATCAAAAACCACTTATGTATCCCAAAATAATTTTTGATATGGTTCCCAAAAGCGTAGACTCCAAACAAATATAGGCTCTCCACATGTCTCATCCTCAAAAGTTTTTGATTTTTTTAAGAACTAGTGATGTTGCCACATGCCTAGGGTACAAGAAAGTTTCCTTAGCCATTGAAAAGTCTAATTATGGGTAGAGCCAACAGAATCTTCCACGTATATCTTCGGTGCTTTTTGTGCATGAAGCTCAAAAGAAGGACTCCCAAAAAATCGCGGGCCTTCCACATGTCTAGGATCCAAAAAATTTGCACTAGACACTTGAAAAGTATAAGTATGGGAATATCCAGTGGAAACCTCCTTATGTCTCCCTTGTGCAACTCTAGAGGTAAGACCTAGAGGTGAGACCTCAAACAAGCACAGGCTCTCTAAGTGTCTATGGTCTAACAAAGCTACAACGGCCATGAAAATTTTTGAGTATGGGCAGAGCCAGCAAAACCTCCATGTGTCTCCTTGGTACACATTCAAAAGTAAAATTTAGGAAAGGTCCCCAAATAAGCACAGGGTCCCGCACGTGTCTGGGCCCAAGAAATTTGCTTTAGGTGATTGAGAAGTCTCAATATAAAGCGGAAGCCTCCACGTGTCTCCTTGGCACAACTCCAAAGGTAAGACCCAGAGGCGGATCCTCAAATGAGTGCGGGCCCTCCACCTAGAAATGATTTGAGTTGAAGCTGGCTTGGAGGTGCATTTCACATTTTGTATCACTTAAAGAAATTATGCATTTTTGGACATTTTGACCCGCCTCCCCGCTTTGAATTTTCTATGTTGACTCAAACATGTAACATTATTTTGTCCCCAGGGAATTGTGGCTCATTTTATAACTTTTCTCCTTTTCAAAAAAGGCCAAAATCTTCAAAATGCTCCAACGATCTACCTCTCTACCTCTAACTGTAGACTCAATATGTGACTTTATCTGGGCACTTATGGGGTTGTGCTTCACTTTTATACCTTACTCTTTTTTTAAAAACAAGGCTAAAAGTTCCAAAGTCCTGCGAAGACCCACCTCCCCACTTTTAACTTGAAAAATGGCCATGTGTCCATCTTCGGGGTCAAAGTAATAAATTTTCCTTACCACTTCATATTGATGAATAGCCAATTAGAGACTATCGCGTCGTGGGGGACCAATTTGGATTTTTTACAATTATGAAAAAAGTGACAAGTTCACCAAATATACCCACTGTGCCACATCCAATTAGAAAATACCACGTATCAATGGATATTGGGACAGGATTTACAAAGGAGACACAATAATGGAAGATGCCCAAAAACAAAAAAATTCCCCATGGAGAGAAGACTGTAAATAATACCAAGGCTCAATGTGATCCATGACCCAAGGAAAAGACTAACAATGACATGCTGGTGAAGGAAAATAATTATGCACACCCATATAGGAGGATAGAAAGTGCATCAAACTAGGCAGGCTAAGAAATTTTGAACAAACATTGTAAGATTAAATTGAACACCAACATCGGCTTTGGCTCGGGGATGAGAACTCCCATGAGTCTTGCAAAGAACAACATAATAGACCATGTGCCAAAAATCCATTGGGAAATGAAGTCAAGAAAAATCTTGAAAAGTAGAAAAATAATTTCTAACCTCCCAAGAACAAACTAAGAAACCAACAAAAACCAACCACCAAGGATCGGAACAAACCAAAACAAAAAACACAAAAATGAAAAAGAACTAAAAGATTGTACACTATATACAATGATATGTGCCTTGATTATGAGAAATCAGTCAAGGAGATGTTTCAAGTTCTTGCCATTCTGAGTACGACCAATCCAAGAAGTCTTGATATTCTTTTAACAACTGGACATATGCTTGTTTTCCTTCTCTATCCAAGTTGCTAGCTAGCCATATTTCCTGAGGTTTATCTTTTGTGCCTTTACCAGATCTAGAACAAATCCCATCAAACATTAGAGTCCATGAGAGAACCAATCTTCTTAGGATACTAACCCTCATAAATTTTATGCTCCTTAAAAACAACATAACCCACCAAGTTGTTGACATCGAATTTTGCATACAATACTTCATAAGAAGAATTGTTAGGGTCCTCAATGAGATGTAACATTTTCTTCTCACCATAAAACTTCACAAGGTTCCCCTTAATTGGTATGGTTGTGTATGACATGTCCATTTGTACGCTTCCACCCACACTAGCTGCCCACATTCTGGATAATAACATCCCCCATTTGGTAGGACAGTCCACAATAACCTCATTTATGGTTAAGCACTTTCCTAGAAAATCTGCCAACTACACTACTAATCCCTTGACATACCCAACTACTGGCACTTCTCTTGAATCCATAGCATACATGTCCCAAAATTTGTTGTTACCTTGATATTTAACTCATTCATGACCTCAAGAGGCATTACATTACATGAGGCTCCTAAATCAAACATGCAATTATGTACCAGCCTATCTTTAATGATCAAAGTGGTAAAAAATTGATCCACATTAAGCTAAGATTCAACTAGAGAAGTTCCCAAATACACCTCAGATGATTCCCCCGGTTCCTCCAATACCTGTGATATTTATGATTCTGTAATAATAGGAGGAATCTATACATTATTAACACTTTTTCCCTGAGTAATATTTTCTTCTTTACATCCCAAACATTCAAATGCCCTTTTCCTATGCTCAGGATCCTGAGTAATTCAACAATGGGAATCAGTGACCTTGATCTGACTCAAAATTTGGTCTATGTCACAAGGAATATATTTGGGTTGGACAATATTAGGAGGAAGATTCACAACTTCTTCTGATAATATGGGAATTTTCACTATCTAGGCATGGGCAGGAGCACCAGTTCTATTTGGGGCAACTAGGCCTTTTCCAGATCTATATTTTTTAGGAAAGTCCTTTGGGATATTGGTAAGAACTAGAACTTTTTGGTTGGTTTGTGGCCCTCCCCCTTTGACAACCTTTCTTCTGGTGTTATATTATTTCTCCTGAGATACTACTTCATTCATCAATAGTTTCCTATCCACTTCGAAGGATCCTTACATCATACTTTTTAATCATCAAGGCCCTTAAGTATTAAAAATCATGATTAGGAAGATCAAATTCTTACACCATATAAATTACAAAAATATTAATAGGAGGAAGAGGTAATACCCGGTGGAAACAATCCCATAATTTTTCAACATTTCTGGCACTTATCAATTCCGTTGAGGTTTCCCCCTACCATAAGTTCACAAGGCTTCCCGTTATGCACACATCATCATACATCTCATCATCATCTACTTCCTCTACTTATTGATCTACATCATATGGGGAGTGTGGTAGTAAAAACCTATCACGTCACTTGATAACATTGGCCTACTCCACAGTAGTAACCCTAGTAGTAAAAGGATGAGGAACCAATCTATTCTCCCTGGGTTGAGGTTGTTTATTACCTGATCCCATGAGCCCTTTCCCTCTGTCATCTGGTCTATGATCACCTCTGGGATGATTTCCAAATCTCTTCTACCCTTGTTGCTTATGTTGACCTTCGGAGTTCTATCCTATCCCTTTTTCTTCTCTCGCTAGTTTATAGGATATCTCTTTAACTGCTCCAGCCAAATTTTTACAACCTCTTCCATATCCACATCCTTTCCTGACTAAGGCTTTTTAGGATTGATCAACTTAACACCTTCCCTCATAGTAGGCTTTCCAACTACTTTGATGTTATTTTCTATTTGTAAGGCCATGGTAAAATCCTACCTTAATGTTCTTGGGTTCTTATCTCTCAAGCAATAAGTGGAATTTTTATCAAAAGCGTCAAAATAATTTATCAAATAAGACACATCACTTGGCCTTAGGATTATAGGTAGCCTATTCAAGGTCTTATTGAACTGAGTATTGAAAGCATGGAACATATTCATTTTTATTCTTCTTTATATTTTCAAACTCAGATAAAAGGAACGTAGGGTCTTTCTTGTCCCCATATTGCAATCTAAAGGAATTTTTCATCTCGGTGCATGAATCTATTGAATTATCTGGTAAATCCTTATACCAATAAATTGCATCCTCCTCAAGAGTATGAATAAATAGTTTTACATACATGTCTTCAAACTCAATTTAAAAATCTTCCATCATATTGAAAAAGAGTTTTACATGGTGCTCACTAGTGATGGCATTATTCCCTTAAAACTTTGGCAACCTATTTCTAACATATTGTGGCACCATATTAGGATATCCATCCATACCTTTGAAATCTATAGGTCCAAAAGTATTGACAATAAAAGGAGGTCTAGGTGGAGGTTGGGCCATATTGCCTTGAGGTGGTGAATTTACAGAGAAACAAAATGATAAGGGATGAGGGGTCTCTGGGGGCACAAGAGTATATCTCTCAATGTAAATATCCTCTAATGACTCAATTTCTCGGAAAACCCTATCAACCTTGGAAAAAATAGGTGAAAAATGAGAGGCACACTTTTCAGACATAAATGATGGCCACTCTCCAGTTGGAAAACTCAAATTTATATAAAGATTACTTTTTTCAAAATCACTTGAAGATGTATGCTAAACTTCAACCACAGATTGATCACCTTTCAGAACTGATATCTCCTTTTTTGATTCTTGATTTCCAACAACTTTCCAGACTTGATTTCCTTCTGAATTTACTTTTCCTAGTTTTGGAAATAACTTTTTAGTAGGATCCCTAGTAAATAAATACCTTCTTCCCTCCATCTTTGCAAATATCGATGAAAAATTTCATTTGACACAGGTTAAGAAAATGGTAATCATCAAAATTTCAATTCAACAAGGAGTCGCCACTAAGGATTTTCACCTTAGTTGTGAAGATGCACTATAAGTAACTTACCAAGTGTCTATGAATGCTTAAGTTCTGCAAAGCCTAACAGATCTGACCTTAATTTACCCACATTTATCATTATTAATGCAAATTTAGTGAAATAACCACTAGAAACTGGAAATACTACATAATGAACTTGTAATATTGCACAAATCTTACAAATCTCAACAAAGGATGACGTTTAAATAAATTATTTGTACTTAAACATGTAAAAAGCATTGCCATGGTCATCATGCATATGCATTTGTGGAAATAGTCCTCGAAAATGGTGCCACTTCATGGTGTTGCCAGACAAATAGGTCCTGGTGTTCAAATAATCACTAGCAATGGTGCCACTTGGGTGTTGTTACCACAAAAATACATCCCGCTATTCAAATAATCCTCTTGTAATTCAAATAATGCCCGACAACGGTGCCACTACGGTGTTGTTGCCGCAAAAATAGGTCCCAATGTTCAAATAAATCTCTACAATTCAAATAATCGCCGACAACGATGCCACTTGGGTGTTGGTATCCAAATTGATTCTCTTGTGAGGTTTTGAGCAGCATTACATAAATGGAAGGATGCTTAGAGATAGAAAAACCATGATATAATTCATTTTATAGCTGGGGAGGGGATTCAGTTGACTCTTTGTTACTCAGGAATTGGAGAAATGGATAATACCTTACGAAGGGTTTGATCTACCCTCACTACTTTAGGATGTTCCTTCAACCAGGGTCAGAGGACCCATTCTATAACCCGTGTTGGTGAAGGATGTCAATAGATCCTTCTTTCCACAATTTTCATGAAAACCTTGAGAAAATATGATCAATACAACATAATGTAACTCTCAAGAGTTGTCACACTAGAGAGTGGAGATGTTTCCTCGACAAGGTTCGGGTTGTTAAAGATAATAATTGAATCCTGATTATCTATGCATATTTTGATGGTGGAATTTGTTAAATCTATGTGGATACAAAGTACAAACAGGGCTTCATGTAGAATTTATCATTTATGACATTTTTGGTGGGAAGTTAAGCAATATAAAGTTGATTATACCATATCTTTGAGAGATTTTACAAATATTGGAAAACTTAGAGACAAAATTCTTCAAAATAGCAAAAATATTCCTTTAACTAGAAGATGTGAATTAATGGAAGCCCAGAGATGCACAGATGTCACACATTCTTCAATAATTCAACACAAAGGCTCGTGTTAAAGACTTAATTAAATGTTGTAAATCCCTAGTTCGTCACGCCTAAGATACACTCATAGACTAATAAACAATATTTATCAACGTAATGAGAGTAAAGTGATTTTAAATTGTTTATTTGCATCACAAGATGAAATCTCTTCTCATAATGAAATTACAAATGCCACAATACTAACACATGGATGAGATCTTGTGTGAATTAGAGAGATTTTATCATAATATTACAACAGGAAAAAGAAAAACTATTTGAAAACATTCTGAAATAAAAACAGACTAAATTATGCTCATGATCAACAAAAATTCATTCAAGGTTCACTATATTCATCAAGAGGGGAAATTTTCTTAAACAATATCAGAGCTTGTCAATGGCTATACACTTGCAACCATATTGACATGAACAAATCTACAAACACATGGAAATGAATAGGTTTCTAAAATGGTCTCTCGAGAAAATGGTTTTTCTCAAAATTTCTCAAAAAATTAACCCCCTTATGCAAGAGTATTCTCATTGCATTTATACAATATCACTCGCTCACTCATCCCAAATTTCCCCAAAAATAATAATATTCAAGGAATCCTTTTTTTTTTACAAGTTTGTTCCAAAAAGTGATGTTTAACAAATTTGCACCCAAAAGCTGCCAGGTGGATAAATCATGAATTGATCACATTTCTAAGTCACTCAACTATGACTAGGATGCCATATCATAACTTTTGATAGTATTTTTAATCATTCTTTTATTTTTTTGTGTAAGAAATCCACTTTTTAATAATTCTAAGGTGGCTCCATATGGCTTGATCTAACAAGAAATCCTTTTCACCTTTGAGAATACACCTTGAGAAATGAGTGCCATCACATGGATACCTACATTTGTGCCTCTCATAAGTGAGTTCCGTTGCTTGGATTATATCATATATTTGCACTACGAGTCTTATTCAACCAAGTATAAGGAGGAGCCAGTAGAAGTCTCCATGTGTCTCCTTGGCACAACTACAAAGGTGAAGTCCAGAGGAAGGTTCCCAAATGAGTGCGGGCCCTCCACGTGTTCAAAACCTAAGAGAATTGAAGTGGTCGCTGAAAATTTTGAGCATGGGAAGGTTTTACTGGAAGATTCCATGTGTTTTTCGGCGCTACTTAAAAGATGAATTCTAGATGTGGGACCTCAAATGAGCGTAGGCTCTTAACATTCCTTGGGCCCAAGAAAGTTTCCTCACCATTGAGAAATTCTTAGTATAAATAAGAGCTAGTGGAAGCATCCATGTGTCTCTTCGGTGCACTTTTGATATGGTTCCCAAAAGTGGAGACCCCAAATACGTGTGGACTCTCCACATGTCTCTTCCCAGAAAAGTTGTTGAAATTTTTTAAGAACTAGTGGAAGGTGCCACGTGCTTAGGGTCTAAGAAAGTTGTATTGGATGCTTGAAAAGTCTAAGTATGGGAAGATCTGGTAGAAACCACCACGTGTATCCTTGGTGCAACTCCAAAGGTAAGACCCAGAGACGGGTCCTCAAATGAGCACATGACCTCTAGGTGTCCTTCGGTCTAACAAAGTTGCACCAGCCATTGAAAAGTCTGAGCATGGGCAGAGCTAGTGGAAACCTCCACATATATCTTCGGTGCTCCTTCAAAAGTAAAATTCAAGGGCAGGTCCCCAAACAGTGCGTGCCCTCCATGTGGAAAATATTTGATTTGAAGTGGGCTTGAGAATCTCATAATGCCCCGGTAACCCACCTTTCCACTTTTAAATTATGATGTGTGCCCTAGCAGAGTCACGACTCACTTTTATACTTTTATTTCATTTCAAAATAGAGCTTAAAAACTCCAAGTGCTCTAGTGACTTGCCTCCCTGCTTTGAATTTTCAATGCTGAATCAAACATGTGACATTAATTTGTCCCCTCCGGAGTCATGAGATCATTTTATAACTTTAATCCTTTTCACAAAAAGGAAAAAATCTTCAAAATGCTCCAATGATCCGCCTCTCTATCTTTTGAATTTTCAAACCACCACGTGTCCATCTTTGGGGTTAAAGTAAGAAATTTTCTTTTCCACTTCACATTGTTGAATAGCCAATTAGAAACTATCGGGGCCATGGGACCAATTTGGCATTTTTTACAATTGTGACAAAAGTGACAAGTTCACCAAATAGACCCACCATGCCATGCATCCAATTAAGGATGACCATGTATCCATGGATATTGGGACAAGATTTACAAAGGAGACACAATCATGGAAGATGCCCAACAAAAAATATTTTCCCATGGAGAGAAGACTATAAATAATAACAAGACTCAATGTGATCCATGATTTAAGGAAAGGACTGACAACAACAACCAAATGAAGGAGAAATATTTCACACATCCATATAGAGAGATAGAGAATACTTCAAACCATTCAAATTGAGAAATTTTGAACAAATAGAGAGATATTAAATTGAGCAACAACATCAGCTCCACTCGAGGATGGGCACTCCTTGCGAGTGCCACAACAACAACATAACAAACCATGTGTGAAAAATCCATTGGGAAACGGAGTCGATAACTCGACCTCCAAAACAAAGAAATAAAAAGCAACCTCCCAAGATCGGAGAAAAAACCAACAAAAAGTGGTCACTAGGGACCGGAAGAAATTGAACTAGAAAAACACAAAAATAGAACAAAAATAAAAGACTATACACTATATAATGATGTATACTTTGATTATGATAAAGCAATCAAGGAAATGTTTCAAGTGCCTATCATTAACATGAAACTCAAGCAATTCCCCATCTATGTCCTTTAGGAAAAAAGTGTACTCTCCTTCCGAATATCAATAGAATAAGGGCCCATCCATAATGCATCAAACTTTCCATGTTTTCCCTTATCCTCATGTTTGCTATCCCAAAGTAACACCAGATCTCCTACACTAAAAACTCTTGGGATAACTTTTTTGCCAAACAATTTCTTAATTTTCTCCCTAAACTTCACAAGTCTTTGATGGGATTCCCTTCTCTCTTAATCTACTTTGAACAGATTGGCATTAGGTTCCAGGGTATTTCATGTTGAAAAAGGTCTTCCCTGTATGCTTTCAGTTCTAAATATGACGAAGCAAAGCATTCCTGGTACTTTTTTAGCAATTGGACATATGATAGCTTTTCTTCTCTGTTCAAGTTGCTGCCTAGCCATATTCTCCTAGGTTTATCCTTTATGCCCAGGTTATATTCTTCAAAATCTCTCAAGGATGACATATGTCTATTAACAATGCGGTCAACATTATCAAAATTTGATTCCAATGCAACCAAACCTCTCGGAATAGTATTGGTTTTCAATTGGATAATGTCTTTACCAAATAGGGTCTCTTTTCCATCATTTACACAAACCATTGGTTCCCAATCCATACTTTGATTGGAAAATTCTCCTTTATTTTGCAAAAACCTTTGGACCTGGAATCATCTTCAAAAACTTTCCAATGCTTGATATTATTAGGGACAGATGACCTAGTCAATATTTTAATATCATATTCACAATAGGGATACATTGTTCAATTTTCAAACCTAGATCCCAATACTACCAATTTGTCTACTACAGTATTATACTTCCTATCATGATGTATTATATTGAAAGAATCAAACATTTCAATTAAGTCCCAAACTACATGCTTATACTTCTTCATTATTTGATTCTTTTTTGCATATCATTTTATAACTTGCTTGACTATCAGCTCCGAATCCCATTTAACAATAATATCCTTGACACCATATTTCCAAGCAATCCTTAAATGTAAAAACAATGCTTCATACTCAACAATATTGTTTTGTGCACTCAAAATTGAGTTTAAAAGAAAAGTTAAACTCCTCTTGGCTTGGAGATATCAACACAACACCAGTGCCATTACCAAATATAGAACAAGCCCCATCAAACATCAAGGTCTAAGGAGAACTAACCTACTTGACATCGACATCTATGTATAATACTTCATAAGAAGCATTGTCAGGGTCCTCAATGAGATGTAACATCTTCTTCTCACCATATAACTTCACAAGGATGCCCTCAATTGGTATGGTTGCATAAGACATGTCCATTTGCACACTTCCACCCACACTAGCTGCCAATTTTCTTGATAATAACATCCCCCATTTGGAAGGAAAATCCACAATAACCACATTCATGGTTAATCACTTTCCCGGAAAAGCTGCCACTTGCACTACTAATCCCTTGACATACCCAACTACTGGCACTTCTCTTGAATCCATAGTAGTACATTTCCCAAAATCTGATCTTACCTTGATATTTAACTCATTAATGACTTCAAGAGGCATTACATTACATGAGGCTCTTAAATCAAACATGCAATTATGTATCAGCCTATCATTAATAATCAAAGTGGTAAAAAATGGATCAACATCAAACAAAGATTCAACTAGAGAAGTTCCCAAATATACCTCAGATCATTCACCCAGTTCCTCCAATGCTTGTGGTATTTTTGATTCTACAAAAATAGGAGGAATCTCTAAATTATTAACACTTTTGACATGAGTAATCTTTTCTTCCTTAAAGCCCAAATATTTGAATGCCCTTTTCCTATGCTAAGGGATCCTGAGTAATTCAACAATGGGAATAGTTACCTTGATCTAACTAAAGATTTGGGCCATGTCACAAGGAACATATTTGGGTAGGCTAAGTATTAGGAGGAAGATTCACAACTTCTTCTGATAGTATGGGAATTTTCATAGTCTGGGCATGGGCAAGAGCACCAATTCTATTTGGGGAAATTAGGCCTTTTCAATATGTATCTTTTATAGGAAGGTCCTTTGGGATATTGGTAAGAACTAGAACTTTTGGCTTGGTTTTTGGCCCTACCCCTTTGATAACCTTACTTCTGGTGTTATATTCTCTCTCTTGACCAACTACTACACTCATCAACAATTGTATGTCCTCTTCAGAAGGAATCCTTCCATCATACTTTTTAATCATCAAGGCCCTTAAGTATTCAATATCATGATTAGGAAGATCATATGCTTGCACCATATCAATTTCAAAAGTATTAATAGGAGGAAGAGGTAATACCGGTGGATACAATTCCAAAAAAATTCAACAGTTCTGGCACTTGTCAATTCAATTAAGGTTTCCCCCTACCATGAGTTCACAGGGCTCTCCATTATGCACACACATCATATGTCTCATCATCATCTACTTCCTCAACTTTTTGATCTACATTAGATGGGGAGTGTGGTAATAAACACCTATCACACCAATCAATAACATTGGTCTCCTCCACAGTAGAAACTCTAGAAGTCAAAGGATTAGGAACCAATCTATTCTCCTTGGGTTGAGGTTGTTTATTAACTGATCCCATGAGCCCTTTCCTCTCATCATCTATTCTATAATCACCTCTGGGATGATTTCCAAAAATCTCCTAACCTTGTGGCTTATGTTAACCTTGGGAATTTTTCCTATTCCTTTTTCTTCTCTGGTCAGTTTATAGGATATATCTTTAACTACTCCAGCCAAAGTTTTTACAACCTCTTCCAGATCCACATCCTTTCTTGACTGAGGCTTTTTAGGATTGATCAAGTTAACACCTTCCCTCTTAGGAGGCTTTCTAACTACTTTGATGTTATTTTCTATTTGTAAGGCCATGGTGAAAGTCTTCCTTAATGTTCTCGGGTTCTTATCTCTCAAGTAATAAGTGACCTTTTTATCAAAAGTGTCGAATATTTTATCAAACAACACACATCACTTGGTCTTAGGATTATAGGTAGCCTATTCAATGTTTTATTGAACCGAGTATTGAAATCATGGATAGATTCATTTGGATTTTTCTTTATATTTTTAAACTAAGATAAAATGAACATGGGGTCTATCTTGTCCCCATATTACAATCTAAAAGCATTTTTCATCTCACTCCATGAATCTATTGAATTATCCGGTAAATCATTGTACCGAGTCACGTGCATCCTCCTCAAGAGTATGAATAAACAATTTTATATACATGTCTTCAAACTCAATTTCAAAATCTTCCATCACATTGACAATGAGTCTTAAATGGTGGTCACCAATGATGACATTATTCCCTTGAAACTTTGGCAACCTATTTCGACATCTTGTGGCACCATATTAGGATATCCATCCATACCTTTGAAATCTCTAGGTCCAAAAGTATTTTAAAAAAAGGATGTCTAGGTGGAGGTTGGGCCATATTTCCTTGAGGAAGTGAATTTACATGAGAAACAAACTAATAAGGGATGAGGGGTCTCTGGGGCATATGAGTATAAGTCTCAAAGAAAATATCCTCTAATGACTCATTTTCTCAGAAAACTCTATCAACCTTGGAAAAAATAGGGGAAAATGAGATGCACGCTTTTCAAACACAAATGATGGGCTCTCTCCAAATGGAGAACTCAAATTTATATAAAGATTACTTGGTTCAAAATCACTTGAAGACTTATGGTAATCTTCAACCACATATTGATCACCTTTCAGAAATGATATCTCCTTTATTGATTCTTGATTTCCAACAACTTTCGAGACTTATTTTCCTTCTGAATTTTCTTCTCCTAGTTCTGGAAACAAATTTTTAGTAGGAACCCTAGTGAAGAAAGACTTGCTTTCCTCTAGCTTTCTAAATATCAATGAAAAATTCACTTGACATAGGTTAAGACACTAGTAATCATCAAAATTTCAATTCAACACAGAGTTTGTTGGTGCTCAGATTTGTTTCACCCCATTTTCCATTATTTTCCTCTGATCTACATGTTCTAAAACATTTTGTCTCTCGATGTGGGTGTTATAAAATTTTCTACCACCACTAGAAATGCATTTAATTGTTTACATAATACATTTTCATGTCCCTCCTTGAAAAATTCTCTGAGCTTTCCCTGTTTTTGCCATAATTTCTTCAAAATCTGTGGGCTTTGTTATTTTTCCTATTTTTCCCTGACCATGGAAGCTCGAGAATGGTTAATCTATGTTTTTATTCCTTTGAAAATATAAAATCCATGGTCGAAGGGATGCTCGGAACCATGATTCACTTGTTTTTTTTAAAAAAAAAAATTCATTCCTAGCAAAAAAATCGGGTTATGGGCGTGAATGGTGATTTTCTGTATTTTGATGATCTAATGGGTTTCTTTTTCCTATCAAATTTATTCCTCAATGTTTGGCAGTCATGTGGCTTCTTTTGGTTGGTCAGGGATGGCAGAAAATGCTTTAACTTATCACTTTTTGATTTTTTGGCAAAAGGAAAATTTGGTCCAGTGGCCCCGCTCATTTTTGATTGGTTCTTTTGGTGCTTACGTGGCTTATTATAATTTGATGGGGTGTGGTGGGTTTTTTTTTGAACTTGTTTCTTTTGGATACTTTGGAAAAAGGTTTGAACTCACCCCGCAGCCCCGCCAGGCTCTGATTAAAGCAAATTTTAAGTGGCAGGGAAAAAGTCTTACTTTGACCCTGTAGGAGGACACGTGGAAAAGCTAATGGCAGAGATGTGGGCCTTCAGAGGTAATTTGAATGTTTTGCCATTTTGGTAAAATGGAATAAAATTCTGAAATTGAAGCTTGCCACCGCCAAATCATTTTGAAACCTTAAGGTTTTTGAAGTTACGCCATAACGACACGTGGCGAGCCCATGCTCATTTAAGGTCTCAACCTTTGGGGATCATCTCAAGATGCACCATTTTGACACGTGGCAGTTTGAAGCATCAAAGGAGCGGTGAAGTAGACCATCGGACCAAAATTGGATTTTTTTCCTGTTGTCATCAAAAGGATTAAAATCTCAAAAAGACCTATGGGCCCGATAGAGAAAATTCAAAACTTGCTCCAGTCCAACAGCGGATGGGCGGCGGCTGTTGTGGGGGGGAAATTTGGAAAATTTTCCTTTTCCAAAAAAGAGGTGAAATGGTAGAATTTGGCCATGGTTCCTTTGGGACCCACCTTAGGACACGTGTTAGGCTCAATTCTCAAGGGTGGAGGCATGGAGCAAAATGTAAAAAAATTACATTTTTTAAAAGTTGTAAAAGGAAAAAAGGAACCCACAGGCCCACTCCAAAATTAGATCTCCCACATGGACAGTCCAAATTCAAAGTAGGAATCAATGGCAACTATGCATGTTTGTATCTGATTCTTCCACCATTTTCACTCCAAAGCTCCTAGAAGTGTGTATCTTCATGATATCTTGGTATTTCCTACACGCCAAACAAAGGGGAGAGTTAATGTTGATATCTGAGTTTGGTGGTGAAAATCTAAAGACGTCTTTCACCATTAAAATGGTCTGACTCTCGGGCTTGATATGATTTTCTATTTTTCTTCTCCCAAGCACGCAAGGAACTAGATTTGATAGATTAGGGGTGGAAGTTGTTGGCAAGTTGAAGAAAGAGTGATCTACCAGAAGGAGGAATTGAATGTGAGAGATATTTGAAGAGATTTTCCCCACAGCACTGCGACTTTTATCGAGATCTAATTTTTAAATCATGATCGTGATCATGGCAAGCACTAGTAGTACTCAATATCAAATTTTTGGGGGAAAAGGGGCTCTTTTGTAAATGTTATAAATGGCACAATTTTTTCATGCAAATTGTTAGAGTGTTAGAGGTCGAAGAAAATTCCCAAGAGGAAAATTTGACAAATCTTGTCTTTTGAGAAGCCTTCTGAGAAGCCTGTATATCTCTTTTGTATTAATTTTGATCATGTCAAGGTGGTTACAATTGTATAGTCATTGACAAGATCTGAGATTGTTCTAGAAACTTTCCCCTACTGATAGATTTAATCAAAGTTCGAGTTATTCTATGTTGATCTTAAGTAAAATGTGTTTGTTTCATTTCTGAATGTCTGCAAATAGTTTTTCTTGTTCATATTGCAATATTGTATAAAAATTTATCTTAATCACATAGGTTTCAATCCTTGTGATAGTTTAGTGGCATCTTAATCTCATTTCTCAGAAGAGCTTTCATCTGGGAGTGAAATAAATGATTTAAAATCACTTTTCTTTCATTTGTTGACAGAGATTGTTTGTAAGCCTCTGGGTGTACCTCAGGCATGATTGATCTTAGATTTTGATGTTTTATTGGGTCTTCTTACTCAAGCCATAATGTTAAAATATCATATATTGTGTGAAAAAGTGCTAATTTGGGCCTCCATTGAAGTACATATTCTAGTTAAAGGAACATTTTACCTATTCTGAAGCATTATGTTATCTAGACTTTCCATTTTGTAAGAGTTCTCAGAGATTTGGAAAATCAAGTTTATTCTACCTCACCTCCCACCAAAATTTATTTAAAAACAACTAATCCTACCCATACTACCCTATTTTTCATGTGTGTATACAAATGCATAAATTTTATTACCAAAACATGCAGAAACAATCAGGATTCCAAATGTCTTTAGTAGCCTGAACCTTGCCTAGAGAATATCTCCACTATCTAGAGTGAAAACTCGTGAGAGTTATATTTTGTTGCATTGATCATATTTTCTTCAAGGTCTCCTTAACAACTTCATTAGGAAGGACATCTCCATATCCTCCATAAATAAAAGGCTACAAAAGGGTTATCTTACCTTGGTTGAAAGGCACAACCTAAAATAGTGAGGATAGATCAAATCCTCTTGAGGGTGCTATCCATTTCTCCACATCTGAGTGATAGAGGGCCAGTTATATCCCATCACCTGGCTATAAAAAGACTCACCATGATCTATCTATCTCTAAGCTTCCTGCCAAAACTTGTGATGCTGCTCAGACTTTGAGGGAGAATCAATTTGGGTACCAACACCTTATTGGTGACCATTCGGGGGACTTATTTGAGTTGTTGAGACTATTTGTTGATTCACTTCCAGTTCATATCTATTTATCCCATCAACAACACCTTACTGGCACCATTTTTAGGGACTTATTTGAGTTGTTGAGACTATTTTATGATTGATTCACTACCAGTTCATATCTATTTAGCCCATCAACAACACCTTACTAAGACATGCTTTATTCTGGGTGACTTATTTGAGTTGCTCAAACTATTTTCTGATTCACTACCAATTCATATATATTTATCCCACCAACAACACCTTATTGGCACCATTTTTAGGGACATAATGGTTATAATTCACATTCAAGCCCTGGTAAAACACTTCTTATATACTCCAAGTGTTGTGTGTAATTCTTTCAGTTCCTACACCTAGTGCACTAGCTTTCATTGATAAATATGGGTAAAGAAAAGTCAGAGTCTTTCCATTTCTAGTTTCTAGTGTTGACAACATTTGACAAATCATGTTTAGTGCATCTACACAACTAAGGTGGAAATCCTTAGTGGTGACTCCCTGTTGATCTGATTCTTAATGAATACCAGTGTCTTAACCTCTGTCAAGTGAGATTTGTTACTAACCTTTGCAAAGCTGGAAGGAAGAAGATCTTTCTTTGCTAGGGATCCTACTAGGACATTATTTCCAGAGCTAGGAAAAGTAAAATCAGAAGGAAGAAAATCTTGGAGAGTTGTGGGAAATCAACAGACAAGAAGAGGGATCTCCATTGATGAAAGTGATTATCCTATCATTGAAGACTGCTACTCAAGTGCTTCTAATTAGGTAGCCTCTTTGTGGAATTAAATTCCCCAACTGGAGAGGGGCCTTCATTTGATTTTGAGAAGTTTACTTCTCATTCTACCCCTATATTTTTAGAATTTGATAGGGATTTCCAAGAAACAAGGCCTTTAGGGGATATCCACTTTGAAAATTATACCCTTGTGTATCAGAGACCCTCTGCCCTTATCAATTTGTTACCTCTCCAGGGTCACCTCCTCAAAACAACATGGCCTTTCCCCCTAGACCTCCATTTTTTGTAAATACCTTTGGATCTATAAATTTTGTAGGGATGGTTGGTTATCCAAATGCAGTTCCTCAAGATGTAAGAAATAGACTACCAAATTTCCAAGGAAACAATGCTATAACTAGTGATCAACATCTGAAGCTTTTTATCAATATGATGGAAGACTTTGAGATTGAACATGAAGATGTATATATCAAGTTGTTTATCCATACTCTAGAAGAGGATGCAAGGGACTAGTATAAAGCTTTTCTAGATAACTCTATTGATTCTTGGATTGAGATGAGCAATGCATTTAAATTGCAGTATGGTGATAGAACTGACCCTAGGTTTCTTTTGATAGAATTTGAAAACATCAAAAAGAATCCTAATGAGTTAGTACATGATTTCAACACAAGGTTTAACAAGACCTTGAGGATATTTCCTGTTAGGATAAGGCCATGTGATGAATCATGTTTGATCAAATATTCAGATGCATTTGATAAAAAGGCTACATATTACTTAAGGGACAAAAACCCTACAAATTTGAGGTAGGCCTTCACCATGGCTCTACAAATAGAGAACAATATTAAGGTAATTGGAAAGCCTCTAAAAAGGGAGGGTGTAAAACTAGTTAACCTAGAAAAAACCTCAAACAAGCAAGGCTGCTTGATTTGGAGGAAGTTGTGAAAACTTTGGCGGGGTTGTCAAAGAAATTTCCTACAAACTATCCCGGGATGAGAAAGGAATTGGGCAGAGCTCACAAAGTCAACACAAGCAACAAGGCCAAGACAGGTTCACAAATCACCAAATATCTAATGATAGAGGCAAGGGACCTATTGGATTTTGAAATAGGCATCCCCAAGGCAGGGAAAATAGAATGGTGCATGATCCTTTGGCTTCCAGAGTTGATGTTGTGGAGGAGACAATGTCATTGATTGGTGTAACATATGTTTCATGCCCCATGCTCCATGTGGGGTAAACAACAAGAAGTTGAGGGAGCATAAAATGATGAAATTGATGATGATGCCTGCATGATGGAGATCCCTACAAGTTTCACCAAGGAAGAAACTTCAATTGAGGTAATAAGTGCTAGAAATGTTGTTTTTTTTGGGATTGCATCCACTGGGTACCTCCTCTCCTCCCTCTCATACTTTAGAAGTAGACACTATACAAGCTTTTGAATTTCCCACTAATGATTTTGAATACTTGAGGGCATTAATGATTGAAAAGTATGATGGAGGAGTTCCTTCAGAAGAAGATAGGCAAGCTATTAATGAATTTTATAGTTGCCCAAGAAAAGGAGCACAATACCAGAAGTAAAGCTGCCAAGGGGCCACAAGCCAAGTCAAAATTTCCATTTCTTACCAAAGAAACCCCAAAGAAAAATGCATCTAGCAGAGAGCTTGTTTCCCCAAGAAAAACTTGTGTTCCTCCCCATGCCCAAACTGAAAAGAATCCCATTCCATCTGATGAATTTGCCAATCTTTCTCCTAGTGCTACTTTACCCAAATTTGTTCCATATGACATTGCCTAAGTTTTGAGTCAAATCAAAATTCATGTCCCAATTGTTGAGCTGCTTAGGATCCTTGAGCACAAGAAGAGGGCTTTTGAATATTTATGGTTCAAAGAGGAAGAGATCATACAAGGAAGAGATGTAAACAAGGTTGAGATTCCCCTTACTTGTTGCAGAGTTGGAAAAGCCACAAGTGTTGGAAGGGCCGGGGGAACCACCAGAGGTTTATTTAGGAACTTCTTTGGTTAAATCCCAGCTGAATGTGGATCCATTCTTCACTACCCTAGTTATCAAAGACAAGTTGTTACATAACTATATGTTTGATTCTGGAGCCTCATGTAATGTCATGCCTCTTGAAGTTATGAATGAGATGGGTATCAAAGTAACAATAACATATGGGAAGTGCACTACCATGGACTCTAGAGAGGTGTTAGTGGTGGGATGTGTCAAAGATCTGGATGTGCAACTTGCATCTTATCCTGGAAGGAACTAAAAATCGATGTAGTGATTGTTGACTGCCCTGCCAAGTGGGGGATGTTGTTGTCAAGAAAGTGGGTAGCAAGTGTTTGTGGTAGTGTGCAAATGGACATGTCTTATGCCACTATCCCCATTGAAGGAAACTTGGTGAAATTATATGGAGAGAAGAAGATGTTGTACTTGATTGAAGACCCAAGCAATGCATCTTATGAAGTTTTGCAAGCAGATGCTGATCTTAACAACTTTGTGAGTTTTGTGGATTTCAAGAAGTATGAAAATGTTGAAAACAGAGCTCCTAAGTATGTTGTTTTCTCTGGGAATTTGGTCTATGATTCAGCCTTGAAAAATGTTAAATAATTTGACCTAAACACAATGGAGGAGCTTCAGAGAACATGGATGGTTTACAAATTGAACAAAGAAGAAAAAGAGGTATATTTCCAGTTGATGAAAACATATCAAAACCTTTTGGCATGGTCATATCCAAGATGGCAAGAACTTGAAGATTTTCCTTGATTGTTTTCTTTGAATCAAGGTGGGCATCATTTGTATAGTGTATAGTTTGTTGGTTTGTTTCTTATCTTTTGTGTTTTTGCTCATTCTAGTCCCTAGTGACCTTTTTTTTTGGTTTCTCTATTCATTCTTGGAAGATGGATTTGTTTCTATGCTCTACAACTTGACTCCGTTTCCCAATGGATATTTTGGCACTTGGTCTACCTTTGTTCTTGTGGCACTCACAGGAGTGCCCATCCCCGAATCGGAGCCGATGTTGGTGCTCAAATTTGTTTTGCCCCATTTTCCATTATTTTCCTCTAATTTGCGTGTTTTGAAACATTTTTCTCTCGATGTGGATGTTCTAAAATTTTCTATCACCACTTGAAATGCCTCAAATTGTTTACAGAATCCATTTCATGTCCCTCCTTGAAAAGTCTCCGAGCTTGCCTGTTTTTTTGCCCTAATTTCTTCAAAATCCGTGGGCTTTGTTTTTTTCCTATTTTTCCCCGACCATGGAAGCTTGAGAATGGTTAATATATATTTTGTATGCCTTTGAAAATCCAAAAAAAATGGTCAAAGGGATGCTTGGAACCATGATTCACTTGTTTTTGTTTTAAAAAAAAATCATCCTTAGCGAAAAATCGGGTTCTGGGCGTGAATGGTGATTTTTTGTATTTTGATGGTCTAATGGGTGTCTTTTTCCTGTCAAAGTTATTCCTTAGCATTTGGTGGTCACGTGGCTTCTTTTGGTTGGTTAGGGGATGATAGGAAAATACTTTAACTTATCACTTTTTGATTTTTTGGCAAAAAGGCAAATTTGGTCCCATGGCTCCACTCATTTCTGATTAGTTCTTTTGGTGCTTACATGTGGCTTCTTCTAATTGATGGGGCGATGGGGTTTTTTTTTAACTTGTTCATTTTGGATACTTTGGAAAAAGGTTTGAGCTCACCCCATGGCCCCACGAGGCTCTGATTAAAATAAATTTTAAGTGGCAGGGAAAAAGTCTTACTTTGACCCTATAGGAGGACACGTGGCAAAGCTAATGGGGAGATGCGGGTCTTCAAGGTAAGTTGAATGTTTTTCCCTTTTGGAAAAATGGAATAAAATTCTAAAATTAAAGCATGGCCCCACCAAATAATTTTGAAACCTTAAGGTTTTGAAGTTTGCACCATAACGACACATGGCGAGCCCGCTCATTCAAGGTCTCAACCTTTGGGGATCATCTCAAGATGCGCCATTGTGACACGTGGCAGTTTGAAGAGTCAAAGGGGTGGGGAAGTGACCATCGGAGGAAAATTGGATTTTTTTCCTCTTGTCATAAAAAGGATTAAAATCTCAAAATGACCCATGGGCCCTAAATAGAAAAATTCAAAACTTTCTCCAGTCATTAATAAAAAGCAAAGGGGGACCCACATGCGGGGAAATTTGGAAAATTTTCCCTTTTCCAAAAAAGAGGTGAAATGGAAGAATTTGGCCATGGTTCCTTTGGGACCCACCTTAGGAAACGTGTTAGGATCATTTCTCAAGGGCGAGGTGCGAAGAAAATGTGAAAATTTTACATTTTTTCAAAAGTTGTAAAATGAAAAAAGGAACCCATGCAGGCCCACTCTAAAATTAGATCTCCCATGTGGATGGTCCAAATTCAAAGTAGGAATCAATGAAATCTATGCATCTGTATCTGATTCTTCCACCATTTTCACTCTAGAGCTCTTGGAAGTGTGAATCTTCATGATTTCTTGGTATTTCCTACATGCCAAATAGAGGGGAGAGTTAATGTTGATATCTGAGTTTGGTGGGGAAAATCTGGAGACGTCTTTTGCCATTAAAATGGTCTGACTCTCGGGCTCAATATGATTTTCCATTTTTTTCTTCTCCCGAGCATGTAAGGAACCAGATTTGATAAATTAGGGGTGGAAGTGGTTGGCGAGTTGAAGAAAGAGTGATCTACTAGAAGGAGGAGTTGAATGCGGGAGATATTTGAAGAGATTTTCCCCCTGAGCACCTGGTGACTTTTTACAGATATGATTATGGAAATCATGATCGTGATCATGGCGAGCACTTAGTAGCACTCAATGTTGATATTTTTGGGGGAAAGGGGGCTTGTTGTAAATGTTATAAATGGCACAAATTTTTCATGTAAATGGTTAGAGTGTTAGAGGTCGAAGAAAATTCCCAAGAGGAAAATTTGACAAATCCTGTCTTTTGAGAAGCCATCTGAGAAGCTGTATATCTCTTTTGTATTAAGTTTGATCATGTCAAGGTGGTTGCAAGTGTACAACCATTGAAAATCTTTGAGATTGTTCTAGAAACTTTCCCCGATGATAAATTTAATCAAACTTGAGTTATTCTATGTTGATCTTGAGCAAAATGTGTTTGTTTCATTTAAATGTCTGCAAATAGTTTTTCTTGTTCCTATTGCAATCTTGTATCAAAATCTATCTTAATCACATAGGTCTCAATCCTTGTGATAGTTTAGTGGCATCTACAATCTCATTTCTCAGAAGAGCTTTCATCTAGGGAGTGAAATAAATGATTTAAAATCACTTTTCTTTCATTTGTTGATAGAGATTGTTTGTAAGCCTCTGGGTGTACCTCAGGTGTGATTGATCTTAGATTTTGATGTTTTATTGGGTCTTCTAACTCAATCCTTCATGTTAAAATCTCATAGATTGTGTGAAAAAGTGCTAATTTGGGCCTCCATTGAAGTACATATTCTAGTTAAAGGAACATTTTAGCTATTATGAAGCATTATGTTATCTAGACTTTCCATTTTGTAAGAGTTCTCAAAGATTTGGAAAATCAAGTTTATTCTACCTCACCTCCCACCAAAATTTATTTAAAAACAACTAATCCTACCCATACTACCCCTATTTTTCATGTGTGTATACAAATGCATAAATTTTATTACCAAAACATGCAAAAACAATCAGATTCCAAATGTCTTTAGTAGCTTGAACCTTGCCTAGAGAATATCTCCACTATCTAGAGTGATAACTCGTGAGAGTTATATTTTGTTGCATTGATCATATTTTCTTCAAGGTCTCCTTAACAACTTCATTAGGAAGGACATCTCCATCTCCTCCATAAACAATAGGCTATAAAAGGGTTCTCTTACCTTGGTTGAAAGGCACAACCTAAAATAGTGAGGATAGATCAAATCCTCTTGAGGGTGTTATCCATTTCTCCACATCTGAGTGACAGAGGGCCAATTAGATCCCATCCTCAGCTACAAAATGACTCACCATGATCTATTTGTCTCTAAGCTTCCTACCAAAACTTGTGATGCTGCTCAGACTTTGAGGGAGAATCAATTTGGGTACCAACAAATTCACCACTAAGGATTTTCACCTTAGTTGTGCAAATGCACTATAAGTAACTTTCCAAGTATCTATCAATGCTTATGTTCTACAAAGCTTAACAAATCTGACCTTCCTTTACCCACATTTATCATTATTGATACAAATTTAGTGCAATAACCATTAGAAACTAGAAATATTACACAATGAACTTGTAATCTTGCACAAATCTTACAAATCTCAACAAAGGATGATGTTTAAACAACTTATTTATACTTAAACCATGTAAGAAGCATTACTAGGTTCAACATGTGTATGCATCTGTAAAAATAGTCCTTGGTAATGGTGCCACTTCGTGGTGTTGCCACACAAATAACTCTCGGTGTTCAAATAATCCCCGATAACGGTGCCAATTAGGTGTTGCTTCCGTACAAATAGCTCTTGGTGTTCAAATAATCCTCTACAATTCAAATAATCCCTAACAATGACACCATTGTAGTGTTGTTGCCACAAAAATAGGTCTCGGTGTTTAAATAATCCCCGATAATGACACCATTTGGGTGTTGGTATCCAAATTGATTCTCATGCGAGGGCTGAGAAACATCACAAAACTAGAAAGATGCTTAGAGATAGATGAATGATGATACGAGTTGTTTTGTAGCTGGGGAGGGGATTGAGATGACTCTTTCTCACTCAGGCGTTGGACAAATGGATAGCACCTTATTGAGGGTTTGATATTCCCTCACTACTTTAGGGCGTGCCTTCAACAAGGGTGAGAGGACTTGTTCTGTAACCCATGTTGGTGAAGGATATCAAAAGATCCTTCTTTGCACAATTTTCATGAGAACCTTGAGAAAATATGATCAATACAACACAATCAAACTCTCCCGATTTGTCACACTAGAGAATGGATATGGTTCCTGGACAAGGTTCTGGGTTACTAAAGACAATAATTGAAACCTGATTGTCTCTACATACTTTGGAAATGGAATTTGTTCATTTGTGGATACACAATACAAACAGGGGTAGTTCATGTAGGATTCATCGTTTGAGAATTTTTTGGTGAGAAGTTAAGAAGATGAAGTTGATTTTATCAAATCTTCGAGAGCCTATATAAATATTGGAAGACTCATAGAAAAAATGCTTCAAAACAACTAAAATATTACTTCAAATAGAAGATGTGAATCAATGGAATCCCATGAATGCAAGGTTTCACACATTCTTCATGAATTCAACACAAAGGATCATGCTAAAGACTCAATTAAACATTAGAAATCCCTAGTTCATCATGGCTAAGATACACTCATAGGCTTACAAATAATCTTTATCAACATAATGAGAGTAAAGTGATTTTAAATTGTTTATTTGCATCACAAGATGAAAAATCTTCTCATAATGAAATTGCAAATTCCACAATACTATCACACGAACGAGATCTTGTGTGACTCAGAGAGATTTTACCATAAGATTGCAACAAGAATGATAAAACTATTTGAAAACATTCTAAAATAAAATTAGACACGATTATGCTCATGATCAACAAAAATTTATTTAAGGTGCATTAGATTCATTAGCATGTGAAATTTTCTTGAACAATATTAGAGCTTGTTAATGGTTGTACACTTGAAACCATATTGACGTGATTAAATCAAAAACACAGGAGATAAATAGGTTTCTCAGATGGTCTCTCAGGAAAATGGTTTTTCTCAAACTTTCTCAGAAAAATTAACACCCCCTTTTGCAAGAGTATTATCATTGCATTTATACAATTTCACTCACTCACTCATCCCAAATTTTCCCCCCAAAAGAAGAATATTTGAGGAATCCTTTGTTTGTTACAAGTTTGTTCCAGAAAGTGATGTTTAACAAATTTACACCCAAAAGCTTCTAGGTGGATAAATCATGAACTGATCACATTTCTGAGTCCCTCAAGTATGACTGGGATACCATATCATAAATTTTGACAGTCTTTTTAATCATTCTTTGATTTTTTCATGCAAGAAATCCCCTTTTAGTAATTCTCAGGTGGCTCCATATGGCTTTGTAGACACCCATAATTACAATTGAGCAATTTAAATACATAAATTGTGCTAATTATCCCCCTTCTTGCAAATTGTGACATATCGTTAATAAGCACTCATATTCCCTCTTATTGTCATTAATTAATTACAATACGCTAATTGATTAAGTCACTTATCCAACTAACATCTCAATTAATGATCTTCTGTTAATTATTCACCCCTTCTATCTAGAATAATTAATTATTATTAATTAATTAGCTCTCCCTTCCATTTAACCAATAAATCAATATTTAATTGATTTAATCCCCTTCTAATAGCCTAAATCATACTAATATTCCTCTAATTAGCCTCTATAAGCTTACATCTACCTATTAGTTAATCACCTTTGATTAATTAAAGCACCCCTCCAACTCCCATGACTTGCTAAGCATAAATTAAACCCTTCTAAAGTAAGGTTACCTTTTATAAAGCAACCTTATCCATTCCTAATCATGTTTTACCTTTATCCCACATGTAAAGGGATGAAGTGTTTCCTTTAACCATTGGGCTATATAAGGAGCCCTCCTTCTACCTTTATACACACACTAAACTTCTTGAGAAGAAAAATGCAAAGCATATAGAAAAATAGAATAAAAACTTTCCTTTGTTTTCTTGAGAGTTCATCATCTTGAAGAGTTTAAGCCTCTTTCCTAAGTGCTTAGGTCATATGGGAGGTGTCAAAAGGTCTTGTAGCCCAACTTTGACAAGCCCTCATTCCTAGGTTCTTGGAATACCAAAGACAACCATTTTTTATTGCCATGGAGCCTACTTAGGTCCATTCATTTATTTTTGTTAGAGAATAGAGGATTTAGATGCTTAACATTGTTAGTTTCAAAGTTTTTGTATATGATGAATGTTAGCATCTAACCTTGTTTAATTCTTATCTTGATGGTGCTTAGTATGTTGTTTAATTTTTGCTAATTAAGGCTATTTAGGTGTTAGTCTTTACTTATATTAGCATTAGTTTAAAAAACTCATGCACACATTTGGCACGCCCTGGTGGGACTTACTCCATTGTCCTTTGCACTTAATTTCAAGTTTTTGTAGTTAAGTTTCATTTTTGGTTACTAACCCTCTTTTACACATGTTGATCAAATTTATTTTTCTTAACTTGTTTTATTGAGTTTGCATGTGTTGAGTCTTCCTTGTAGGTATAAAGGAGGTGAAGTGTTATTAAAATTGGAATTGATGGGAAAATTTCAAGATTTCTCCATGTTTTCATTTTTAGAGCTTACTTTTTCAACATTCTACATGCTAGTTTTGTCAATTTCTTGAAAATTTTAAATTCTTGAGCATGTAGGTTAGTGTTTGATAGTGTTAAGTCTTCTATTTACATATTAATGTGGTGGGTTTCTGTCAAAATTAAATCTTGGTGAAAAAATTTCAATATTTCATCATGTTTTCATTTTAGAGCTTACTTTTTCAACATTCTACATGCTAGTTTTGTCAATTTCTTGAAAATTTTAAATTCTTGAGCATGTAGATTAGTGTTTGATAGTGTTGAGTCTTCTATTTACATATTAATGTGGTGGGTTGCTGTCAAAATTAAATCTTGGCAAGAAAATTTCAAGATTTCATCATGTTTTCATTTTTAGAGCTTACTTTTTCATCGTTCTACATGCTAGTTTTGGCAATTTCTTGAAAATCTTAAATTCTTGAGCATGTATGTTAATGTTTGATAGCATTGAGCTTCTATTTCATATATTAATGTGATGGGTTGTTGTCAAAATTGAATCTTGGTTGGAAAAATTTGACCATTATGTAGATTAAGGGATGTTTTTTTGACATTTTTTGAGTGCATGTCAAGTGCATACCGGTGAGCATAAGAGCATATGCATAACCCATCTTCCATATGCCATAAATTTTTCTCCCAAACTTGAAATGAATCCATTTTTTTTGCGTTGGAAAGGTATTGAAGTTAACTATACTTACATTAAGGGAAATTATAGGTTTTTCTGTTAGTTTAAAACTGGTCATTTTCAAATATGTCTAATGTTTTGATGAATGTTGTATTTCCATGCTTACTTGATTTAGAAAAAAGCGTGTGTATGCTATTCTCTTGCACATTTTGGTGATCTTGAGAATCAAAAACAACTTTGATCTCTATATTTTTAACATTGGGATTAAACTTGGAAATTTGATTATTCATATTGCTTAATGGAATGAACCTTTTACAAAGCATTTTTCAATGGCCTTTGATTTGAAGTTTTCCATTTCTATATAGTTGGGATAAAGTTTGTGTATGCTCTTCTCTTGCACCTTAGGGTGATCTTGAGAATGAAAATCAACTTTAGTCTTCATTTTATAACAATTGGTAAATTGGAAACTTCATCTTTCACTTTTGGTTTAAGGGAATGAACAATTATCAAGCTTTTTGTATGGTTCATTAATTGCAAATATTTTCTTTACTTTTTAGTTGGATTATTTGTTGTGTATGCTCTTCTCTTGCATCCTTGGATGATCTTGAGAATTAAAAGCAACTCTTAATCCTCTTTTGGATAATGTGACTTTCTTGGAGAACTACTAATGCTTGAGTGCAAGACCTAAAAATGCTTGTCAAAGAAAGGAGGAATCAAAACGAAGTCAAAAAATACTAATATAGTTGTCATACAAGTTGCCAAAAGGTGTTCAAGAAAACCACACCTAATTAAATAAGATAAAATAAACAACATATTCAAAACACTATATTTCATGTTTCAAAAAGGGCACATCCCTCTCCACTCAACTAGAACATAACCCCTTTGGCATAACGCCTTAAGCTACAACAATGGGGGTGGTTCTAGGAACCCCAAAGTAGTCCACGCAAGAGGGAACCTTGTGGATGAAACGGGAAGTGCTCCACACTACCTATCTGACTAGTGATTCCTTTGTGAGATAGCATTACAAGTTATCCCTACGCAACCCTTTTAAGTACATGATGGATGCATTTACTGCCCACTTGTGCTTGAAGGGGAAAAATTTGAGATACTCCCAAGATAGTTGGGACTATTTGGGTAAATCATCCCACTCGTGGATAATTTTGTAACACCTAGGACGAGAGAACCACCTAGGAAAATATTCTTTGGCCAGGAGCCCACTTTGACCATTTCAAAATAGTGTTGAGTTGTGAGCCATCTTTGCATCACGAAACATGTGACGCGTTACTTTCCTTAGTTTTTCACTTACCCTAAGGTAAGGTGAAACTCTCTGCAAAGTGAAGCCAGCATTTTTCATCCCCATTTTGATCTACTTCCTTCACATTCTTTTGACACTTTGTTGATCAAAAGAAGGGTGACTACCTCTGTGTTACCAATCGATTGTTTCTACCACTTTTTTGTTCATTTACACCCATCCATGTTTGTGGTTGGGTTAGTTAAACATCTAAAGTGTGTGGAGACATATTTATATCATTGGTAGCCTTTGTGATCTTGATACCCATGTCAGTATCATCATCATAGTTAGGAATGATTTATCATTTTATCTCCCTTTGACATGTTACCTCATTTGCATTGTCTCGACATAATTAAGATACTTATGTTACATTTCTCATAAACATGATCTAAGTGTCCATATTGTGGCATTACGCTGCCCATGTTTTAACACATCCTTAGTATACTTTGACTTAGTTTGATTTCAAGCATTGTCCCAAATCTAGAAGGGTGTCACTTACTTTGTTTGCATCATTTTGATACCACTTTGCCACTAATATCTCACTTCTCCGTGAAACTTGATAGACGTGTCCAATTGGTGTGGTTACGTAGCTTACATTTGTAATCCTCACCCTTTAACATTTAGGCCTTGTTGGTTGTTAAACTTGTCATGGTATCCTTTGATTAGGATTCACATCTACTCTTTGTTAATATTTACACCTTGTTCATTTTGAGCTTGATGTAAATATTGATGTTGTGTTGATCATCTTTGCATCACATTTTCATATGGTGTATTTCCTTGTTGATTGGCTTTGTGTTTCACACTTGTATGATTGTTCCTTGTGATTATTCATTTAGAAAAATTATTTTCTAGGACAATCCCTCTCGATCTCATCGATTTTTTTGTCACGATGTCTATTTTCCTTAGACCTTCTTCAAAAAATCATGCACGCATCTCCATACTTACACAATGTCTAGTTGGTTGTCCTTATGCTACCCAAATCGACATGTCACTTCCTTCCCTTTGAAGGAGTTCCATCACACTATCTAGATCTAGACATTTGTGCTTAAAAAACACCAAAAATGATTGACTATCATCGAGGTTCCCCATACTTACAAAAATATGGAACCTAGGTTTAGCAATTCAAATAAAAAGATTCCCATTACAACTAAACCTCATTTGGTTCTTCATGCTAGAGAGCCCATATGGGTAACTCATTCCCCACCTTCATCTCATAGTCGGTGGTATGATTTGAATGCTTCTGATCCAAATTATTATTCGAGTTCCCCCCACTCTTCTTCTAATTCTAATCCAAACATTTCCTCTTCTTATGAGGATTCCAATCCAAATATTTCCTCTGACTCTTCTGATGATTCAGATCTAAACTACTATTCAGATCCAAACTACTATTCAGATTCATCTAATTCGACTCCTAAGTCATCTAATGTGACTCCTATGTCATGGTCCTCCTATATTCATAGGAACCTCTTCATCATACATTTAATATGACTCCTATGTCACGGTCCTCCCTTTCTTCACAGGACCCCTTTTATCAGTCACCTCGATGATGTCTTCTTCCTTTGAAGATATGTGTGACTCCAAATCCCTCCAATCAAACATCTAATACAATTCTTGAATCATGGTCCTCTCTTTCTTTACAGAACCCTTGTTATTATTCATCCGATGCTATTATTGAATCACAGTCCTCCCATTCTTCAGGACCTTCTTCATCAATCACCCCCAATAATTCTTCCTTCTTTGAAGATTCGTGTGACTCAAAGTCCTTCGAGACAAATGTTTGAATTGACCCATGCGTCATAATCTACAGACTTTGGACTTAATCCTACTATTTTACATATGACATACCATTGTATAGGTAGGTCCACACCACCTTCTTCTACTCTTGAGACATCTAGCTACACATCTTCTTCATCCCCCACATCATTTTCTTCTATCAATCATCATCAAACATCTTCTAAGTCTTCCACACCAATTGATCTCTTTCTTCCAATCAACCCCTGGTGGTTGATCAACAACTCATACCGATTGATCTCTTTTAGAATGAAGAAACAATCAGGGCATTTATAGGGGCATATGAATATATTCCTTTAGCAGATTATGAGAAAGGATTCTCTTTGGACTTTGATGCATCTCATATATTGTGAGGAAAAGGTTGATTCCTTTTATCAAGAAACAAAGGAAGAGCCTCAGGTCATGCAACTTGACCCTCCTCTTATTCTTCCATCTTCACATTCTTCATTATATGTGATGAAACTCCTTGGTCTTGCATTGATCCATGGCTTATCTTCTCATCACCCAATAACTCTTTTTCTATCATAATTCCTCAATCACAATCTCTTCTAGGGTCAACAAGTAGCCCTTCATCTTCATCTAGGTGTGGGTTACCTTCTAGTAGCCCTCCCTCTACTATTTGTGGGACATTTTTGAGTAGTCCACTATCTTCTATTCTTGGGGCATGTCCAACTAGCCCCTTATCTTCTATGTATGGATCACCCCGGGGAGTCCATCATCTTCTATTCTTGGGCCACATCCTAGTAGTCCATCATCTTACATCTATGGGTCACATCCTAGTAGCCCTTCTTCTTCTATTCTTGGGCCACATCCTATAGCCCTCATCTCCTATCTATGGGTCACATCCTAGTAGCCCTTCTTCTTCTATCTTGGGCCACATCCTAGTAGCCCTCATCTTCCTCACCTCCCAAGTATCCCATCTTCTTCAATCCTTGGACCGTATCCTTTTAATCAATCACATCATCCTTCTACCAATGACTAGGGAAAGGCCACCATCATTTCTCTCATTCCTATCATCAATCATAAATGTTCTCTTTCTTCTCCTTCTCGGTCGAAAAGTCACAAGTCAGCTTATAAGAAACCCAAACAAGTTCATTATCAAGCTCAGGTCAAAAATTCTAAGAGCTCAAAATCCCCCAACAACTTGAACAATCTCAAAGTTTTAAATCAAGCGTGATTCAAGAATGCACATCAACGTAACCATCAAGTATGGTGCAAAGTGCATAAACCTTTGGATAGGGAACTCAAGCTCCCACATACAAAATCCATGTTTCAAGATAAATCATAGTCCTTTGTTGAGTGTGAACTCACCACATCATTGAGATCGGGGAAAACATGACTCTTGATAAACAAACACGCCTAGTTTCCCTTATCAAGGAAGTCACAAACATTGTTGTTGGATCTTATCACACATAGTGAATTTGTTAGACCCAACCTCTTAAAAATTTCAAAAATCTAAAAATAAAAAAAAACAATTCAAAAATACAAAAAAACATTGAGAAAACACAAGAAAAATCAAAGGTACAAAGATCAAACATTGTAATTAGGTGTTATGTACACAATGGATATTTCTTTCTTCCCTTCCTTACTATTCTTCTACAAGTCTTCTTCCATTTTCATCCCTTCAGTGATATTTTGGTTAGCTTATTTACATGCATTTTATGACATTTATCTCTATGGTATCCATTTGACCCTGGTCTTTTATCACCTTGGTAAATTAAAGAACGGATGTCCTCTTAGAGATCCTATCACATTCAACATCTAATAAAATTATTGCAAAGAAATTTTGGACATATTTATTGACACTAGCCAATGTGGTCATCGTAAGAACTTCCACCTCCTTCCATCAAGCCATCATGGTTCTTAACCCCTTGTCAAACAAGAGAGCTGAAATAAGTTTTCAGAAAGCAAAAGAATCAAAATCAATCAAAAATAAAAAGCTAAAAGCTATAAAGCAAAAGAAAATTGATATATTATTCTCTCTTGGGGTATTTCCAATAATCTCTATCATGGCTATGGATGCCTAACTAGTAGTAGAGAAATGTTGCGATTAGAATCAAATACATCTCTATCGGGGCTATGGATTCCTACACCACCATCCATTCACAAAATCACCTTTCACAATAAATCATTCCTACACATTGGATAGGGTCTCTTCACTTCAAGAGGTAATAAAATCCACCTGCACACACTGGATGTCTATGAGTAGGTAGGATTAGTATGTTACCAAGTGTCTCATTTTGGATCTTGTTTAGACTCTTACTCTAGTCCATATCTTCATCTTACGATTTTTGCCTTTGATTAATCACTTCTTCATCACGAGGCTTCTAAGATACATTAATATCATTCACATCATTATTATACTTGATTCGAACATCCATGTGTATAAGATTACTTGTTTTCCATGTTTGTGGACATGTTTGTCACCTTTCACAAAAATAATCTTCTCCTTCCTTTCTATCATGTGCTTTTAGGCCAACTTACACTGGGGGCATCCTTGTTTCTTCCTAGCATTTCATTGGTTTATGTTCATCATCATGTTAAATAATCCTCTTGAAATTCAAATAATTCCTAACAATGACACCATTTGGGTGTTGGTATCCAAATTGATCCCCTACGAGGGCTGAGAAACATCATGAAACTAGCAGGATGCTTAGAGATAGACAAATGATGATACGAGTCGTTTTTTAGCATTAGTAGGGAGGGATTGAGATGACTCTTTCTCACTCAGGCATTGGAGAAATGGATAGCACCTTATTAATGGTTTAATCTTCCCTCACTACTTTAGGTCATGCCTTCAACCAGGGTGAGAGGACCCATTCTGTAACCCGTGTTGGTGAAGGATATCAAAAGATCCTTCTTTGCACAATTTTCATGAGAACCTTGAGAAAATATGATCAATACAACACAATCTAACTCTCCCGATTTGTCACACTAGAGAGTGGATATGGTTCTTGGAAAAGGTTCCAGGTTATTAAAGAAAATAATTGAAACTTGATTGTCTCTACATACTTTGGAAATGGAATTTGTTCATTTGTGGATACATAGTACAAACAGGGGTAGTTCATGTAGGATTCATCATTTGATAATTTTTTGGTGAGAAGTTAAGCAAGATGAAGTTTATTTTAATAGATCTTTGAGAGCCTTTAGAAATATTGGAAGAATCACAGACAAAATGCTTCAAAACAGTCAAAATATTCCTTCAACCAGAAGATGTGAATCAATGGAATCCCAGAAATGCATAGGTTTCACAAATTCTTCATGAATTCAACAAAAATGATCATCATAAAGACTCAATTAAATGTTAGAAATCCTTGGTTTGTCATGCCTAAGATACACTCATAGGATTACAAACAATCTTTATCAACATAATGAGAGTAAAGTGATTTTAAATTGTTTATTTGCATCACAAGATGAAAAATCTTCTCATAATGAAATTGCAAATTCCACAATACTATCACATGAATGAGATCTTGTGTGACTCAGAGAGATTTTAACATAAGATTGCAACATGAATGATAAAAACTATTTGGAAACATTCTAAAATAAAAGTAGACACAATTATAATCATGATCAATAGAAATTTATTTCAGGTTCATTAGATTCATTAGCGGTAAAATTTTCTTGAACAATCTTAGAGCTTTTCAATGGTATACACTTGCAACCATATTGACATGATTAAATAAAAAAACATAGGAGATAAATAGGTTTCTCACATTCTCTCGGGAAAATGGTTTTTCTAAAATTTTCTCAAAAAATTAACACCCCTTTTTGGAAGAGTATTATCATTGCATTTATACAATTTCACTCGCTCACTCATTCCAAATTTTCCCCATAAAAGAAGAATATTGGAGGAATCCTTTGTTTGTTACAATTTTGTTCCAGAAAGTGATGTTTAACAAATTTACACCCAAAAGCTACTCAGGTGGTTAATTCATGAACTGATCACGTTTTTCAATCCTTCAACTATGACTCGGATGCCATATCATAAATTTTGACAATATTTTTAATCATTATTTTTTTTTTTCATGCAAGAAATCCCCTTTTAGTAATTCTCAGGTGGCTCCATATGGCTTAGTAGACACCCATAATTATGCTCTGAGAAATTTAAATACATAAATTGCACTAATTATCCCCCTTCTTGCAAATTTTCGACATATCATTAATAAGTACTCATATTCCTTTTTATTGTCATTAATTAATTACAATACGCTAATTGATTAAGTCACCTATCCAACTAACATCCCGATTAACGATCTTTCATTAATTACTCACCCCTTCTATCTAGAATAATTAATTATTATTAATTAATTAGCTCTCCCTTCCATTTAACCAATAAATCAATATTTAATTGATTTAATCCCCTTCTAATAGCCTAAATCATACTAATATTCCTCTAATTAGCCTCTATAAGCTTACATCTACCTATTAGTTAATCACCTTTGATTAATTAAAACACCCCTCCAACTCCCATGACTTGTTAATCAGAAATTAAACCCTTCTAAAGTAAGGCTAGCTTTTATAAAACAACCTTATCCATTCCTAATCATGTTTTACCTTTATCCCACATGCAAAGGGATGAAGTGTTTCCTTTATCCATTGGGCTATATAAGGAGCCCTCCTTCTACCTTTATACACACACCTAAACTTCTCGAGAAGAAAAATGTAAAGCATATAGCAAAATAGACTAAAATATTTCCTTTGTTTTCTTAAGAGTTCATCATCTTGAAGATTTTAAGCCTCTTTCCGAAGTGCTTAGGTCATATGGGAGGTGTCAAAAGGGTCTTGTAGCCCAACGTTGACAAGCCCTCATTCCTAGGTTCTTGAAATACCAAAGACAACCTTTTTTGATTGCCATGGAGCATACTTAGGTCCATTCATTTATTTTTTGTTAGAGAATAGAGGATTTAGATGCTTAACATTTTTAGTTTCAAAGTTTTTGTATATGATGAATGTTAACATCTAACCTTGTTTAATTCTTATCTTGATGGTGCTTAGTATGTTGTTTAATTTTTACTAATTAAGGCTATTTAGGTGTTAGTATTTACTTATATTAGCATTAGTTTAAAACAACTCATGCACACATGCTAGATTTGATAAGCAATCCTTTTCACCTTTGAGAATACACTTTGAGAAATGAGTGCCCTCGCTTTGTGCATCTCGGAAGTGAGTTCCCTCATGGATTATATCATATATCTATGTTGCAAGTCTGAGTCGCCAAGTATAAGGAGGAGCCAATAGAAGCCTCCACATGTCTCCTTGGTGCAACTACAAAGGTGAAGTCTAGAGGCAGGTTCCCAAATGAGCACGAGCCCTCCATGTGTTCGAAGTTGAGAGAGTTATATCGGTCACTAAAAAGTTCAAGCATGAGAAGGTCCAGTGGAAGCTTCCATGTGTTTGTTTGGTGCAACTTCAAAGATGAAGTCTAGAAGCGGGACCTCAAACGAGTGTAGGATCTCCACATGCCCTAGGCCCTAGAAAGTTTCCTCGGCCATTAAAAAGTCTCAGTATAAAGAGGAGCTAGCGGAAGCCTCCACATGTCTCTTTGTATAACTTTTGATATGGTGCAAAAAGTGGAGACCCCAAACAAGCGGGCTCTCCACGTGTCTTGGCCCACAAAAGTTGTTGAAAATTTTTAAGAACCAGCGGAAGGTTCCACGTGCTAGGGTTCGAGAAAGTTTCCTCAGCCATTGAAAATTCTAAGTATGAGCAGAGCCAGCGGAATCTTCCATGTGTCTCTTCGGCATGCTTTTGGTATGAAGCTCAAAAGAAGGACTACCAAACAAGTGTGGGCCTTCCATATGTCTAGGGTCCAAAAAGTTGCACCAAAATTGAAAAGTCTAAGTATGGGAAGATCCAATGGAAACCTCCATGTGTCTCCTTGGCACACTCTAAAGGTATGACCTAGAGGTGGGACCTCAAACAAGTGCGTAGATCTCCACATGTCTATCATCTAACAAACATGCACCAGATGTGAAAAATTATGAGTGTGGGCAGAGCAAGCGGAAACCTCCACGTGTCTCCTAGTACTCTTTCAAAAGTAAAATTCAGGGGCAGGTCCCCAAATAGGCGTGGGCCCCCACGTGTCCCAGGGCCCAAGAAAGTTGCTTCGGCCATTGAGAAGTCTCAAGTATAAAGAGGAGCCAATGGAAGCCTCCACATGTCTCCTTGATGCAACTCTAAAGGTAAGACCCAGAGGTAGATCCTTAAATGAGCATGGGCCCTCCACATGGAAAATATTTGAGTTAAAGCGGGCTTGGGGTGCTTTTCACATTTTGTATCACTTAAAGAAATTGTGCATTTTTTGACAATTTGACCCACCTCCCCGCTTTAAATTTTCAATGTTCAATCAAACATATAACATTATTTGGTCCCCAACGGAATTGCAACTCATTTTATAACTTTTATCCTTTTCACAAAAAGGCCAAAATATTCAAACTATTTTGATGATCCACCTCTTCGCCTTTGATTGTAGACTCAACATGTGGTGAGAAATTTTGAACAAACAATGTGAGATTAAATTGAGCACTAACATCGGCTCCTACTTGAGGATGGGCACTCCCTGCGAGTGTGGCAAGAAAAACATAACAAACCATGTGCCAAAAATCTATTGGGAAACGAAGTCAAGAACAAGCTTGCAAAGTAGAAAAAGAATTTCCAACCTCCTAAGAAAAACCTAGAAACCAACAAAAACCAGCCGCCAAGGACCGGGACAAACCAAAACAAAAAAAAGTAGAAATGAAAAAGAACTAAAAGATTGTACATTGTACAATGATGCATGCCTTTATTATGAGAAATCAAATAATGAGATGTTTCAAGTTCCCGTTCTCGAGTACGACAAAGCCAAGAAGTCTTGATATTATTTTAACAACTGGACATATGCTTGTTTTCGTTCTCTCTCCAAGTTTCTACCTAGCCATATTTTCTGAGGTTTATCTTTTGTTCCTTTACTAGATCTAGAACAAACCCCATCAAACATCAGAGTCTAGGGGGAACCAATCTTCTCGGGATACTTGCACTCATCAATTTTATGCTCCTTAAAAAAACATAAACAACCAAGTTGTTGACATCGACGTCTGCATACAATACTTCATGAGAAGTATTGTTAGGGTCCTCAATGAGATGTAACTTTTTCTTCTCACCATACAACTTCACAAGGTTCCCCTTAGTTGGTATAGTTGCATATGACATGTCCATTTGTACGATTCCACCAACACTAGCTACCCAAGTTTTGGATAATAACATCCCCCATTTGGCGGGGAGATACCCACAATAACCGCACACATGGTTAAGCACTTTCTGGAAAAGTTTCCAACCGCACTACTAATCCCTTGACATACCCAACTATTGGCACTTCTCTTGAATCCATAGCAGTACATTTCCCAAAATCTGCTATTACCTTGATATTTAACTCATTCATGACCTCGAGGCATTACATTAGATGAGGCTCCCGAATTAAACATGCAGTTATGTACCGGCCTATCTTTAATAATCAAAGTGGTAAAAAATGGATCCACATTAAGCTTAGATTCAACCAGAGAAGTTCCCAAATACACCTCAGATGATTCCTTGGGTTCCTCTAATACCTTTTGTATTTTTGATTCTACAATAATAGGAGGAATATCTACATTATAAACACTTTTTCCCTAAGTAATCTTTTCTTCTTTACATCCCAAATATTCAAATGCACTTTTTCTATGCTAAGGGATCCTAAGTAATTCAAAAATGGGAACATTGACCTTGATCTTCCTTAAGATTTGGGCTATGTCACAAGGAATGTATTTGGGTAGGAAAGTATTAGGAGGAAGATTCACAACTTCTTCTAATATTATGGGAATTTTCACAGTCTGGGTAGGGGCAGGAGCACCAGTTCTATTTGGGGAAACTAGGCCTTTGCTAGAAGTATCTTTTTTAGGAATGTCCTTTGGGATATTGGCATGAACTGGAACTTTTGGCTTGGTTTGTGGCCCTCCCCCTTTGACAAACTTACTTCTGGTGTTATATTATTTCTCATGAGAAACTATTTCATTCATCTACAGTTGCATGTTATTGTTGAAAGGGATCCCTCCATCATAATTTTTAATCATCAAGGCCCTTAAGTATTAAAAATCATGATTAGGAAGATCAAATGCTTGCACCATATCAATTTCAAAAGTATTAATATAAGGAATAGGTAATACCTGGTGGACACAATCCCATAAGTTTTCAATAGTTCTGGCACTTATCAATTCAGTTTAGGTTACCCCCTGCCATGAGTTCACAGGGCTCCCCCTTATGCACACATCATCATACGTCTCATCATCATCTTCTTCCTCAACTTATTGATCTACATCACATGGAGAGTGTGGTAATAAACAACTATCACACCACTTGATATCATTGGCTTCCTCCATAGTAGTAACCCCGACAATCAAAGGATCAAAACCAATCTATTCTACCTATATTGAGGTTGTTTATTACCTGATCCCATGAGCCCTTTCCCTTTGTCATCTGGTCTATGATCACCTCTTGGATGATTTCCAAATCTCTCCCTACCTTGGGAATTATGTCCTATTCTTTTTATGCTCTTTCCAGTTTATAGGATATGTCTTTAACTACTCTAGTCAAAGATTTTACAACCTCTTTTAGATCCACAACCTTTCCGACTGACGGGATCTTAAGGATTGATCAACTTAACACCTTCCATTTTAGGAGGCTTTCTAACTACTTTGATGTTATTTTCTATTTCTAAGGCCATGGTAAAATCCTACCTCAATGTTCATGCATTCTTATCTCTCAAGTAATAAGTGGCCTTTTTATCAAAAGCATCAGAATATTTTATCAGATAGGACACATCACTTGGTCTTAGGATTATAGGTAGCCTATTCAAGGTCTTATTGAGCCGAGTATTGAAATCATGGATAGATTCATTTGGATTTTTCTTTATATTTTCAAACTCAGATGAAAGGAACCTAGGGTCTATCTCATCTCCATATTGCAATCTAAAGGCATTTTTCATCTCGGTCCATAAATCTATTGAATTATATGGTAAAGCCTTGTACCACTCATGTGCATCCTCCTCAAAAGTATGAATAAATAGTTTTATATAAATGACTTAAAACTCAATTTCAAAATCTTCCATCATATTGAAAAATATTCTTTAATGGTGGTCACCAATGGTGGCATTATTCCCTTGAAACTTTGACAACCTATTTTTGACATCTTGTGGCGCCATATTAGGATATCCATCCATACCTCTAAAATCTATAGGTCTAAAAGTATTGACAAAAAAGGAGGTCTAGGTGGAGGTTAGGCCATATTGCCTTGAGGTGGTGAAGTTACAGGAGAAACAAAATGATAAGGGATGAGGGGTCTCTAGGGCACAGGAGTATAACTCTCAGAGTAAATATCCTCTAGTGACTCAATTTCTTGGAAAACCCTATCAACCTTGGAAAAAATAGGGGAACAATGAGAGGAACACTTTTCATAAAAAAATGATCCCTTCTCCAGTTGGAGAACTCAAATTTATATAAATATTACTTGGCTCAAAATCACTTGAAGATGTATGGTAATCTTGAACCATAGATTGATCACCTTTCAGAACTCATATCTCCTTTTTTTATTCTTGATTTCCAACGACTTTCTAGACTTGTTTTCCTTCTGAATTTTCTTTTCGTAGTTCTAGAAATAAATTTTTATTAAAATCCCTAGTGAAGAAAGACATTCTTCCCTTCAGCTTTGAAAATATCGATGACAAATTTCACTTGACACAGGTTAAGACATTGGTAATCATAAAAATTTCAATTCAACATGGAGTCACCACTATGGATTTTCATGGATGGAGCCATTGGCATGACTATACCAATGCTACATAATTATACATGGATGGTTTTCATGATATTGGAATGACATGGAACAAAAATGCTTATTATGGTGCTTCCTCATGTTAGAGATGGTATATTATTTATAAAGTATAGCTCCATTAATAATTTTGACTTTAATTTCGAATTTCAAACACAATATAATTTTAGATTATGTATAAAATAAATGAAAACAAAATTCTACATGCTAAAAGATCTAAAAACTAATGGTATTAAATAAGATATTATATTAACCTTTTTGCCAATTTGTGGTTTTCTCAAATCTTTACCATTTTGTCCACATCTAGAAGCCCTTACTTTTCTTATTTGGGACAAAATACAAATGCACTGGCCTCCCACTATTTTCTCCACTTATTACTTGTAGAATATTCCATCAAGAATGTCCTTATCCCTATCATCTTTAAAATAAAGAATCCCCCTGTTTTACGTATCTTTCTAGATCACTATTGTGTCATTCTTAGAAACCACCTTCTCTAAGTATATCATGTCTTGTTACTTCAATCCATCCCATACCTTTCAAATCATTAATCAAAAAATAAAATCCCATTTCTTCCATCTCATTCATTTTCATTTAGTGATAAGATAATAATTTCAACTCCATTTCCATCCAAACATCATACTGCTAATTGATTGTAGTATGACTTCTTTTTTCATATGCGAGTGGAAATAAGTGACCAAGATCAGGTCATTGATTACAATATGAATTATTTTTTGGTATGGCTCCTTGTCATGCCTTGTATGGGAAACCTTCCTGGACACCTTTGAGTTGGGATAGATTAGATGGCAAGGTTGTACTAGGACCAGTTTACCTTCAAGACTTAGAGAAGTAGGTTATTTTGATTAGGCAACCTCTTGAGAAAGATAGAGCATGCTAGATGGCCTATGTAGATACCAAGAGGACCAAACATCGATTTTCAGTTGGTGACAAATTATTCTTAAGACTTCAGCCACATAAGATCCTAATCCATTATGGAAAATTTTATAAGCTTTCGCTTCACTTGGTGGGGCCATTTGAGATCTTATAGGTCATGGGTCTAGTTGAATATTGTTTAGCCCTACCACAACACCTGGTCTGGGCCTATAATGTATTTCATGTTTAAGTTTGTATGTATATATGTACCAAATGTTTCTTATGTATTTGATTATTCAACATTAGAGGTGGAGATAGAAGGAATATAGAGACTAGAGCCCATGTGTACCTTGAGCACAAGAGGTTAGAGTACAATGTTACGTATATGATGAGACAACCATTACCTGGGAGGAGGAAACCCCATTAAGAGATTGATATCCCTATCTCTTCTAGTGACTTCCATGAGGAATTCTAATCTTAGGAGAAGGGGATGTAGTTCCTACCTCTTTCTTGCATCATTTCTTTTTTAGCTGATTAAATTTGATAGATTATGGACATGGGTTTATCACTATTTGGGTATTATGTGGTTTCATTATGGGTCATTTAGTGACACATGTGTTGATTAGGGCACGTAGTGCTAATCTAGTATTACGATCATCATTTTAGTCTCTTTCACTTATGAGATTATGGGTACTAACATGATATGATACATTTATTTTTTATCTCATATATGATAGATGGATGTTAATATTATAAAATAATTTGCGGGGAAAATTTTAGTGGCGAATATTCGTAATATGGCGAATATTCCATTTTTGAAAATTTTGAAAAGGTGATTTTTTTGGCACGGGCCAGTGACTCATTCGCCTAAAAATTACACTTTAATTTTTTTTTAGGTCGTTAAAACCGCCTACCCTTGAAAAAATATCCCCTATATAAACCTAGATTATTCACTGGTAGAACACTTCTACTTCACATTTTTCAACAATATGATATATCCCATATTATGTGACGCGCGCAAGGGGTAAGTTATTGATGCGTGACAAGGAGGGTTTGCAGACAAGGAGATACTGTAGATATTGACGCATAGTAGACGCATGACAAAGATTTTGTTGACGAGTGACATGGAGTTTTTTTCGATGAGCAAGAAGAGGGCAGAGGTTGCAGACGCGCGACAGGATATTTGCTGTCGCGCGTCAATAGACCTTAGTGACGCGCGTCACTAAGGCCTATTGACGTGCGTCACTAAGGCCTATTGACGTGCGTCAACAGGCCTTAGTGATGCGCATCAATAGTACTTAGTGATCTTGCACGTCAATAGTGATGCGTGTCACTAAGGCCTATTGACGTGCGTCACTAAGGCCTATTGACGTGCGTCATTGGCGCGTGTCATAGATTAGTGACGCGTGTCAATAGGCCTTAGTGACGTGCGTCAACAGGCCTTAGTGACGCGCGTCACTAAGGCCTATTGACGCTTGGCGTACTGTATTGATGCACGCCACAGCCTTAGTGACGTGCGTCAATAGGCCTTAGTGAGCCGTCACTAAGGCACTAAGGCCTGTTGACGTGCGTCACTGCATTTTTTTGACATGCGACAAGGAGGTACAATAGATATTGACACATAGCAGATGCATGACAAAGAGTTTGTTGATGCGTGACATGGAGATTTTTTGATGAGAAAGAAGAGGTCGGAGGTGCAGACGCGTGATGAAAGATTTTGCTGTCGCGTGTCAAAAATGCGTGACGCGTGTCAATAGGTCTATTGATGTGCGTCACTAGGTCTATTGGCGCCGCGTCAATAGGTCTATTGACGCGCGTCACTAAGGTCTATTGACACGCATCACTAAGGTCTATTGACGCGCCACTACATTTTTTGACGCCACGATAGCGAATCTCCGTCAGCGCGTCTATATCTTTAGCATGCTTGATAATCAGTGAAATTTTTTCATACAACCCCCAAAAAATTCACCTTCCCGTGAAACCGGTTCCAGGGATATTCGCCAACCTCGATTTCCCAAAGGAGGTCTCTTAAAATGAACCACGATAATTTGATATCATTGGTTTAAAATGGTAAATTGAATGTGAGCATGCAAAGATAAACTAGGTAGATATTATATCTTGATTTAGTATGGATTCATGTTGTTAGGATATAGTGATATCATTTTGATATTGATTGTTGTATAGTTAGAATGAATATCCACGATTGATTCAGTTATCGATACATAATTATTATTTCTTTGATTTATTATATTGAGCAGGTATGTTTAATGTGTGAATGGAGTGTGTATATTTTAGGACACACATGAGAACATGGGTTTTAGAGTTACACCTAAAGTTACACAAGTGGCTGACTAGGCCGAGTCCTTTAGCCATGCATGACCCTTTTTGACCTTGTGTGTTTCCCATATTCATGTTTGGACATCCTTAGTGATTTCCTAAATTACCTATGTTGTATTTATTTGTTAAGCCTTGTACTAAACTAGTTTATGGGCCTAATGGTCCCCTCACACATTAGTGATGTTATTATGTTAGTAAGCTTGTTGTTAGTGGTTTGGGACCACTGAATCACTATTTGGGTGGGCCCCACAACCTCTTCCTTTGAGCCACTTTACCCAATCTCGAATTTGGGCTAAATGTGGTATTTGTAAGGGTCTCGTTTCACATTGGGGGTCTCCCTTACACAAAAATGGACCCCTTGGATCCTACATATGGGTAGAGTTTCTTTTTTCAAGGAAAAATGGGAGTTCCCCTCCCATTTGACCCCTCTCTTGTCACCATCTTGTGAGAGTTTTTATTTGTGTGTTATCTTAAAAGTTGAAGTATGTTGGATTATTGACATTTTCTGAAATTAGGGAGTTTTCTTCCCAAGTGTGTTTTATTTTATGTTTAATGGGATTTTGGGAATCTTTTATTGGAGAAAGATATGGGTGACACATGTCACCCTCTCATTTGTGAGGATTTTTGTTTGTTTCTTATTTATATACCTCCTCTTGGAGAGGGGTAGGAACTTTTTCTTCTCAATTTTCACTATTTGGAGTTAGAGAGAGCTTGAAGCTTGGGAGAGCATGGTTGTTCTTTAAGTTGGATAGCTATTTTTGAGGTAGGCATTCATACCTCTTTTTTTATTTCTATGGTTTATTTGTAAACTAAAAATTGTTTTTTGTATTCTTGAATGCTTGTATGTTGTTGTGTGTGTCTTTGTAAATCTTGTTTGCTTACATTTTCTCCATCCATCCTATTTTGTGGTGGATTTTTGAATTTTAGGGGAAGAGGGAGGAAACCCCTCTTACACCACATGGTTTGATGGGAAATCCATGATGGGATTTCTATTTTTTCCTCCCCTCATATGGTTTGATGTGGAAGAAGGACTGTTTATATGGTTTGAACCTCATCTTCCATCCTTGTTAAGGAAACCATTCATGGTTTGAAAATCCTTACAAGGAGGAGGCTTGGTGTTTGGGATGGAGTGATATGGAGTTTTGGTTTATTGAGATTATTTTAGTGTTCCTATGGTTAGATCCCAATATGGTTTATAATGGGTTCCTTACCACTCTTCCCTTTGAGTAAAAACATGGAGTTTTCATCTTGTGATTATTGTGTTCTTATGGTTGTTTTGTATTGAAATTTTATGTGTGTGTGTTGTACTAATATATCCCATTTACTTGTGAAATATTGAGGAAATAATTCTCTCTCTCCCATGGTTTTGGAGGGAGGTTAGCATGTCCTCAATTTGTGGAGATGGTATGTGATGATGCCATTTGGTTGGGAGAAAACCAGCCCCCTTTTCTCTTGTGCATTGTATACTTTCATATGTTGTGGAACCTTGGAAAAATATGCTTGGATCATGGAGGAAAAAAAGTATAAATTTTGGACTTGTTGTTACCCATATTGGGGAGGCTTGTACACTTGCATTTTAATGTTTTTGTAATGGTTATGTAATATCTATGTATTTTCTCTTCTAATCCTATAAGTCTTTTATTTTAAGTCTTGTAATCATGTAAACTTGTTCCCACATTTTTTGGAATTCCTATTTACTTGTACTTAAGTATGGTGTATCGTTGTTTAGTGGAAAAATTGGGATGTAATTACATCTGGTTGTAAAGGGTGTTGGAAATATTGTTGTAGGGGTTGTGAAAATTTCATTTACCCTTCTATAAGTAATATTTGTTATTAGAAATGAGGATTTTTTTATCGTAGTTCATATAAATGAAACATTTTTTTCTTCCTTATGAGGTTTAGAAACTAAAAGAGAAAAGTATACAATCATTTTGTTACTATTTGTGTTGAAATTCTTGCATATTTTAAGTTAAAAATGCACTTAGCTTTGTATTACAAAAATGGTTATGTGAGAAGAAATCTGGTATTAAAATTTTACTTTATTATACGCAAATATATTTGTGGGAAAAGTAAGAAGAAGTGGCTTATTAAAAGAGCTATTATCTTGAGACTTTAAGTGCATGTATTTCAGATACATTTCAAATAAAATTCTTAAATCTGAAATTTGAAAGTTTAGTTAGTAAGCTAAAATTTGGTTTTTCCTTTTTAGTTTTAAAATACATAAATGTGTGTGTGTGTGTGTGTGTGTGTGTGTGTGTGTGTGTGTGTGTGTGTGTGTTTTCCTATACATGTTTTTGGGGTCTCAATACTTTTATTGTAAAAGTGAAGAATCCATTTTGTTACCTCTTTACGAAGCTATATACTCATAATGAAATCTCTTGTTTTTTTAACTATTGGAAATTTAGTGAAAAGAGTTTCTCATCTTAACAAAAATAAATAAAAGAAAACTTAATCTATATCTTCCTTTTATTAAAAGATCTATATTATAGTGTTACAACCTGAATAACCTACATCATTTTATATGATTATATATAATTGTGTGTGTGTGTGTGTGTGTGTGTGTGTGTATTTATATATATCTATATATTTCCATACAAGTCTGATATTTGTAATGGGTTTTAAAATCACGAGATTATGTGTATTTGTTTTTATATATACATATATACATATATACATACACACACACACACACACACACACACACACACACACATACATATACATATACTTTAGTGCCCACTTCCCTTTGACACTTTTTATTATTGATTTCGAGATACTTTTGACTATACTTATAGATATTACTGTAGTTTTTTTTTGACTTAGCGTGATGTTAGATGTTAGAGATACTCGATTGTTGTTGATTTCAATTCATATATGATGTGTTTAGATTATTAACAACATTTTATAATGATGATGATATGTTGTTGACATAGTTATATATTCGACATGCGATGTTTTCGTCATATTGTGTAGACCTTAACAATTGAACTAATCTCATGATCATATGTATATTGATGAAATGTAGAATCGAGATGTTGTTATAAATTGTAAATGATATCATTACTTACTTAGATGATGCTTTGATTCATATACAGATGGTCGTGGATTTATATTGTATATTTTATCCTAGATGTTTTGATGTAGCCACGAGGACGATGGAGGTGTTATGTGTTTTCTAGGTAAACATGTCACAAAAACAACGGGGGATTGGAGACCAACCACATTTGAATGCTAGATGAATTCAACAAGGGTGACCATGGCAACATGTATTTTGTTATGTGTGTGTGTGTGTGTGTGTTTGAATTTTTGTTAGGGGTCCCCATGGGGGTATCACCTCCAATGTGACCAAGGGGTTGTGTGTTATATCTTTTATTAGTTTCCTTTATTTGATTTTAGTATGTGATTTATAGTGATGTATTCTCCTTTTATTAATTACTTGATTTGTGTCTAGATTAGTAAATTAATCTTTTTACTAAATTAATTTTGAATGGGTTAAAAGGAATTCATTTATTTTATTATATAGCTCTTGGGTTATGTGTTTTAAGTTGACTGCTTATGATCTTTAGTGGTGTACACTCTACCCCTTCTTGGAAATTCGAATTTGGCCTTAAGGGCCAATTTTGGAGGCTCGTGGGAAAAGTAAAACTTGTCCCACACATCTTAAATTACTATACCAATCCTACCTATGGGTTGAGGGGTCAAAAATAGACCCCATTATGTGTTTTGGGAAGACAAAAAGGTAAAATATTATTGTATTGTCTTTCTTTTAAGCAATGTTCATCCTTAAGGGGTGTGGGCTTGGATTGTGTGTGTAAGTAAATTGTCATTCCTATCACCACAAATTTATGGTACATTAGGGTTGAAGTTTGACTTACGAGGTGGAGTTGAGGATGAATGATGTGCCATCCTACATGGATCCACCTCACACTCTCTCTCCCTTTTCTATTTATTCAAGTTCTTTTGTTTTTTTGGGGGTTACTTGATTCTTTTGTGCTCTTTCATTTTGGGAGTTAGAGGATTTTGGAGTTCTTGTGGATTTGGTTGGATCTTGTTGATGATATGTTGGGCTTGAAGGAGCTTGGTGTTGGAATCTTGGATCAAGCTATACGTAGGAGCTTTACTATTGCTTAATGTTTTTCTTTTATATTGTGTATATGTTTGGATGGATTTTGGGTTGGGTGCCCCACCTTGGACAAGAAAGTGCTTGCATTTCTTTTTAGTTATTTTTTTTTGAGGGAGTAATAAGAGATTGTAGGGATGCATAATAGAATGTGGGAGGAATAAAGGTTGTTGAGGAGGCATAAGAGTGTGTAAGGGTTTTGAGTTATGTATTGGAGGGTTTTTGAGATGCCTCCCATTTCCCATTGGGAGGCATAAGTGACCTCATGATAGATCTTACTCCTTTGGCTTTTACATTTTGAATCCTTCTATATTTTTTTAGTTCTTCTTGTGATTGTAGTTTGATTTGTTTTTGTTTTGGTATGGTTGTAAAAATCTTTGTATTTTGATGTGGAAGCTTGTTTTATTGCCATGAGTTGGATCCATATTTCATTGCAATGTGGTTGGGGCTCGGGGGCTAATGAGGAGGATGGCTTCTTCTCCTCATTGGAATTTTGGTTGGGTGGAGAGTGTTTCCTCTCCCCATTTTTGTTGTGATCAAATGAAGCATGGTGGAGCTCTCTTGTTGGTGATGTGAAACATGGAGAATTTTGGTGTCCTCAAGAAATCCTTCCTTGTGATAAAACCTCATTGTTATTCCCACTCAAGGTGGAAGATTTGTAATATTGTGTTTTGCTTTAAAGGAAATGTTGTATTGTAAGTTGTAATATTATTTGAAGAAGTTCATTAAAGAGTTGTAAAATTTACCTCCTCTTTAAGTTGTAGAATGGAAAGAAAAGAATCAAGATAGAAGGCTTGTGTAAAAGGTTAGTTTTTGTTTGTATTTTGAGAAAAGAAGTTCTTTGTTTTAAAATAAATGAGCTATGCTCAATGGGAAAATAAATTTTACTTTCATTGTGAAATTGTATTATTATAAATGAGAAAGAAGAAATATAGAAGTTGTGAGATGTAAAAATGTATACATATTGAACTTGAATGTAGAACAAAGTTGTTATAGACATTTTTAACATATAAGTTGTAGTGAAAATGGAAAGAGGCAACAAATTTGAAGTATATTGTTATATTGAAATGTTGCTTTTTGTAGTAAGGAAAATAACAATATTAGAAGTAGATTTAGATCCTTTTTACTGTTGGACTTGTAAGAAAATTTATTGAACAAAATGAAAATTATCTTGTAGTTATTGTTGTTATTATTGGAATAGATAATGCTTTAAAATGAGTAGTTTTAACTAAGGAATGAATAAATGGAACTAAATCTTACAACTGGAAACTTTAGGCATATAAAATTAAGTTCGATTGAATTTCAAAGAAACCTAGTGCCTTTCTTTGGAAAATATCGATTTTTAAGGTTATGTTCTAAGAAACATGACCACCACCACCGCTGACAGTGTAATGCAAAGCTGTCCGAGAACTCACTCATAAGGCGGCGGTTCATGAATCATCACCAACGTAGGGCGGTGGTCCTAGGACCATTGGCCTACTCTGGATAAAAGTTCTATCACTTACGGTGGAAAAATATAGATCCGCGCCTATGTAAATTTTAACTTGTTCTAACAAAATTTTAAAGCATGTAAAAATTACAAGGAAATCTCCAGAAAAAAATAGTGACTAAATCTCATGGTTTTAAGAAATAAAATCTTCAAATGGTAGATTCAAAGTACCCAAACTTGTGTTTATTTGATAAAAGTAGGGTTTGCCCCAAATGGAGAACTCCTAACACAAATAATTTTGTAATAAAACCAGATTTGAGAAGGAAATCCCTTCAATCCTTAAATGAATGACATTACAATGATAAATCTACAATCTAAACTAATCTAAGCTTCATTTGTTTATAAACTCCTCCATATTCTTTCATTTCTTGCTCTCATGACTTCCTTCTCTCCTACCTACAAATTAAACAAAGGCAAAGTGACCAAATGAGGAGACTTGTGAAAAGAAAAATATTAAATAAAAATTCTATATGATTTTTAGGGTTATCTTGGAACCCTAGGATCTAGTGGCCACAATTAAATTGATCCAAGGGTTGAGGATCAACCCTACATTTTTTTGGTAGGAATATATTTTATAGATGTTTTAAATAAAAATTAAAGGAATGTGTAGATGGGTGAATGGGCCCATTTAAACACCTTAGTGTGCAAATTCACTAATATAGTCCCTAGTATGTTTTAGAAAAATAATGAAATAGAAATTTAAGTTATTTAAATAATAAAATTATAGTAACTAAGTATAAGGTAAAGTATTAAGGTAGTAATGTTAGTTGTGGAGTGGTAAAAACATTAAACCAAGTAAATTAAATTATGGCACCTTCCTAGTTGAATGTTGATTAATTGACCTTAGAGATAAATTAAGAATATTTAATCATTCAACTTAGGCGTAGTCTATCCTTTGTAAAGTAAAGGTTACTAATGTAAATAAATTTTAGTGCACACCAAGGGTTGACAACCTTGTAACCTTCTAACTTAAAAAAAAAAATAAATCCGCAACTTTCGGGTTAAGTGTTTAGGGTTTTAGCGTGTTCCTTGAACTTGTATTTTTGTGGGCATTATGTATACATATACATATAAACATATTTATAAATATGTTAGTAAGGATTCAAAAATTATATTATATATATATATATATATATATAGACACACACACAAACACAATGTAAAGTGACCGTGTGCCCAACGGGAAGGTTTGTTTGAATAAAACAAAAGGAGGTTGGGGAACAGGATGTAACCTTTGGCCTCGGTCCTCCTCTTCCATTATAATTTTGTAGTGCTGCCCCAACCACATAACAGAGACCGGGTGGTGTAGCTACGGCCACACCATAACCCATCCACCAACGTATAATGAGAGCCACCATGTTATTTTCACTTCCCGTACTTTTATAGAAGACACAGTCCACCCTATTAAAGAACCCCCGCACCGATTTGATTATATATATATATATATATATATGCAAGACAAGAAATCATGGTGTTTTGAAACAAACAAAAATATTATAACCCTAACTAGAATAGCATATCCAAAATTAATAATGGACATCCTCCCCCTTATTTTACAAATATAGTGTTAAAAATGGAGCTCACAATGGGAAAACTAGAGATCTATGGGTTTGATGAAAGATCTCAAAAATGGCCTCCACATATCCCTTTCTCCTCCATCTTCCTCCTGTTAAACATGTGCAAATAAAATAAAACAACAAAGCCAAAATTTACAATACATTTCCTTATGGAAGATTAGGGATTCCTATGATACCTAAAATTTAGGGCCCAAATTTACCTAATCCAATGGTGGGGGTTTAAATGTCTAACTTTTAAATTTATGGGAATAGTGCTTTTAATGGGGGTTTGGGGTGAATAAATTAAGTGGGTTCTTTTAGTTTTAGTAGTGGTAATGTGGTGGGTATAAGATAGTAATATGGCACTTAGGAAAATATTTAAGTAAAAAAAAAAATTGGGCATGGGTTGATTTTGGTTATTATGGGACATGATAACTTTAGATTACTAAATTGTAATATAAAAATATTATTAAATAAAATTTACATGGGTGAGGTTAAGGTGGCCTAAAGAAACCCATCTTTTGAATTAATTTAATTGAAGATTGACAAGAGGGTATTTTAACCTAGAAATAATTATGGGAAGATTAAACACTATTTATTAACCGTTGGTAGTAGTCTCACCGTACTTAAAAATTAATAAAGTAATATATATTTTTTTAAATGTTAGGATTTTTAGGTGTTTGTGTTAGGGTTGGGTCGTGAAAAATATAGGGCACTACACTTGTATTGCTTAGATATACTATAATCTAAATATGGTTTGTTTCCCTTTTCACATTTTGTTACATTGTTACACATTCATAAGAGTCTCTTAGTTAGCACCCCTTATTTTGACCACACTAAATTGAATTAGACTTCACTAGTTTTATTTGTGAAAGATTTTATTATGAAGAGAATTGCAACAATAGAATGCATTAAGTATTGAGATTGATAGGTGTGAACTTGATCTTTAACCAAAATAAAAAGATGGAATGTGGGTAATATGCTTATTAGGTTAGAAATCTATACAATAATGTTCTATCAGATTTCATGATTAAATATATTGACATTCAAATATGAATAAATATAGTGACTTATAAGATTATTTGATTTATAACCACATTCCAAAATATAGTAATACACAAGAACATGGACTATGACATAGATAAGGTTATGGTACTCAATGAATATCCACCTTAGATTACTCAATGGCTACCCAAACTGGTCCAATGGTATTCAAAATTTATTTGAGAGAAATGAATGGGTTTCATAATGGCGTAAACAAAGTTCAAACTATTGTTAAAAAATCTGCCCAATTTGAGGGATAGGTGCTCCAACATTAATTTAAATGTAGACAAATTTATTGATGCATTTTTCCAAACATCACATCATAATACTAAAAAACATTTCCATGATGATAAAATGAAATGGGACATGGATATTTATCATGGTGTTACATCATGCTTGGGATAGGTGATGGTCAAATACTCTAAAAAATTATGTTAATATGGTCTTATTATAACTTATCTACTAAATAACTATCATATCATGAATGTACCAACCCTAACCCAAGGTTTTAATTACTTCTTTATAGAGTGTATATAGTTCTTGAATTAATTACATTATCAATGTGTTATGCTTTATAAGCTTAAGGGATTATCTTGTCGACATTAAAATTTTCCTTCGTAATTTCTATTTTATTAATGTATGTATTAGGAATAGGATGTTGTTAAGTATAATTAGTAGTGGCGTCCAATAGAAGATAACGGCACCATCAGTATGGTGCCGCCAATAATGTAGAGTATGGTAAAATCAAAGTACAATAGGAATGTTGTAAAAATTAAATATTTGTCGTAAGTGGTCCAAGATAATGTTAAAATGTCAAAATTGGGATAAGTAGAGAAATATGGTCTACATGATTAGGAATTAGAAATATTATATTTGTAATAAGGACAAAGAGTGATGTCATAAATATTTTGTTTATTTTATTTGTGGAAAAGTCTAAAAAGGTGGAACTCATGTGAGATGATAAGGTTTATCTTATCTTAAAAGATAAGCCTACATGTAAAGGCAAGAGTTTAGGCATGGAATATGATTGGCCGGAAGATATTTCCTATCTTATCTTAGAGATAGGGTGGATAAGCCTGAATTCCTATAAATAAAGAGGCCACCCCCTCATTTGGCATAGAAGGAAGTAGTGAGAAATATTGTATGAGTAAGTGTGTAAAAGGAAGCCATCATTTTGAAGGTGTGTTAAAGAAGCCATTAAGAGGTGTAATTGTGAAGTTTCTCCCATAGTTATTGTTGGAAGGAAGTGAAGTCAATAACACTTGAAGTACCTCATGGGTGAGATTGTAACAATTTCATGTTGATATTATAATTTACACTAATATTTCAGATTTATCATCATTCCTTCTTATCATAGTCTATGGTATTCTTGTGTTATGTTTGTTGTGTTTCCAGATTACATCCACCAAACTAAAAGCTGTGCATTAGTAAATAATCATAGCACGAGGAGTTCCTAGTGAAGAATTATCATAGTGCCGATTGGTGATGACATTTTGGTTCCATTGCTGGGACCATTCCTCGTTGGTGGATTTTCTGGAGAGATATTCCCACTTAGTCAAAAAACATTTGGAGGGTAACCTTGTTTTTACTGTGTATAGTGGTTACCATGGTAAAGTCACTTTTTACCGTGAATAGTATTTACCACAGTAAAGTCACTTTTTACCGTGAATAGTATTTACCGCAGTAACTTCACTTTTCTTGTGAATAGTGTTTACCAAAGTCAAGTTTTTTTACCATAGTTTACCATGGACATTTCTATTTTACTTTTTATAGAAATGTGTAAAGTCACTTTCTATTATAGTGATTCCAATTATTTTTGCACATAAGTCTTGTTGATTGTACTTGTGGATCGGTATTTCACTATGGTTATTTTTGAAAATGGGGAAGATTCCTATTTTTTCAGCTCAATCTAATGAAGATGCTTCCTCTTTCATTCAAGAGTTTAAACGTTCTTGTATTTGTAATGCCCTTATAAGAAGGGAACAATGGACTGAATTTTTCCTACCTTTTTGGATGGTTCAGCCCTTAGGTGGTTTGAAACACTAGGTGATAATGGGAAAAACTCATGGGATTTATTAACTGAAAGTTTTCTTGAAGAATTTGGTGAACAAAAAAAATATGCAGATCTCATGATCGATATCACAAAGCTATCCCAAGGAGAGAAGGAGAAGATAAGGGATTATCATGCTCATGTTCTAGAGCTAAGGAGGAAGCTCGATGCCCAGATCCAGAAGGAAGGATTAGAGAATGGGTTGATGAATGGCATGGATAATCTCCTATGTAAGCACTTCATTCTTGGGATGAAGCCAGAGATCATACAATGAGTAAAGTATGACCACCTAGCTACCATTGAATAAGCAAAGGAGATTGCAAGAAGGCAAGAAGAAAGTATGGAAGAGGAGCCCAAAGAAATTTTTGCTAAAGTAGAGCCTACACCAACACCTTTGGTCCAAATCCACAACCACTCTCGGTGAGCACAAATCTTTCTACTAGTACATCTACTGAGGATGAAGATCTTCTCATGAAGATGGGCTAGTTAACTATTAATCTTCTTCAAAGAAAAGAATTTAGTTCTGAGGGAGGAGATAGAGGTCCAAAAAGAAATATTTCTGAATTTATATGTTATGGTTGTTATAAAAAGGGTCATTATAAGTATAATTGTCTAGATAGAGCTTTTACATCTGGTACAAGAGATAATGATAAAGGAAAATCACCTGTGATTTCTTTTGATGTAGTAGATAAGAGCATAAATAATGAAGTAGATGTGTTTGTAACAAAAATAAAGAAAGAAAAAGATAACCAAGATGGAAATGATCTTAAGAAGATGAAAGGAGAAACTAGTAAGAAACATAGGAGAAGAAAGTTGGGTGTATAGGATTTTCTGATTTCACACGGACAAGGACCATACTCCATCTTAGAAGATCTGTCCAAAAGGCCTGCAAATATTACATATGGTCAACTCTTGGCTATGTCTTCTGAGAAGAGGCGGGAGCTACGAAGTGGACTCAATGCTTGATGAAGGAAGGAGGTTGAGGTCCCTATTTTGGAGGCAGAGGTGGATCCCTACGCTCCACAAGCTGAGGTATTATGTAATGGTATTTTAATTCATGATGTCTTAGTTGATGGAGGTGCTGCAGTTAATGTAATGACCAGTCTGTAATGAATATGTTGGGTTTAAAAATTGATCACCCCTCAACACTTATGTTAAGGTCATTAAATAAGGGAAAAACTAAACCAGAAGGTGTAGTTTCAAATGTGGCAATATCTGTTATGGGTGTTGTATGTGTGGTAGACTTTTAGGTGATGAAAAATGGTATTGTTGCATACCCAATGTTGTTAGGAAGACCATGGCTAAGGAGAGTTCATGTAAGAAACTACTAGAATGAAGGCTTCATGACACTTGGACGTGGTAGAGAGAGGGTGAAGATAAACATGATCCCTCAGCATCATAAGGTAGAACCTGTGGATTCAAGTGATGAAACTGATGATTGGACATCCTTTGATTACTCTAGTACAAATGAAGTGGACACCGAAGATGAAGAAAGTGAGGTTGATGTTTCGGTCATGGATATCCTTCCAGTCACACCGACTCATGACCCCATAAAATTATCTGAAGAAGAAATTGATGATCGTCTCCAACAAATAAAGATTGGTGATGTTGTGATGGAGAGTGAGAAGGAATCCTACCTCCAGCTCTTTTGAAGGTACATACACATATTCACTTTTGATTACAAGGAACTCCATTAAGTAAGTTGGGTAGAACATTCTATTGAGCTGGTAGATGGTGTTAAGCCCATAAAGCAAATGCCATATAGAATGAATCCTAATTTTTCCAAGACTGTAAAAGAAGAAATAGATAAGTTGCTTGATGCGGATTCATATTTGTTGTGGAGAATTCAGAATGGGTTTCTCCCATTGTGATCTCAATAAAAAATAATGGGAAGCTACGCATTTGTGTTGATTATAGGAAGCTCAATAAGGCAACAAAGAAGGATCATTACCCTCTTCCATTCTCAGATCAAATCTTGGACGAAAGTAGCTGGCCAGAGTGCTATAGTTTTGCTGATGGATATAGCGGATACAACCAAGTTCGTATAGCAGAGAAATATCAGTTGAAGACCATGTTCACCACTCCTTGGGGAATGTTTTCTTATAGAGTTATGCCTTTTGGGTTGTGTAATGCTCCGGCAATGTTCCAGTGCTTGATGAATAGGGTGTTTGAACCCTACATTGGGAACTTCATCAGAGTATTTATGGATGATTTTTACATCTATGGGAGCAAGATGGACCACCTGCACCAGATGGAGACAAAATTTCAAAGGTTAGATGAAGCACAAGCCTCACTAAACCCTACAAAGTGTGTCTTTGGATGTTCTAAAGGCATTTTGTTAGGGCATGTTGTATCCAGAGATGGTATTGGTACTGATCCTAATAAAGTTTCAAAAATCAAAGAGTTACCATTTCCTATGAATAGAAGTAAGTTGAGATCATTTTTAGGCCATGTGGGTTACTATAGAAGGTTCATTAAGAATTTCTCAAAGATTGCACAACCACTATCCTAGTTCTTGAAGAGGGATGTTACTTATGAACCAGGAAATAAGGCGCATGAAGCTTTTGAACACTTGAAGGAAGCTACGGTGTCTTCACCTGTTTTAAAGAATCCAGATTGGAGAAAGTGATTCATTGTGTATACTGATGCCTCAGATGCAGCACTAGGAAGTACTCTAAGCCAAAAGGATGAAAATGGGAATGATCATCCAGTTTACTTTAGGAGTAGACAAATGAGCAGTGCTGAGGTAAATTATACTATAACTAAAAAAGAGGCTCTAGCTATCATTTTTGTTGTAAAGAAGTTTAGAAATTACTTGCTAGGGTAGAAATTTATAGTTGTAACAGATCATCAGGCTCTAAAATATATTGTAAATAAGCCTAACCCATTAGGGAGGATAGCAAGATGGATAATTTTTCTATAAGAATTTGAATTTGATATTATAGATAGGCCAGGAAAGAAGCATGTCAATACAGATGCACTCTCTCGAGCCTATGATGGTTTAGGTTCATCTTGTGATGATGATGATTTCCCAGATGTAGCATTGTTATCCCTTGACACAATCCCTAGTGAATACATAGATATTTGGAATTATCTGAATGAATTCAAGTTTCTTGATGGTGCTAATGCAAAGACTAAGAGGAAGATTACTCAATCCATTCACCCATATTCTATTATGCATGGAGTATTATTTTGAATAGGACTTGATGGACAATACAAGAGAGCAGTTGGACGTGATCAAGGGAAGGAGCTGATAGAAGAATTCCACAATGGTACATGTGGAGAACACTTCTCTAGACAACTTATAGTAAGAAGAATCTTGGATGCAGGTTATCATTGACCCACTCTTTTTAGAGATTGTTATAGTTATTGTAAGACGTGATATTTTTCAAACACATGGTAACCGTAAGACTTCATCAGCTCCATTATGCCCTATTCTTCTACTTGGTCCCTTTGAAAAGTGGGAATAGACATTGTAGGTCCACTTCCACTACCCCATGCTAAAATAAGTATATTTTAGTCGCCACAAATTATTTAACCAAGTGGGTTGAAGCTAGGCCATTGAAAACAACTTCCATGGATGAAGTGGAAAGGTTCATATATGAATGCATTGTCCCCAGATTTGGTTGTCCATTAAAAATTGTAATAGATCAAGGAAGCCACTTCATTAATGAGGTGGTAGAAGCCCTAGTCAATAAGTTTTCTATTAAGCATAGGAAGGCAACAACATATAATCCAAGCACAAATGGATAGGTGGAACGGACAAATTTTGTGTTGTGTCAAATTCTAGCAAAAGATGCAGCCTTGCAAGTACATAAGTGGGATAAAAGGACTCATGCAGCATTGTGGGCATATAGGGCAACATCAAAGTCAGCAACAAGATACTCCCCATTTTAGTTGGCTTATGGCATTGATCCAGTTCTTCCTATTGAGTTTGATATTCCCACTGTGAGAGTTATGAAAAATGAAAGGATGGATGAAAGTGATTCAGTAAAAGAAAGGTTGGTACATCTTCATTTGCTAGAGGAAATGAGGGAAATAGCAAAAGGATACAAACTATAAGAAGAAAATCAAACAGAAGGAATACTTTGATCAAAAGATCCGTTGGTCTCCATTTCATGTGAATGACTTGGTTCTAGTATATGATTCCAGATACAAAAAAAGAAGGCAGAGAAAATTTCTTCCCAAATGGATGGGGCCCTACAAAATAGCAGTTGTGCATGAAAATGGTACATATCAACTGGAGGAATTGGATGGTACTCCCATTACAAAATGGGTCAACCATGATAAGTTAAAGATTTTCCAGGCACCAGCTTCAGAATTTCCATAAGAATCTACTCCGAGGACGGAGTAGAAGTTAGGAAGGGGAAAATGTCGACATTAAAATTTTCCTCCATAATTTCTATTTTATTAATGTATGTATTAGGAATAGGATGTTGTTAAGTATAATTAGTAGTGGCATCCAATAGAAGATAATGGCACATCGATGCGTGCCGCCAATAATCTAGAGTACGGTAATAGTCAAAGTATAATAGGAATGTTGTAAAAAGTAAATATTTGTCGTAAGTGGTCCGGTAATGTTAAAATGTCAAAATTGGGATAAGTAGAGAAGTAGGGTCTACATGATTAGGAATTAGAAATATTATATTTGTAATAAGGACAAAGAGTGATGTCATAAATATTTTGTGTATTTTATTTGTGGAAAAGTCTAAAAAGGTGGAACCCATGTGAGATGATAAGGTTTATCTTATCTTAGAAGATAAGCCTACATGTAAAGGTAAGAGTTTAGGCATGGAATATGATTGGCGAAAGAGATTTCCTATCCTATCTTAGAGATAGGGTGGATAAGCCTGAATTCCTATAAATAAAGAGGCCACCCCCCTCATTTGGCATAGAAGGAAGTAGTGAGAAATATTGTATGAGTAAGTGTGTAAAGGAAGCCATCATTTTGAAGGTGTGTTAAAGAAGCCATTAAGAGGTGTAATTGTGAAGTTTCTCCCATAGTTATTGTTGGAAGGAAAGTGAAGTCAGTAACACTTGAAGTACCTCATGGGTGAGATTGTAACAATTTCATGTTGATATTATAATTTACACTTATATTTCAGATTTATCATCATTCCTTCTTATCATAGTCTATGGTATTCTTGTGTTATGTTTGTTGTGTTTCTAGATTACATCCACCAAACTAAAAGTTGTGCATTAGTAAATAATCATAGCACGAGGAGTTCCTGGTGAAGAATTATCATAGTGCCGATTGGTGACGACATATCACCAAAGAAATCTTAACCAGATCAAATGTTGGTGTTAGTTAATGACATGATTATCCCTCATGATGTTAGAATTTCATTTCTTATTGTCTATTTCTATAACATAATGGTTAATAGCTTAGAAAACATAAGTAAGAAATATTATGTTTTTATTTAAAAACACATCAGTCTTTTCAATATTAACCTAACCACATTCTAAAATGAAGTGTGATTCTATAATGCTTGATATTTTATATTCAAAACCATTCACACTTTTGTATTTAGAAAACCTTATTATCTCATGGTTAATTTCACTTTTATGATTCCAAAGGAGTGAAAACATATGGAAATTTATAGGTGCCTTATGATATCAATAATGCATCACCAAACCAATAGACAAGGGATATTGACTATATTCTATACAAAGTGGACTATCCTCAACATGATAGAGAAATATAATAAGCATGCATATCCCAATGTACCATTCCATCATAGAAATTAACCTTTTTAGCATGATGACATGACACAAAGTAAGATGTACATCACCCACCAAATCCATAAATGCATTAACAATGACACTATGTCCTTATGGTTCGGCACATTTTTAATAATTTTTGAACCTTCTTTAAGCTATATTAAAATTGATTTCTTATGTTATTTTCGAATACAAAAAGGGGAAATGAAAAATATAGGTCATCTCAACCCATAAAATTATATAAAATGATTTTTTCCTGAAATATATCTAGGTAAACATAAACCTTTCAAGTAAATTATTTAAGAAATGCCTCAAAAAAATCACAATAAACGTTCCTTAATAACAAATGTTAATACGAAGAGTGAGATTTATTTTCTCTATATATAATGCATGAATTTCCATAAAAAGATATATTCAAAACACATGTATGCCTATCCCTAACCTATCGAACTCTAGTTGGTCGGAAGAAGATTCTTAATGCATTGGGAGGAAATGGGATTTCATAAATAGTTTACTTGAAAATTTATTCTTTTGTGTAATTACCTATTCTCCACACTAAATAGTAAATGGATATCAATGTATAAAATAAAATACAGTGATAATAAGATACGCATATTTTAAAGATAATTAAATATATGAATTTAATTTTGTAGTGTCCATCTTTTAAAAAATAGAAGAAAAAAATATTAAAAAAATAAGGTAATGGGATGTGTCTTTGGCGGGCATGGTGCACCATTTTTCATCATAAATTGAGAGCAACACATCCTAAACATCCTTCAAACCTGTCTTTTCCTTACAAAATAATACAATCACTTTATTTCAAATCAAGAGGTGCTAACCACTATGGAACCCAACTTAACGATGAGGATTTATAAGTAATTGGATAGTTGTAGCAAGTGCGAGGGCACACCATCTTATAATTAAATAAACAAAATTTTATGGGGAGAGTGTAAAATAGAGACCCAATTATATCTGACCTAAAATCAGTACCATGATGGGTTAAATCAGTCTTGCATGATGAGAGAAACTTTGATGAAAATATCTCACCATTTTCCTATGCACAATTTTCTTGACCTAGAGTTGTATCTAGGTTCTAAGTAGGTTCACTTAGCTCTAAGAGGATATACTACATGGATTGTTCTTTCCTTATCTAAATCATTTCATTTCTAGACTCTTGAATTTCTATTGTTGCATGTTTGAGAATCTACTATTTCCTCGTTGTAGGGTTATAAAAGTTAAAAATGATTTTCTTTTGTATGGGTGTCACCAATTCGTTTGGTTATCCTCTCCATTGTTGAAGTTGATTAAAATAAACCAGTTGCTTAAATATAACCTGTAGGGTTTTGCACTTGGATTATTTCTTATCCCTTTTGGATATTTCATGTCTTTACACTTAAGTACCTGAGGCGTGAATATTTTATCCATGGTTTTTCATCCATGTCAGGTATTTTGGGATATGCATTTATACTTGCACTCTTCGAGATGATTGTTATAAAATATTCCAATAGAAGCAGGGATACGATCCAGATACATGGATCGTACACGAAAAAAAAGGAGTTGGGTTATTTTTAATCTAAATGGTTTCTAAGTTAAGTAAAGTTTGTGTCGTGCTGGGGAACACAATGGGGTGATGAAAGAAAGGGAAATCTTGTTGATATTTTGGCGGAGAGATATGATATTATAGCATAATACCAGATATAGAGCTAGTAGTTAGAGATTTATACTTGTAAGATTATTTAAATGTTTTGTTTTTGTCGATTTTTTTAATTGCATGCGGTATTTATTAAGAAGCTATGTTACTAAAATAGAAAATAAAAAACCTCAAAGACTCTCAAATAATTTAGAGAAATTGAGATTTCAAGATCCTATAATCGACAATGTTTAGTGGTAGTTACTAGTGAGAAGTGTTGTGACGGATATGTATGTAAATGTGGAGGCTAGAGGAAAAGTATGTTTTTTTTTTCAAAATTCCCCAGAGATAATGTAGCCTCATGGAATGCTTCTTTTACGGGATACGCATAATTTTATTTGTTGAAGCATCTTTAAAGCCTTTCAAACAAAGTAAAAATGGGGGTTTATTGAATGTCATGCTTGGTGGATATGCACAAATGCATTTTCAGAAACGATATTGCGAACTCACGAGTGAATGAAAGTCACCATCCTAAATCCAGGATGAAAATCCCCATGTTGTTTTCCATTTTTAAACATAAAATACATGTATGGTTTTCCCCTTTTTGGTTGCATTAAATTTCACTTCATCATTTCCAACTTATTCAAATTTAAATGTTGAATGATAGGGAACATAATTCCAAAAATGAAAAAATATTTCCTTGACGTGAACTCTCAAAACATCAACAAAAAAAATTATCTCAAAAGTCATGCACATGGAGTGCCACACCCAAACGTTCCACAAAACAAAACTCTTTACATGACCTCTGGTAGCATGGAACACCTTAGGTAACCTTAACCAATTTATTTGAAATTATTTAATAGTCTTGCAATTCTTATTCCTAAACCCTCTTATCTTATCAGTCACTTATGGTGACATGGTTTTGCTTACATTATCGCTTAGCTTCAAAAACTAAAAACCACTACCACCTACCTATAGAATGCCACTAAGAGGATCATAACATGCCTTAAATTCAATGAAAACACCTTCCGATACTAATTTTTCATGTGGGTTTAGGAGCCCATTGGTCGTTTTGCAACAAGATCTGTTGACATAATTACAATAACGGGCCTCGAAGTTGCCCTTGTAACTTGAGATTTTATCATCGTAATCAACGTCGATTAGACATGCTGAACTCTCTGCATAAGGGGGAATAATTAGGAATCATAAAAAAAAATTATTTAACTTGAATCGAGTATGTTTGAGACCCAGTTATAAGCACTTTTGTTGTTTTCGACAATTTTCTCAACCTTAGCTAGAATCCCTTTTTGAGTCTCGTTTTACTTCTAGACATGCATATGACAACATACTACCAATAAAATTCTATGTCTAATTTTATTCTATATTTAATCTTTTATAAATGAATTTTGAAATAGATGGTGATTTTCTCTCTCCACCCTCTTCTCTCTCTAGAATTGACTATGATACTTGATTGAATTGAAAACGTAAATGAATTGCAAAATTTGAATTGGTTTGAAATGAAATGAAAATGGTTAGGACATTGTGAATGGAAAATAAAATATCTCTTAACTCTCTCTCTCTCATCCTTATTCTCTTTAGTACCAAAATACTAAGTGCAACTAATTATGAAAGCATGAATGCATGAGAAATGAACTTTGTCTTCTTCCCTCTCCCAATATCTCTCTATATTCTATTTAATTGAAAATTTTAAAAATGATGAATGTGTGGAATATACTTGAGTGTAGGGGATTTCTATACTCATTCCTAGGACTGACGTAATGTTGATTGCAGGTACTCCAAACAAGAGGAATTTTTTGGATGTGATATGCTGTAATTAATGAGTTGTAATTGTAAAGTTATATTCATCTTGCATAAATGTTTTACCATAGAATAATGATATGTATTTTTTTCAAAGAATTTTTCTTGGTATATTTTAAAAATGGAATACCAATGTGGCTATATTTTATAGTGTCAAATTGTTTGTAAAGTTATACCCAATGTTGTACCTATGTTATAAAGATATTAAATTAATATTTTGTTATGTTAATTATTGGTATATTTCCTTAACACCGACAATGCTAGGTATAATATCGTCTCATAAAAACTAATGAAATTAAAAGAATGAGTTGCAATCCCTATTTTCCTTCCTCTCCTATTAAGACTTTTCCAGGTATAAGACATTCATCGCATAAATAAAATACTCGATCTCATTAATCATCTTCATGCTTCACACCTAAGACATCTTACTAAGGAACATTTCCTATATATTTTATGATATGGTGCATATATGTTGTGAAACCTATCATAATGAGACGAGTGAGGTGATCATGTCTAGGTTTTGTAGGTCTGACCATATCATGAATAAGTTAACCCCCTTTTGTGTAATTTTCCTTGGTACCCTAGTCGATGGCTAAACCCTTTCAATATAGTTGGTGGTTGTACCTACGATTGATCTCTTGTAAAATATAAATTATGTGAATGGAGACTACACTTTGAAATACTTGCGTATTTACCTAATAATTTATATAGGTCTCTAGGAATCTTTTGTAACCCATAAGATTATTTGGGATATATCTCTTGGAATATACACTTAATACTTGTGTGTCTAAGAGAAATAAAATGTATATGTCTTGTGTGAGGTCCTACTCCTTGTAGTCTTAAATCCCTAAGTGTAAATTATGTGTTATTTGAATTACAATTGTTCTAAAACAATGCCCATAGGAGTCCAAATTAACCATGTAAGACTAAAGGGATAAAAGATAAAATCAGATATTATTTAGGAATAAGGTTATGCTTGAATTCTTCATAATTGATTTAGGCATTCTCTTGTGTTAGGAAAAAAATACAAATTGTTCTTAGATAAATCAAGCATTTGAGCCAACACAAACTCTTATATAACAAAAAAGAAGTTTATGACGTGTAAATGTTAAATCTACTTAAACTAACTATTGAATTATAGAAAACTATAACAGGAAAAATAGGGTACTATGATGAAAGGATGTTTATGGGAAGAGGTATATTGAATCTAAATCACCCTTAAATCCTAATAATTCCTTCCTTGATCTCACGATAGTTTCCCTTGTCTAGAAAAGGTAAATTTTAAACATAGAATATACGTAAGTGTTATAGGTATTACATTTGTTCCAAATTGATGTTTATAAAGGACAAAAGTAACCCCATAAATTTATCTAGTAAAATGTTAAGTAATATTAAACTATGAGATGGCCGTTAAAAACAATGGTACACCATTGAATGATGTCAAAACCAGCTAAAATGTCAAATGTGATCATCAAAATGAATGTAATAAATTAGAGCTCCACGACTAACACAACAACCTGATAAAGAAAAAAACCAAATATGATGCATGATCACATGCTTTGTTTACATAAATTGTGATTAAAAAACTATGCTAATGAAATAATCAAATGTAGCCTTCATAATGGGATAACATCATTTTTAGCCAAGGTCTTGTGAGTTAAGGAAATTGCACTCTAGTTGGCTTTATAAAAGTTAGTGGAAACCTTGATAACGGGTGAAGAGAGAAGATGAATTCACATGGTAATGCATAAGGAGAGCAATAGAAGGAGGAAAATGCAATGTGGTCCACTTTATCCTGATGGTCGTACCTCTAGATATGTCTAGGAGGAGAAAGGAGAAGTGGAGGAGAAGATGCTCCCGAATGCAATACCAAGAGAACACAAAGAAGAATGACGTAATGTCATAACTAGAGGCCATTGAGAAGGAATTGCAAGAAGTGTTGGGAGTCCTAATAGAAGGAAAAAATAGCATAATAAATTTCACACAAGAATATGCCATAAAGGAAAGAACAAATTGGGTGTGCAAATGAGTGTGGAAGAGTGGGGACCCTAGTGCAAAGGTAGAATCAATTAAAAGATTGCATGAGAGGAGAAACTTAAAGAAGAGGAGTTGAGGAATGTAGAGATGATGTCATACATGAAAATGGGAGCACCATGTTGGAGGAAGTAGGGGAGAGAATAAAATGCTTACTGCAAGAGGGCACCTGAAAAATTGAGTACTATATGAGGAATAGATCCACAAAGCTCTCAAGAAAGAAGAGTGTGTAAAGGAGCATGTAAGACAAGAAGAGTACAACCAAAAGAAGGAATTGCATGAAGGATAAGAAGTTACTATGTAATAATCTAAATAAAAAAGGGAGCAACATAAGGAACCTCCACAAATTCTCGAGAAATGAACCTTGCGAAAAGGAATAAGAGAAGAAGGAGATGGGACAAGCTACCCAATCATGTGGGATTAGAGATGGGACCCATTATAACACCCGATAAAATCTTCCACTTGAGAACCAAGAACAACCTAGGTTTAGTTAGAAAAAACTATGGAATAATTTTTTTTAAGGTGTTAACAACCAAAGTCTCGGGAAGAATTAAATTCAACTAATAGCTTTTCCCATTATAACAATTCATAATTCCACATTATAAATCAATAAGTGTAATAAATCCACACCTAGCTCAAAAATCCTTAGGGATTAATTTAATCATTGATTACTGATGACATTTTAGCTAGATATTCCCTGATTTAAAATTTTAGGGTTAAGGGACCAAAGCAATTAAATATCCAAGGTATTTAATTCCACAAGATCCATGACAAGAGCAAGGTTTCATTATAGGGGTGGGGAAAGAATACATATTTAAAATCATCAGAGTAAATTCTTACTTACCCACTCCCTGAACTTAGTTAAATATTCAATTTAATTTTTCCCATGATTAAAAAAATTAAAACTTCCTGAAAACATTCCCATTACATAGGGAATTTCCTCACCTTTTTTGTAATATAAATAAGTTCTCATAACTCCTCATATTTCTCAAGTTATGGGCAGAGCGGAACTTGGGGTGAAATTTTTCCTAAGAGAGGGCCTGCGGGCCCGGGGAAGAAAATTTTCTACAAATCGGGCCTGCGGACTTCAGAGAGAAAATTCTCCCAGAGGAGAAAAGTGGTCCAGTGGAGCGGGGAAGAAAATTTTTCCCAGACATGGGCTAGCAAAGCGGAGAAGACATTTAGTGTTTTTACCCTTTTAGGACAAAGTGAATTTTACACCTACACTCCGCTAACACCCGGGAGGCCACGTGGTAGCTCCTTATTGGCCGTGGGTCAGCGGGTCGGTGGGAACATCTAGAAAATTGAGATTTTCAAAAGGAAAGGAAAAAAGGTCAAACGGAACCCGCGCTTCTGCCAACGCGAGAAGATGCCACGTGTCAACCAACCGTTGGCTATGGCTTGGCAAAGCTAAGCAGGATAATAAGGAAATTTTGCACAAGATTTTTTTGAAGTGTTAAGGCTTAAAAGGGTCTGCTCTTTCCCACCGATGCCTCGTGAAGTCACGTGGCAAGCACACGATTGGCTACGGGATAGCGGGGCATGGAGGAAACTTTTTTTTTTTTTTTCCAAATTTATTTTTAAAAGTGCTTAAGGTTAAAATATATCTAAGCATTTTCCGGTGCCACCGCAACCACATGTTGATCAATGATTGGCTGTGGGGTGGGGGGTTGTGGAGGAAAAACTGCCAATCTAAATTTTTGGACTTAGATCATTTTTTAAAAATGAAGGCCTACGGATTAGCGGAGTGGCGGGAAACTTCATGACTTTGTAATTTTTGGGAAAAAAGCCAAAAAATAAATTTTTAGCCCACGGGTCCACCCAAGAATATTTTATTCAATTAAATTTGAGAGTTAGATTTTTTTTTGAGCATGAAATGAAGTAAAAAATTTAGAAGGACATAACTTTTGATTGGGAACTCTGTTTTTGACAAACAAGGACTTTCTGGAAAGCTCTCGATGTCCTCTTTGCAAAGAAACCTAAAAAATTTAATTTTGATAAGGTTTAACGAGTAAATTTTTAGAAAATGTTCTTCTATCACTTAAAAGTGAACTGGTCATTTTAACTTATGAATTTTGTTCAAATTTTTCATTCTTTTTCCTTCAACATGTCAAACAAACATGGGGATCTACATTTGGAAGAATGTGGGGTAAAAAAAAAAGGTAAATTTGTTTGATTGATTTGCATTTCAAAAATTACCAATGTTTACATAGCAGAATACCATAATTTCACCTTTACTCGATTTGAAAGGTCCTTTAAAATCTCTTGAGTGTTTTAGTTTAGTTTGGGGATCACTTTGATCTCATTAATTCAAATTCAATATTTCATTTATCTCTTATAGATTTGTAGGGTTGTTTTGGACATTTGATAAAAGGAATTTGCAACGTATACAGTGAAGTAGAAATGAAGTTTTTATAATTCAAGAACAAATATTAAACTATCTCTTTTTTCATGTAATAAAAACATTGAATTTATTTGATGTTAGTTTTAAATAGTTCTCTTTCCTTCAATCAAATGATAGAGACAAGAATGCAACTTCTATTTTTTCAAAATTAGACATTTCAAATGAGACAGTAGTGCAATATTTCTTCACACGTGCTTCTTAATCATTTTTACAAACATATATTTCCTATTGTATATTAAACACATATTTCCAATGGAAATAATATCATATGAATAGGAAAAACACTTCTATTAATTAAAAGGAATCTCTTACAACTTCTTTCCATTTATTTTCAAAATACAACATACCAAATGCATATCTTTCTTTTCTATTCACAGAACGAAATACAAGATATATTCTTCCATAATCAATCTCAACTTTCATAGCTAAAATAGAGTAGTCTTCCAACAAAATAATATACAAGATCATCCACTTCAAGGTGGGAAAGGTTACAAAATAAGTTTCACAAGGGACTATCAAAACTCTGTCTTCTTCCTCAATTACAATATACAAAATACAAATTCCTTCCACATTTATTCAAAATAGAAAACAGAGTATACCTCTTTCACATTTCGAATTTGCAATTTTCATAGCCAATACAACACATCTTTCCATCACAAATAATGTACAAGGTCATCCACTTCAAAGTGGGAAGGGGTTACAATAAGAATAATCTCAACAAGGACTGTCAAACTTGTCTTTTTCCTCTGCTCCAGAACAACAACATGAATATCCTCCATTTTCTTTATTTCAATTTGATCACAATAGAACAAGGGGAAAGGTAATCGTACGTACCAAAAATTGTAAGATGTACATCTTTGCAGAATGGTGTAATAAATGCCCCAATGATGATACAGGTCTCCTCGAAAGGTGTTCGGGATCCAGAAAGAGCTCTTCGGATATGCGTTAACATCCCGCATGCCCCGCTTAGCCCCCGTGTCCTTTGTTTTCCCCTTTTTCCCTCTTTCCTCGGCCTCTCGAACCTTGATGTGAAACCGCCGCCCTACAGACGGCGGTCTTGTGACTGCCCTGAACAGGAGGCGGTCTTCTTGCCCGCCGCCCGAGCGGGCGGCGGTCTTGTGCGCATTTTCCAGAACGCTCTTTTGGCGCGACCCGCGTGAAATATCACGTTTCACCAGCTTTTCTTGCCGACTTGAGCATGCATTAATGTTTTTGGTCCCCTGGAATAGTGTTTTTCCTTTGTTTATTGTTTAGGAGTTCAGTTTGGATTTGATCTTTGGGTGTTTGAATTCCTATAAATGCATGGTTTGTGCACATGCAAATGGCCCCTCATTCTTGTTTAAAAACTCATCACTTTCAGTAGTTCAGTCTTCTAGTTTGCTTAAGTTTGATAGTTTAAATCTTTTACATGCTTAGTTGCATTTACTCAGCTGTTGGTAAGCCACAGATCCAACTTGTGCAAACAGTATTATTGCTTTTGGAGTAGAATAGTTTAGGCAGCCATTAAAGTTGCAGGTTTTGCTCTTCATACAGACGAGTTTCAGGTTCTGGATGCATTTTGTTGCATGATTCGCAGTAGACCCCGCTAGGAATTGCATAGGCCAAGCTCTGTACTCTTGCGCTATCCCTCTCCTATCCGCATTCTATTCTGTCTGCATTCTGAAGGCTGTCCATTGATCCAAATATCTATTCCTGTTGATGCAAGCATTACACACTTTTCTGGATTCACGTGAGCACAAAGAATGAGGAGATCATACTGAGGGGACAAGAACACACACACCGTCGGATTCGCCACTGTTCTGCGAAATCCAGGTTCCATCTTTCAAAGTTTTAGTTAGAACTTATCAAATAAAGTAGTTAATCGCTTTATTTCAGTTATTTCCATTCTCGATATTGCCAGGGAAGTTGTGGGGATTGATAGTTTCTGAGAAACTATGATTCATTCCTCACTTCTAAGGTAGGATCGAGAATCTTGCAAATAGATTAGTTATTTCGTTGTTTAGAATAGATATACAAAATTGCACAGACAAATAGCTACACTCGGCTATTTTGTTTGTTTTACGTTATTAGTTTAGTTGTCAATTCTAAATATTTTAGATAGTTGCTTTCTTATAAATTGCCAGAAAATACAAAAAAGGAATTATATATGCTAGAAGTGTACTTAGATTTTACTTTATTATAGTTTGTTTCATTACTGCTTTTGCATGACAATTACGGGACCTAGGGAGCCCAGGGAATACATTTTCGAGCCAATTGTGCCCCAGCCCAATATCGTAGTGGCAATAACTGACATTGACCAAAACCTTAGGATACAAGTCTTCCAAACAACAACAGACTTCCAACAGATCAGGTCACAGTTGAGAGGGTTAAACGTAGAAGACGACCAAGCACACACATTTTGGTCAAATCAACCAAACTACAGGTTATCCTAGAAAACATCCGCATGACTGTAGAAGGATTTGAAAGAGAACAAATATTCGGGTGCGATCCTTTAGTTCCACAGCCAGATGCTGGAGACACCCTCGTAGATATAGATACCAGCTTAAGAATTCAAGTTGCTAGAACACCTGTGAGGTATTATGAGAAAATCACACAATTACTGATTCTAAATGTAGAGGTTGAGAAAGCTTATGACTACTTTGGATACTAGGGATTAGAACTTGATCTCATGTATGACCATAACAGACCGCAACAACCAAGAGTCTACGGTTGTGATCCAAAAATCCCATAGCCTAACGAATCCACAAGTCGAGTTAGATATAGACAACGCCTATGTACATTAGTATTTCGGTCTACTCCGATTCCACCTATCATCATTCAACAATTGTCCCTACTAGACACAACAACAACATGAGGCTAGAGAATTTTGGACTAGGCCAAAGAATCGTCCATAGAGTTGATTTGTATTCACCATATGACCCTATCGGGAAAATATATGAAACCATCCCGGGTCATTTTCCACGCATCCCACAACCCATAGATCGAATCACGCCGAGCTCGATATTGATTGGAGCCTTGAGCAATCATCCTCGTTGATCGATCTATCACACCCCAAGTTAGGAGGGCCTTCTTTTCCTTAGATTCACAAATACCATTAGTGCGTGTCGAAGACATTAGACTCCCCAACTAGTTTTTCTGCATATTCTACCCCCACCGGCTGTCTTGGCACGACCTCGGGAGGTCGGGTACGTGGAAGAGTCACTTGTTGATTCTCACACTCGCCTGTTGCTTTTTCGACGTACAAAATTGGTGAACCCGACGTGAAACAAATGAAATTAGTGAAGCTGACGTAAAACTTCCTACCTTCTCATTCGGAGTCATAAATATCACGTTTCCCTTCACAAATCACCTTCGCTCCTTCCCATTATTCTGCGGGTATTCATATACCCCCCGAATATGTCGGGATTCGATGCATATGGCAGACCCCTCCTGGGTCTTGAGGCATACTATGCCCAACAGAATAGGGAATCATCACCCTCACTCTCAATGTGGGGCGACAACTATTCAACTAATCGATTGTCAATGCAAACGCCAAGGACTAGATATAGTTCATCCTTCCAAGCAGAGGGGTTGGAGCAACAACTCACTCAAACACAAATAGAGCCTTCAGGCTCAAACAATATGACATTGACTGGAGAATCACTTCATCTCCTCAGGTGCTACTTAGACCACATATTAGCAGACAATTAGATCCATACTCAGTTCTAGATGATGAGTACTCAATACGTTATCCTAGGAATGAACAACGCTCTCAAGGCATGTACCCACCTGTAGGAATTTTGCAAATACAGCCCGAGTTCTCTCCTCAAGAAAATACCTCTATGCCATCACGTATAGAAAATACTCTCAGAGAAACTTGGCAAGATAGCAATCAGTTCATGACAGGCTATCACATGCCTATACAACACCAGGATATACAACAAACGCCACCAAGGCACGATATCGTGACTTCACCAAACGAAGTCATTTCAACTCTAATAGAAAAGGTTAGAGGATTAGAACTTGCCCAAGCAAATCAAAATTCAAAATTCATACAAACAGGGAGTTCCAATCCTCCGCACCATCCTAGCCAAGTAGATCTCCTCACAGGAGTAGGCACATTAGGTATGACTCCTCAGTATTCACAACAAGTACCAACTAGACCCACTATCGCTAGCACAGTTCCTCCTGGTCCGGTACAGAGCAATCCATTCCTGGATAGTACCCCTTCGTACTTAAACATGTATTCCAAATCGCCACAAGGGGATATGTACTCATCCCCCGGCATGTTTACTCAAATGCAGGGATTGCCTTATGCCCCTGCCAACGCGTACGTTACGCCATATCAACAACCCGTTCCGCCACCACCTCCTCAACAGGCACCATCAATGGTTGAGACGTATGCAATAGGGACTTATTCAGAATATTTAAAGGAGCCCTTAGATTTCGCCATAAGAAGCGTTATGCTTCCAAGGCCTCTTCCTGATTTGCCCAAATACAAAGGAGAAGGAGATCCGAATGCGCATATCAAAGCTTACGCTACAGCCATTCGAGAATTACTCCCATGGGATGGGGTCGTTGCTAAAATATTCCCCAAAACACTGGAAGGCATTGCCCTCGATTGGTATTACAGAATACCCGAGGCTTCCATACATTCATTCAAACAACTCGTGTCTGAGTTCATCAAAGCCTTCGACATGAACAAACTATTAAGGACAGGAATCAGGGAGTTCTTGCACATCAAGCAAGAACATAACGAGTCTGTCACCCATTTCATCCAAAGGTGGCGCACAGTCCTTTATTCCTTGGCAAGCACTCCAAACATGGATCAGATGGAGCTATGCGATTTATTCCTTCATTCTCTTAGCAAAGAAGTGAAGGAAGAAGTCCAGAAGTTCCCACTCAGGACTTATGATGAAGTACTTGAGAGCGCTCTACGAATAGACCAGGCAGTAATAGATAGTGGCCGTAAGACATATGGAGCAAATGGGAGGTTAATCACCTCCACTCAAAATACTACAACTACCACAAATGTCAATCAAGGACCCAAAATCCTTAACAAAAATTGTGGGGTAACAACAGATGGGGTAACTGACCAGCCCAAGAGGGTAAATGTCGTTAATACTCCGTCACAAACAAACAACCAAAGAAACAACAATTTTACCCCGACGGTCAATATGGTGGATTTTAATAATCCACAACAACAACAACGTGAAATCCCATGCAAGGGCCAAGCCAAAACTCATTTGGTTACCAAAACCAAAGTCAAAACCAAAAACAACAATTCCAAAACTTTGGTCCTAATAGGCAACAGTTTGATCGGAATTTTAGGCCACAATACACACCAAACCAACAAAATGGGAATTATAATCCCAATTCTTATTGTGGTTTCCATAAAATTCGGGGTCATGACACTAGAACGTGTCGTGACTACAACAAATTCATGCAACGCTTGCCAAATGAACAAAAACAATTTTTTATGGATATGTTCTTAGCAGATCCTACGTCACCAACGGCAAGTACCTTCGCAGGGGCAGTTTCCCCTCAGAATGCCCCTCTCAAGATCTTTAATGATCCACTCCCAAATCATGATAACGATGGGTTGAAACCAACTGGAACAAACAAAGGCGCAATAACAGGAAACAACGATCACGAGGCCTCAACTTCGCTAAATCCGTTAGTCGCGCCACAACTAGGAAGTCAGCCGCGACCTAAGGTAGTTGGATTAGTGGAGTTAGACTCCGAATTACCCGTTGAAGCAATTACGAGGACACGAGAGTATTTCTCTCAACCAAGTCCAAGCCATCTGCCAGAAGCAGATAACATCCAACAAACCGTAGCAAAACCTATGGGTGCTTACGATCTAATTAATGATCTAACAAAAACCTTCTCGCACATTTCATTCCTTGATTTACTAAAGAATTCCCCTGCTCACAGGGCTGCTCTTTTAGAGGCGTTAGGTTTGGGTCATTTAATTAGTATCACTCCACCACCAGAAGCACAAGTAAATCATATAGACTTTGATGTTTATCCTCCGGGACAGGCGGATAGGGATGTCGAATTCATATTCGAAATAAGTAAAATGCCTACGGATGCCGAGATCACACGCCGAGGCGATCCAACCCTACACTTGCAAGTACAAGTTTATAATAATTATGTAAAACGGGCAATGGTTGACGATGGAGCTGCGGTTAACATAGTCCCTTTCTCTTTTCTCCAAAAATTGGGATATGGTGAAACAAACTGTTCCACTACTCGAAATACCTTGAGAGGCTACGATAGCCTTAAAGCCACATCGATAGGAACTATAATACTACCGGTCACTTTGGGACCTAAAACAATCCTGACTGAGTTTTATATTATAGATCGGGAAACTAACTATAATATGATCCTCGGCCGGCCGTGGATACATCGAATGAAGGCAATCCCTTCCACGCTATTTCAAGAAGTAAGATTCCTGCATCTGGGAAAGGTATTTGTAGCCAAAGGTGATCCAAAGCCGTTTGACGTACACCTAGCTGATTTAAAGAAGAGACCAGGTGTACACTCGGAATTCGAACTTCCAACAAACCAACTTAATAAACCCACTGACTCAAAGTCAAAAGAAAAGTTGGTACCTACGACGGATCTTGAAACCATCAGCGTAGCCAAAACAACCCCAATTCCTGGCGGTAAAGCTAAAGAAACTGTATCATTAGGGACTACTGCAAAAATCGTTGAATTAATAGAACAAGATTTACCAATGTTCTTACCATTTGATTCGGTAGGTATAGGATATTCCTTAGGGGTTGGCTCTCTTCCAGCAGAAGATCTTTGCATGGTCGAAGTAGAATGTGCAAATACAGTAGATACACCTACATCTATGCTCCCGGCTAAATATTGGACTCTCCATTTCGATGGAGCTAAATGCCGCTATGGAGCGGGGGCAGGTATAATTCTTACCTCGCCCGAGGAAAAGGTCCTCCCATTCTCTTTCAAGTTGAACTTTGAATGCACAAACAATGGCGCTGAGTACGAAGCCCTCCTTCTTGGCCTCACCTTAGCCAGAAGGATTGGTATTGATAACATCAGAGTCTTGGGAGACTCGCAATTAGTAACAAACCAAGTTTCTGAAATATATGAAACTAAAGCCGAACATTTACAACTCTACAAAGACGTTGTGTTAGATTTAAGCAAAGCATTTAATTTCATATCCATTGAAGCAATCCCACGAGAGAAAAATCTTCTCGCCGATTCAATAGCAACTTCGGCATCACGCTTCACTCCAAGCAATGAGCTAGAAGATACTCACTTCACAGTATCCATTCGTAATGAACCATTGATAAAAACAATGACAAATCCTCTTTCAAGTGGAAATGAATCTACCATCCTAGACCATGTTGGAAATGATGCGGCTACTTTGGATTACTTAAATGCCTATGCAGCATTACATCGCTCCTGTCACACACTTGATTTATCTCTGATCCCGCATTCATCTTCCTACTTCGGAAATCCCGTAACGGATCTTCCCTCGCAAAGGGAATCTAGCATATACACAATAGAAAATGGGGATGATATAGATCTACCTCCAGCACCACCTGAGTTCAAAGAGGGTAACGCCTCTTTAATCGAAGAAACAATCGATGTCAACATTGGGACAGAAAATGAACCAAGGATATTGAAACTAGGTTCTTCATTAACCCCAGAAGAAGTAGAAATACATACTCAGGTTCTCAAAGAACATCAGAAGGCATTTGCATTTAATTACAAAGAGATGACAGGAGTCGCACCCCACATTGCGGTGCACAACCTCGTCACTAGATCAGATGCGAAGCCAATTAAGCAAAAATCAAGACCTATGAAGCCCAAGGTAGCCCTTATGGTAAAAGAGGAGGTAATAAAACTCCTTCAGGTAGGATTCATCAAGCCAGTTGACTACTCCCAATGGGTATCAAACATCGTTCCCGTTCTCAAGAAGAATGGAAAGATACGCATCTGCATAGATTTCCGGGACATTAACAAAGCATGTCCTAAGGATGACTTCCCATTGCCATCTATCGATGTCATTGTTGATGCAACAGCTGGGTTTGAGCTCTTGTCTCTCATGGATGGATTCTCGGGATACAATCAAATCAGAATATCCGAGCAAGATCAAGCTAAAACCACCTTTATAACTCCTTGGGGAACCTATTGCTACGCTGTTATGCCATTCGGTCTCAAGAACGCCGGTGCCACGTACCAGCGGGCTATGACTTATATATTTCACGATTTAATTCATAAAATCGTGGAATCCTACGTAGATGACTTGTTGGCTAAAGCCAAGAAGCGTTGTGACCATCCCGAAGTACTCCGTGTCATTCTTTCACGTTTAATAGAATACGGAGTTACGCTAAATCCGGAAAAATGCGTCTTTGGTGTAACAGGAGGAAAGCTCCTAGGTTACATCATATCGTCACGAGGGATCGACGTTGATCCAACCAAAATTCGGGCTGTCCTCGAAATGGTCCCACCTTCGAGTGAATGCGAATCGATCATTTCTTGAGAAGTAGGTGTAATCAGGAGATTCATCCCGGACTTAAGCTTCGCTATTCATCCAATCAATAATTTACTCAAGAAAGACTATAGCATTGATTGGACTGAAGACTGCAACGAAGCTTTCAACGCAGTTAAACGCTTCTTACTGTCACCACCTACGCTAATGCCACCTAAGCTAGATCACCCGTTAATTCTATACTCACGGGCTACCGATGTTTCGTTAGCTTGCATGCTAGCCCAAGAAGACGATGACAAGAGAGAGCATATAATTTATTTCATTAGCTGAACATTACTCGACTACGAAACACGTTATACACAAGCAGAACGAGAATGCCTTGCCATAGTTTTCGCAACCAAATGCCTAAGACACTACATGCTAAATCAAGAGACAAGGGTCATGGTAAAAACTGACCACTTACGAACCTTCCTCACACAAGGGTCCCTGTCTAAAAAGGTGGGACGCTTTATAACCTTAATGGGAGAGTTCGAATTAACTTTTGTAAACCAAAAGTCAGTTAAAGGGCAAATCATCGCAGATTGGTTAGCTGATAACCCGCTAGACGGAGGCGACTTAGTAGACTTAGACTTTCCAGACGAATGCGTGTACTACGTCGAAACCCGACCTGCTATATCTGAGTGCCCTTGGTACGCTGATATCATTAGTTATATCATGGACCATAGATACCCAGAAGGAGCTACACCTCAACAAAGAAGGCGGTTACGCATTATCGTAGCTAAATACGTCATTATAGAGCAAGTGCTCTATCGGAAAGCATTCGATGGAATGCTCTTAAGGTGTGTTGACACAGAAGAGTCCAAGAAGATTCTCCATGAATCTCATAGCGGTATATGTGGAGGCCACTTCGGCGGCCACGCCACCACTCGAAAAATACATCGAATGGGCTATTTCTGGCCCACTCTAGAACATGACGCAATAGAGTTTGTACGCAGGTGTCATAAATGTCAGGAGTTCTCTCATGAGATCCACATGTCGGCACAAGCTTTGCAACCGATCGCTACTCCGTGGCCCTTTTCTACATGGGGCCTGGACTTGATAGGGAAGTTCTCTCCCTCGTCCACAGATGGCCACAATTTTATAATCACGGCCACTGAATATTTCACTAAATGGGTAGAGGCCATGCCTCTTACAACTGTACCTGGTTCTGTAATCGCTAAGTTCATTTTGAACCAAATCATTTGCAGGTACGGTATCCCACAAATTATTATCTCAGATAATGGAACTTCTTTCAAGAATGAAGAAGTTCGTGAGCTATGCAACAAATTTAAAATCAGCCATCATACGGCTTCCTTGTACTATCCCCAAGCCAATGGGCAGGCTGAAGCAACGAACAAAACACTGAAAGCCATTCTCCTTAAAACAGTGAAAGAAAACAAGCGGGATTGGCATTTGAAGTTATATCCGGCCTTGTGGGCCCATCGAACCTCAATAAGAACTCCGACAGGAGCAACTCCTTTCTCGCTGGTATTTGGGTCAGAAGCAGTTCTCCCACTCGAAGTTGAAATCCCCAGTCTCCGCATTTCGCTACAAGGGATTCTGGATGAGGACGCTTACAGAGAAGCACGTCTTTCTCAATTAGAAAGCCTGGATGAAGCTAGGTTAGATGCTGAACAACGACATAGAGTCTATGCCGACCGAATGTGCCGGCAGTATAACAAGAAAGTCTATGAACGTGACATATACGAAGGTGACCTAGTTCTGAGGTTAGACAGCCGGATCGACAAGAAGACCGGCGAAGGAAGGAAATTCCGGCCCAAATGGTTGGGCCCATACCGAGTCATGAAAGACTACGGGAATGGTGCTTATCTCTTATGCACGCTAGAAGGTGAGGAGTTTGGTGAAACAGTCAATTCCCTCCACCTCAAACGTTTCTACGCATAAGCAGCAAGCGCTGCCTATATAACTATCTACATCGCATTTTCATATAAATTAGGATCATTTTGTCCACTTGTTCTTACACAAATTGTGATCAAGGAATCTATTCTCAAAGCAATTTATTTCAAACTCGTGATGTTTCTGGCATGAAGTTCTTTAATCATACCTCTCCATCTTCGATATCATCAATCAATTCAGAATCTTTTATCTAATAAAATCAGACATGACGAAGTCCTAACAGTAACCATACCAAGCTCTAAGTTTGTTGTCACTTTGGTTTCTTCTTAGGATAGATGTCTTTCCTATGGTCTGCATTCTAGAAGCTTCATGGTGTCACATCTATCCCATATGCACATCTCTTTGGAAATAAGAATATACTGACATCTTACTCAAACAAACAAGTCAAGAAGTGATTAAACAAAAAAAATTATTTTACACATTTCCTTGCCCCACCAACCTTCGGTGATGAGCTTGCGTCTCTTACTAGTGACGTAGGGTTGGGAAAGGATGGAAATGCCCTTACTCGCCTATGCCTTGCCCATGGTGATAAACCCATGCTTCTTACAGGTAGCATGGGGCAAAGTGTAGGGGGTCCTCTAGACAAAGTAAATGTTAAAAGGTCATAAACAAACAATTCAAACTTTGAGTCAAAAACGAATGAATCAGATATTCAAAATTCCAAAAAGAGTTAAAAATCCTAAAAAAACCCAGATTTTGTCTACTATGTGGCCATCTACGGGTCTAAGTCTGGATAAACCGCAAGGTAAGTTACATCCAAAACTATGAAGTCATTCAGGTAGAGTAAGCTTGTAGTTTTCAATTTGGTTCCAAAGAAAGCTTAAATCTGCATCTTTCATCACTATCACTTCACCATATTTCATAACTTGCACCCTTCTTGGCTCTTGGTGATGAGCTCTCGCATCTTACTAGTTGCGTGGAGTTAAGGGTGGGGCAAGTCAATCTGTTCATCATACTGGTTGTTCTCATCACTTTGCCAAAACAAATCATGAGGTATCCAAATTGCTAAACAAAAGTTAAGATTCAAGATCACAATATATATCTACAATATCATGTATCAGCATCATGAAATACAAAAAGAAAGCAAACATTTGCATCATCTGTTTTCCATTGCATACATTCTAGAAAGCATATAAAACATACATCGTAGTATACACGAAAAAGCTGGAAACAGAAAGGGAAGACACAAGTGACAAAGTTTTGATCCAAAATCGGCGCATATATATAAATAGTCAATATTTGTATACAATGCCATCATGCACTAGGCATGGTCAAAACGCTCAAAGAGCCCGTAATACACAAAAGAATCCATAATACAAAAAGTGTATAGGAGCCAAATGGCCTCTCAACCCCTACGCGATCCCGCTGAAGGTGCGCGCCCTCGCCTAGGACTACGACTACGCTGGCGCTCTGAATGGACGGAAGGCTCAGGGTCTCGAGGGGCGGTCGTGGTCTCGCCATGAGAACGGCTCCTCATAAGGTGCTCGGCTGTCCTATAGCCTGCCAACTCTGTACGGAGAGTAGACACCATCTTGGCCACATGCCAAATGGGAGCAAAGACGTCGGTATGCCTGCCGGCTGCTGAGGGCTCCCCGGCATCTACGGATAGCTCCGCACGGGTCTTATCCATAGGGATCATCAGAGAATCAGTACATACCCTATGGATTAGATCCCGCCACTCGTCAACAGTCTCTGTAAAACAAAGAAGAAAGACGAATTAGAAACTAGGCAAGAGGCTAAAATATACAAGATACAAATATAAGGAGGGATAGCAGTTAAAACAAGTCAAAAAAAATCAAACTAACACTGAAAGGGAGAAAGGATAACTTACTCGGGTCACCGGGCCTCCAAGATGGGTCACTAGGGCCAGCACCCGCTGCAGATGCCGCCGCCGACTGAGGAGCTGCTCCTGTAGTTGGGGCAACATGACGCCCCGCAACGGACTCATCATCTCCACCATGGCCCCGGGAGAGTGGCTCCTCGGAAACCAGAGTCTCTCTCTCTGCGCTCTGCTCCGCCCTCTCCGCCTGCATGATATCCTGAGTATCATGCCACTCAGGATCACTCTCGTCCGTCTGCTCCTCCGACCCTCCCTCTGTGGACTCCTCAGAATCGGAGTCAATATCTATAGGGTCATCGCTACTATGAGCAGGACCCGCGGTAATCCGAAGTAAAGGTGCCCGAGGCGCACCAGCTCTCCCTCTGGCCCGAACTATCCCCCTGGCTGCAATAGGAATGCCAGGGGTAACCACTGTCCAACCACGGCCTCTAGGCCCCCCTCTAGCCTCCCGAACTGATCTGTAAACTGGTGCTACTGGAGGAAGCATGCCCACATATGGGAGGCCGAACTGCTGAGGAACCCTGCTGAAAGGATGTACCTCCACCCGTCCCACACGGTCAATAAGCTGCCCTGTAATGGAGCAGGAAACCAATGTCATGGCCTCCTCTCCCCATACGCCGGCCATAAGCTGGTACGGTGTGGCCTCCATGTCTGCTATAGTGAGGGAGGCTACTGGCTGGTGAGGTGCTCTAAGCACCGACATATCTGACCATCTGGCCGCCCTCACAGCCCCAGGATCTGCCACCTCCACGCCTCTGCCATAAGGAATAAAATGCTCATACACCCAACTCATGACTAGAGTTGGGTGGCTCAACGACTGTCCCTGTAAACGGACCACCCTATATAAGTCGTGATAGGTGGTCCCCAAAATGTCTGCCCCCCAGGCGTATATCCGGCCATGCCCCTCTATCTGTGCAATGATGGGGGCCCAACAGTATAACAAAGTGTCCCCTCCCTTGTCCCCGATCAGTCTCGAGGCAAGGATCCCCATGATGGCCTGTCGAAATATGGGGATGGGCAAAGAAGGAATGGATCTAACTCTCACTCCCTTCTTCGGCCCCGTGGAAATAGCTGCATCTCCCATATATGTCGCCCACTGTGCAATCTGTGCCCGTGAGCCTGCTGTCTCTAATGTGAGTCACCTCCCGATGATCGGGACCCCCAGAATGCGGTAGACGTCCTCTAATGTAATGGTCCACTCACCACGGACCCCTGGCAATCGGAAAGTGTTCCGATCTGCATCCCAGTAGGAGAATAAGTCACAGAGTATGTGACTAGACGGAGCAACGTGAGGCACACGCGATATCCGCAATATGCCGGCCCTCTGCAATGTGTCCTCCTCATCTGCTGAGAGGGCATCCAATACCCCGGGCAGCCAGTCACACTCTCTCTCCCGGCTCCATCTAATATACTCCTCCTTCGCCTGCATACACCCAAAAACACACAAAACAGAGTAAGTTAGTATCTAAACGATATCAAGAGAGTTATAAAAACATACACAAATGCTAAAAATACAAGTGTAAGTTTTCAAAAGAGGTCTTTTTGCATTCTGTGCAAAACCGCCACCCCAGGCGGGCGGCTTTATGCGCCGCCTGGCGGCCGGGCGGCGGTCGCGGTCCGAAAACCCGCGCGGGTTTTTAACCCCAAAAAGCCAAAAACTAGCAAAAATGACCATTTTGGCTAAAAACAAAGCCTACCCAGTAGGCGCCCCCCCTAGACGGACCTTTTAAACCTAACATTTTCAAAAATGACCCCCCCATTACAACAAATTTAGCATTTCAAAATTAAAGAGGGAAAAGCACAAAATTGAAGAAAAACCAACCTGTGATCTCGCGGGGTGGCGTTCCGCACGTGGAGGCATGATCACTATCTCGCTGTGGACGTTTTGACTCTACTCGCGTGAGAAACCGTTACCGTGGGCCCCAGAGCTCAAAATCTATCAAATCGACTCGCGCAAATGAATAGTAAAATGGGCCCACTTTTATATATATAGCGCTCTAATTCGTTTTAAATCCCCTTTTCACAGGTTCGGAGCGCCAACGGAGGTAAGTTTCTATCCTCGCACTAATGGTACGTCCTCTTCCCCTATTATTTTAGCGTTTATTTTCCAAGTTATTGTATCTATCTGCACTTGAGTTCCCCTTTCATTTTGCAGGTAGCGGGAATTTCGGATGGCGTCATTTCGACACACGGACGTATAAGGTATAACTTCTAACTTCCCATTTCGGGACGGCCATACTCGGACCCACCGTTTTATGCCTCTTCATGGCTAAAACGCTTCTCCGAGGGGGCAATATGTACGTACCCAAAATTGTAAGGTCTTGATCTTTGCGAACGTGTAATAAATGGCCACTCATTCCTGTTTAAAAACTCATCACTTTCATGAGTTCACTTTTAGTTTGCTTAAGTTTGATAGTTTAAATCTTTTACATGCTTAGTTGATTTACTCACTGTTGGGTAAGCCACGATCCAACTTGTACAAATAGTATTATTGCTTTTGGAGTAGAATAGTTTAGGCAGCCATTAAAGTTTCGGGTTTTGCTCTTCATACGAGATTTGAGTTTCGTGTTCTAGACGCATTTTGTTGCATGATTCGCAGAGACCCCGCTAGGAATTGCATAGGCCAAGCTCGTACTCTTGCGCTATCCCTCTCCCCCGTCCGCATTCTATTACCTCGCATTCTCAAGGCCGTCCATTGATCCAAATATCTATTCCTATTGATGCAAGCATTACACGCTTTTCTGGATTCACGTGAGCACAAAGAACGAGGAGATCATACTGAGGGGACAAGAACACACACACCGTCGATTCGCCACTGTTCTGCGAAATCCAGGTTCCATCTTTCAAAGTTTTAGTTAGAACTTATCAAATAAAGTAGTTAATCGCTTTATTTCAGTTATTTCCATTCTCAATATTGCCAGGGAAGTTGTGGGGATTGATAGTTTCTGAGAAACTATGATTCATTCCTCACTTCTAAGGTAGGATCGAGAATCTTGCAAATAGATTAGTTATTTCGTTGTTTAGAATAGATATACAAAATTACACAGACAAATAGCTACACTCAGCTATTTTGTTTGTTTTACGTTATTAGTTTAGTTGTCAATTCTAAATGTTTTAGATAGCTGCTTTCTTATAAATTGCCAGAAAATACAAAAAAAGGAATTATATATACTAGAAGTGTACTTAGATTTTACTTTATTATAGTTTGTTTCATTACTGCTTTTGCATGACAATTACGGGACCTAGGGAGCCCAGGGAATACATTTTCGAGCCAATTGTGCCCCAGCCCAATATCGTAGTGGCAATAACTGACATTGACCAAAACCTTAGGATACAAGTCTTCCAAACAACAACAGACTTCCAACAGATCAGGTCACAGTTGAGAGGGTTAAACGTAGAAGACGACCAAGCACACACATTTTGGTCAAATCAACCAAACTACAGGTTATCCTAGAAAACATCCGCATGACTGTAGAAGGATTTAAAAGAGAACAAATATTTGGGTGCGATCCTTTAGTTCCACAAATGAAGCTTGGAGACACCCTCGTAGATATAGATACCAGCTTAAGAATTCAAGTTGCTAGAACACCTGTGAGGTATTATGAGAAAATCACACAATTACTGATTCTAAACGTAGAGGCTGAGAAAGCTTACGACTACTGGATACTAGGGATTAGAACTTGATCTCACGTATGACCATAACAGGACCGCAACAACCAAGAGTCTACGGTTGTGATCCACAAATCCCACAGCCTAACGAATCCACAAGTCAGTTAGATATAGACACTGGCCTACGCACATTAGTATTTCAGTCTACTCCGATTCCACCTATCATCATTCAACAGTTTTCCCTACTAGACACAATATGACTAACAAGGCTAGAGAATTTTGGACTAGGCCAGAGAATCGTCCATAGAGTTGGATCCGTATTCACCATATGACCCTATCAGGAAAAATATACGAAACCATCCCAGTCATTTTCCACGCATCCCACAACCCATAGATCGAATCACGCCGAGCTTCGATATTGATTGGAGCCTTCAAGCATCCATCCTCACCGATCGATCTATCACACCACCCAAGTCCAGTTAGGAGGGCCTTCTTTGCCTTAGATTCGCAAATACCATTAGTACATGTCGAAGACATTAGACTCCCCCAACTAGTTTGTCTGCATATTACCCCCACCGGCTGTCTCGGCATGACCTCGGGAGGTCGGGTACGTGGAAGAGTCACTTTTTGATTCTCACGCTGCTCGCTTGCTTTTCCGATGTACGGAACTCTCTCTCCACCCAACAAATACATCTAATGAAAAGACAAGCCATCCTTCTTCATTGGCCCCGAGCCCCAACCACAATGTAATAAGAGATGTTTTCCAACACATGGCAACAACAGGCTTCCACAACACAAAGACAAATTTCTCATTCAAAAAAGTCCAAAATAGAATGTAGTTTGTAACCACATTATAACATACAAACAAAACTCAAGCTTCATCATGCAAGCCAAAGGAGCAAGAAACTATGGGGGATGCTTCTTATGCCTCCCAAAGGGGAAATGGGTATCACCACCTGATTACAAACTATGAAAAATATAGTATATCAAGCCTTGACATGCCCTTATGCCTCCCCAAGTACCCCTTATTCCTCACATTTCCTTATGCCTCCCCAACCTCTTATGGCACCCCATAACGAGTAAAGAAATGCAAGCTATTTATTTGTAAGGTGGAACCAAAATCCCAACTCCCTCCACACTTATACCTCCCCAAAACACTTATGCTTCCTCCAAAATACCCCGTAGTTTTCTCATACACCATCCATAGGTAGTCTACCCAACCAGCCAACAAATAAAACATCACATTCAAACACTCAGCTATTCATATAAGTATAAAAATGAGATAAGAGCATTTCCAAGAGCCAAGCTCTTACCTCTCCATGATGGAGTTGTCCCAAGTTCAAAAAAGAAGCTCTCCAATGCAAAGAAATCCAAGAGATCAAAATCAAAAAGTATGCAACAATCTCCAATCTCCTCCAAAAGTAAGAAATCTTAAAACTAAAAGAAGTCACCAAAATGAAGCAATGCAAGTTCCAATAACCCCAAAACAAGAAAAGGAATTCGAATATATAGGAGAGGGAAGAGAAGAGGATGAGGTGGATCCAAGTGGGATGCCACATGACACATCCTCAACTCCAACTCATAAGTCAACTTCAATCTCTCAAGGCACAATAAATAAGTAGGTGAATAAATGACAATCCTACTTACACACTCAAATCAAACCCATACCCCAAAGGAAAGAATTAATAACATGTAAGAAAGTGAAATTAAAATATACAACTTGACTTACAAAAATGCATAATGAAGGATAATTTTAACTCTCCAACCATAGGTAAGGTTGGTATGCAAATTTAATAGGTATGGGACAAGTTTAACTTGTCCCACAATCCTCCAAAATCAGCCTCCAAGGACAAATTCGAATTCCAAAGAAGATGAAGTGTTTCATACTCCAAATTTACTTACACATCTCTTATACATACTTACTTACATACTTACACATTTAATACAAGAGCCAAAAACTCCAATAATTACTTTCTTATGTCCCAATTTGATTAATTAATTCTTAACAATATGATTACTCACATTAATCTACCACAATTAATAATTAATGAAAGGGGGTAAACACATCACTTTTAACACACTTACATACTAAACAAGGAACCAAATAAATAAATACACATAACCCTTGGTCACATTTAAAGGTGATCCCCCATGGGAATCCCTAACCACAATCAAACACACACAAACAATACAAGTTTCCATGGTGACCTTGTTGAATTCATTTAGAATTCCAATGTGGTTGGTCTCCAATCCCCGATGTTTGTTGTGATATTTTAAACCTGCAAAATACAAATACCTCCTTCAGACCTCGTGTCCATATCAGAACATCCAAAATATATATAATTATAATTCCAAAATCATCAATATATATATGAATGACAACAACATCTAGACAATCAACAATGTCATTTGCAATCTCATCAACAACTATATGATCATCACATTTAATTCAATTTTATTTTCTAGGTCTACTCAAAATATCCAAATATCACATGTCCAAACAACATCTATAATGTAACCATATCAGATAGTATATCAACATCAATACATAAAATGTCTCTAATAATCATCATGCATCATATATGAATCAGAGTCAGCAATAATCCATTCTCTAACATCTAATCATCATACTAAATCAAACTATAAGAATGTCCATGGTATAGTCAAGAGTGTCATGATCAGTATCAAAAGTGTCGAAGGGAAGTGGGCACTACACCCATAGCCATAAAGGAAAACTTTGTGGTGAAGAAGTAGGAGCACAACTAGAGGATAAGGCACAAGAAAGAGTGCGTGAATATAATAGTGCACGAGAAAGGAGAAGAATATGGTGGATTAGCCACAAGGAATAGGAGGAGAAAATTTTGTGAGCAAGTGGATTGTGGCTATTAAGGCTCAAGAAGTGGTAAGAAAAGGAATATAGCACAAAAGAGATATCGGAACAAAGGTGAAGACCGCATGGAATTAATGTGTAAGGTGGAGTAGTTGGAAAGGATGACACACAATGGAAGACATCCCTAGGATGAGAAGGGAAAAGTTATATGAAAATATAGAGAGAAGGATGATATACTTTGCATCCAAGTCCACTAGATGGACTTGGAAATTAGAGGAGTATAGAAGAATATATCTCAACAGACTATGTGAAGAGAAGGTGTGTAGAGAGAAACACCAGAAATAAGTGTATAGAAGGAGAATGTGTATAGAGAAGAGTTCATGGATAAAAGGTGATGAGAGGAGGAAAGATAAATAAGTGTAAAAATATAGAATGTGTAGAGGAAGAGAGTGCAAAAATAAGTGCATGAAGGAGAGTGACACAATGGCTTAGAACCTAGAGGTAAAGTGTATGAATAAGAAGAAAACTCTTGAAGAATATTTATGAAGGTGAATGGAAAGTGATGAGCCCATAATAAAAAGGAGAGAGTTCAAGGTGAGCACCGACTTAAAATGAAAAGGATTAGTGGACAAGACTTTAAAGGAGGACAATTCATGGAAAGTAGAAGCTTACAAGGGAGAAGGTTTTAATGGGTAAAGATTGGAAAATAATCCAAGAAATGGATCCATTTGGAGGAACAATTTTGAGTAGTTGTGAGTTTAAGCTCAATGAAGTATATGGGATACCGTGGAAGAGTCATCAGAAGTGGTGAAGGACTAGAAGAGATGCCTAAAGACAAAATAAGCCTAGGATATGACTAAAAGGAAGAAGGAGCTAGAACTATCAACCTCAATATTTTAAAGGGTTATTCTACCAATCACTTAGACTACTTAAGGTGGAATGCCTATTTTAATAAATTTGGGTGTTTGATATAGTATGATCTAAGGTCCAAAGTAATCATGCACATTTTTTTCTAACTTTTGGTGCATGCAAATTTGGAGAGTGTGTGGAACATGAAGAGGGAGAACAATAGAATGAAAGGATGATTCTGGTGAAGTGTGTGATTACTTTACGCAATGTAAATTAGTAAGGATCATAGTGCACATAGGAGTGTGTAGTTGAAGTGGGCATACAACCATGTGTGGAAGGTTTTGAAGAGTAGTATAAGCATGGAGGAATCATATTCAGCCATATGCATAGGATTTTTGGAGCGTAGTAAGAGTTGGTCTATCCTAGGAGAGTGGATGTGCAAGGATATTATTGAGGATGGTTGAGATGTCCAATGATAGTGCATTGAAGAAAGGTTAATGTGTATCTCGAAGCTAAGACTACAAAATAGTATAGATAAGAGGCATGGAAAAAAATGCAAGCTAGGAGTGCATGATAGAACTGGTGGTTAGAAGAAAATACAAGATAGTTATCAAAACATTTCTAATAAAGAATGCTTAAAATGATTCAATGGTAAGAGGATTTGAATGAATTGATCAACGTAGCACAACAAGGAAATATTTAGATGGAGGTATCTCCGTGCAATGAGATCAAGTTCAAATTTGAGTTTGAGAAAGAAAATATGTAAGTTTCTACAATGGACTAGCCCACCTAAAGGATATTAAAACAAGGAGAGAGAAGTGAGAAAATTTAGTTATAAAGGAAGGAAGAATTCAAAATTTTGGGGATAGTCAGTAGAGGAGAAGGTTCCGTAAAGAGAGTAAGAAATATGGATGTCGGAAAAGTTATGAAGATGGCTAAGGGTAGGTTGTTGAATGCACATGTTGAAAGTGTAGAAGCTAGATGAGAGAGACAAAATCATTATAGGACATTAGAGCCAAGTTAAGATTGAAATTAGTCAAGGTTAGGTCTATAGGAAAACACTAAGACTTTGGAAAAGCTCCATGAAAGAGTTTTAAGCTACACATAGAGAAGTTACATGTAAATGTTGTGAATTCCATTGAGTGAGTAGAAGAAACCTTTGTGTTTCTTTCCATTCTGTGAACTCTACAAATAACATGTGGTTGTGTCAAACCTTCTGTCATCGTTAGAAGAACCAAATATAAGAGAGAAAATACGTTGTATATTAAATGTGTGAAAAATATCATTTACAACTAGTGCCTAAATAATAAGTGGGGAAGTGTAGCCGCCACAGAAAAATCTCACAAAGTGTAACTTCCACTACCCTTATAACACCTAAAAAACATTAATACATGTGTAGGAAAAAACATACAATGGAGTTAAATACCTACGTTAAACCCCACACCTTCATCATAGCTTACGTGGGTAGAATAATTGGGTATCAACAACAAGGTTTAATGAAGAACCCATGTACAAATAAAATATATCATTAATTTGAAAAAATAGAAAAATATATGCCATGCTAGCACTTGTCTGACCATGCGGTGGTTGCAAGTACTGAGACACGGAGAAAGAAAATTGTACTAGTGATTGAATAACAACTTGTTATTTAGAAAAATGTAATTGTATAAGTTATAACAACAATAATGTTAAATATATCGAAAAGTTTATTATTGAAATTTTGTAATCTGTATGAGTTGTAATTGTTTAGGATTGTTTGGAAAATGTGTATCTAACCATGAGTGTCATTTTCATTCAAAATTATGTATTGTAAAAAGTTATATATATACGTTAAATGGATTTGATTTTGAAATCTTATAGTTCCCTATTCAATTTGAAATGATGACTAAACATCGGGTGTGTTGTATTATTTTCCTTGATAACATAGAAATAAAATCTAAATAAAATAGTCAACCCTGAATAAAAATCTTGGATAACTACCTTCTTGCATGTTCCTTCTTAATGTAGAAAACTAAAACCATAGGATGAACCCAAATCATTAAACTCAATGGAAAATTCTAGCTTATGGAAACAAAAGCCCAAGTTTGAGATTATCATCTTAGCTTGTATGCTTAGCGACATTGTTGTGAACTCGACACCCAATTTAGGTTATGGTTTCATATTATATGGTACAATTTCAAGAGTTAATTTTGGAACTTAACAAAAATTTAATTTATGATTATTTTTTGAAAGGGTAACCATGAGATGGTTTGCTAGAAGAAAATAAAATTTATATCTTTCTTGTAACATTTTTAAATCATCATGTTGAGAGAAACATAATCCATGATGCTTGAACTTTAATGTGAACCTTAATCTTTAAACAAAGAGTTACTTCGTGTTTTCTCTCACTTGTGCCATTGTGAAATGAATGTATGATTTGAAACTAGGTAATCATGTTCTTGAGGAAATTCTCTGGGTTGAGAGCCAATAATTTCATGAGCACATATGCAAATGTTCCTTATTAACAAATGGGTTACACAACTAATTTCAAACGCTATTTAAATCAAGTTAAGTGAAATTATTTTAAGATGAATGTAAATGATTCAGTGGATCCTATGTTTTATTTACCTACACATGAGAATATTGAGTGTGAATCCCCTTTAACCCCTCTCAAACAAGAGTGTCATCTTGACAAGAAGTATTGAATTTACCTAGAGTTACATGATGATTTTTGGAGATAAGGGTGTTCAATCACTCTAGTTGTGACCTTAGTAAGGTGTAAAATTATAATTGAATGTCTCCTTGTAACATGCATCTAATACTTAATTTCCCAGAATCCAAACTTGGTTGAGTGTGAAATCATACTCCTTAGGATCTTAGTGATTAAGTAAAGGACATATGACGTATGATTATCAAAGATTGTAAATATTTCTTTAGAAGGATTTTGAACATGTAAAATTTTATAACTTTTGCATTTGAACCCCTTTCCCCCTCTTAGATAAATGTGTCCCTTAGCATGTAGTAGTGGGTTACCATGTGCTTCTCGTATGGTGTAATTTTTCCCCCATCCATGAATGCTTTTGAATTTAATAGATCATGGAGCCTCTCTTAAGGGTATTGGTGAAAGAAATGCTGATGCATATTTACTAAATGATTTAAATAGTTCCTTGGAAGAAATTTGAGAAGCATATAGTTGTTGGGTTGTCATGTATTAGGAATTTAATACTTGAGTGTTTAAGAGCAATGAAATGAGTTGTTTTGTGCAAGGTCATCACTCCTTGTAGTCATGAATCCCTAAGTGTAAATTATGTATCATTTGAATTACAATTGTTCTAAAACAATGCCAATAGTGAGACCAAAGTGTGATGTAAGTGTAAAGAGTATAAGAGTAAACGAGATTTTGGGTTAGGAATAATGTCATACTTGAAGTCCTTATAACTCAACTAGACATTTTCATGTTGTTAAAAATAAATATGAATTTCTCTTTGTGAGATAAAAATTTAGAGCAAGAAAAAGATATATATAAATCTAAATAAAATTTGTTGATGTTTAAATGTTGAATGGATTCAAACAATTTATTGAACTATAACAACTATAACAGGAAAATAAAGATATTGTGATGGAAGAATATTTATGGGAAGAGGTATCTTGAATCTAAATCTCCCTTAAATCCTAAGATTTCTTCCTTGACTTCATGTTAGTTTCCCTTGTGTAACAAGGGTAAAATTTAAACATCAAATAAACATCTGAGAAGTAGAACCTTAACATAAGAACAAGAGAATTAGGAATTTTGTATGCATTTTGAAATATGGAAAATAATTATTTAAGTTATGGAGATTATCATAAGGGATAAAGAGCCAAATTAAGTGTTCATATTGTAAGTTGAATGTTAAATGAATTTAAGAATATGTAGGTGGAAAAGGATAATTTATCCTTGCATGAAAAATGCTCTTGGAATTTTAATCAAAACTAAGATATAACCATGGTAATGTTGTGTTATGGAGTTTCAAATCCTTGGGTCCCTTTTGTGGTTGCGTCATTACTTGTATTCATTCATTAGGGAGAGTGTGGCATAGACATGTTTATGGTGTTATCGTGTTGTCTATTTGGGTTGATGTTTTGTGTAAGCGTCTTATGTGATGTTAAGTTTATCTATTGGAGCCCATGTGGTGTTGTGTACTGAGAATTTAAAGTCAAAAAAATTATTAGGTATTTTTACTGTTGTATTTGGGTGTCAAATTTTAGGGCATTACATATTATGTTATTATAATATTTATGATAATTAGGTTTAAGCAATTGTAAACATTTTTTATACTTAACAAATACAACACGAGAGATTTGGATTTTCGGTACTATAAATTATGGAAGCACGGGTATGGTAGGTAGACTTGTTCAAGTTGACAAATCTCCTCTAGTCGAATGAGAGCTTGTTTAAAACCCTTAGGTTTTGACATATGGGACTCCATCCTTGATGTATGTTATCCATCACATCTACATTTGTTTTGAAGGTTGGAGAAGTTGATAAAGAAGGTAAAAAGGAACATTCTTTGCTTTTAGGTCTTATAGAGCCAAGGGACAAAGATGAAGAGTGTCAAATTTCTCAAACTTCCTTTCATATTCAAGATAAAAATATAATATGATATATTAATAGTGGGTGTTTTTCTCACATGACCGGTGTCAAAATAAAATTCATATCTTTAAAGAAAAATACATCAGATCGGTTAGGTTTGGGGACAACACTGCTATAAAAATTGCAAGAAGAGGTACATTGAGTTTAGACAATGGGAAGACTCTCACTAAGAATGTCCTAGTATGTTGAAGGACTAAAACACAATCTTCTCAGTGTGAGTCAAATGTGTGAACAAGGATACACTCTGACCTTCAATGAAAGGAATGTAAAATCATAAAAGGGAATCAGGTAAGCTTACAGGGAAAGATAAAGAATTGGCAACAATATGTACATACTAAATGAAATCAACAAAGAAAGGAGTCTTATGTGTAAGATGAATGATAGCTGGATGTGGCACATAAGGTTAGGACATTTGAAATTATATAATTTAGTCAAGATTAGTTCAAAAGGATGTGTGAAAAACATGTAAAAATTAATAAATCTAGAAGATACTCTATGTAAGGCTTGTTTACATGGAAAGAAAGTAAGGAGAAAGTTTAAGACAAAAGAGCATCATTTCAGCTCAAGGCCTTTACAACTTATTCACAATGATATCTATGGACCTATGAGGACTGAAATCTTGAAGGGTGAGTACTATTTTATACTACTTATTGATGAATGTACTAGATTTACTTGGGTTGTCTTGTTAAGGGAAAAATCATAGGATCTTAAAGTTTCAAAGCATTTAAAGAACTTGTTGAGAATCAAGAAAATGGAAGAATCAAATGTATTAGGTTAGACAAGGGAGGATAATTTTTGTTTGAGCATTTTTCTGAAATTTTTGAAACCCATGCCATTAGGAGGAATTTATTGTTAGGGTAAACATAGTTTAATATGAGTAATTATGCCTTGTACCTTAGTTAATTAATTTTTACTGAGGTAGTTACATAGGTAATTAGATGGTTTAGTATTATTGTTGAATGGTTATGTTTGTATAACCATTTATATTGTATTCATGTAGGTTTTATTGTTGCATAGTTGTAACAATCATATTTATTTTTATTGAGTTTCCCGAATGTAGTTTTGAATCTATTGTAGTTTAGTTTATTGTTGCATAGTTACAACATATTGTTTATCTGTAGTATATCTTGTTGCACCAAGTGCAACCTCTAGTCTATATGTATCCAACTATACAATATCTATAAATATTGCAACCATATCAATTGTATCTGATTTGATTGAACATCAATAATACTTGTGAGGCTTCCATCCCTCTTCTATATTTGGTATCAAAGCAGATTAGATCCCATGTGAGTAGAGAAGGTTTGCAGAGAGAGTGTAGAAGAGAGAGAGAGGAGCTTGGAGAATCATTTGTAGTAGTAGGAGAGCCTGCGCAACCTCCTATAACTTTCCAGCCCCATCCCTGCATCCCCACAACCTCTTGTTAGATCCTCGTGTTTGGAAAGAATTTTTTTCTATGGTGCCCCCTATACCAAGAAAAATTTGTTGCCTCTGAAGTAATTCTGGTTTGAAAACTCAGATTCAACATTAAAAAAATCACTTTTCCCCCATTAGGGGCTTTCCCTCTAAATTAGTGGTGTATATAGTGTCTACTGAAACTTTAGCATTCTGCTCTATCTCGAGGATTCTAGACCACTTTGGAGGTCTGTGGAAAAAGCTTCTACCCGAGCTCTTGGGCGAGGTGAGAAGGTAGAGGAGTGAGGTACATTATTTTTGTATTTATTGAGATCCTATCCAAGTTGTTCCTTAGCTATCTCAGGCTCCTGACCGAGTTGACGTCTCTGTAGACGGATGTCCATTCATTAGCGGAGTATTGGATTCAAGCCAAGTGGACCAAGCCATAACCAAGTTGCATTTGTAATCACCGGCCGACCACCGAGTTACAAATCGGTGTATTTATTTTCATTGAGAGGTTGTGTAATATAGAACACTCCATCAAGTCACATTCAAAGACCGAACGAGTTGTTTCATCAAAGAGCTTATAAAAAATGAGCTAGAGGAATCCTATACAGAGAAATCCACATCAATTCATCCTAAAAACGATCCCTGCACCATGTCGAGCTCTAGATTGAGTGAGTTGCTTATCCTAACGGAAGTAACTTGAAAACTTGCATGGGAAATCAATGGGCTGAGTTGTGATTGGAGGCCAAGTTCCTCTCCCTTGTCTCCTCTCAAATCGGTCGAGCCCAGCCTTCATCAAACGATGGATATCAACGATGCAAACCATTCAAGAAAACCTAAAAGACAAAAATAGTGAGAATAATATCTAAAGAGGCAGCCACTATTAAACAATACGTCCAACCAAAGCAAATGACAGAGATAAACAAAATACAAAGGTGATCAGATCCTGCAATAGCAGATGCCCTAAACCACTGTCCCCGAGTGCACTCAACTTGTTCATCTATCAAAATCGCTAAGTTATTGTTTAAAAAGGTTAGGCATTTGTTTGGATTGTTTAAATTGAAATTTCTTCAAATACCTTTGTATGCACATTTGGCGCTTAAGTGGCTAGTTAAAAGATTAAAATCCCTTGAGAGAATTTGGCGAGAATATAACTGTGTTTTTCATACTTTTTGAATTTGGTAGAGAATATAACTGTAGCCACCATCTTTAGCATTGGAAAACCTCACTAAATCCCCTATTTATAGCCAAACCCACCCTAAAAATATAGGAGAAAACCCTCATTTAGGCCAATTTTTTTCTCCCATTTAGCTCAAAATTTCCTTTTGAGGATATTTTTCCAAAGGGGGTACCTAAAAATGCCATATTCAGCTATTTTTTTGTTGTTTTCCAGTTTCTAAGCCATACTGAGCTCTATAGGCCAACACGGCCTCACAAAACAAAAAAATTGCATGTCATTCAATTTTTTTTATATTGATGTAATTATATATTTTTAGTGTATTTTTTCAATGGATTATACTAATTCACAGGTTTCCAAATTCAACCACAAACATTGTAACTACTAAAAAATGATAGATTTGTAAAAAAATCTATGTAATTTTGTTCTGTAACACTCACGAGATCTTCGGATCTCTTCTTCGTAGTGTTCGGTATATACAATTTCTGTAAAAAGCTCTTTCGGATAAATCTACCACGACTATTACTACACTTAACACCTAATATATCTGCAACAATGTCATCTAGGCATCATCCCTATAAATCGATGGGGAGTATAAGGACACAATGTGCACACACTTTGAGCCATCCAATCCGTATGTGAACTATTACACGACATAAATCAAGAAACTGAAATTATCCGAGCATATAAGCAAAGTTACACACATGTATGATGATATTTTTGAGCCGGTCCCCTTTTAGTGCTATCTTGGTACCACGTATCACATTCTTTCACGTACATTAATGCCTCTTTCACATATCATCAGGTATATAAAAAAGGTGAGCTTCTTCCACGTACCGACTAGTATATTGGAATGGAAGGTATATAGAAAGGTTCAGTATATCAAACTGACAGTATATATATTGGGAGACTGTAAAATGGAGTGATAAGATCCTTACCCTTTGTTAGTGAATTACAAAAATGGGCACCAATCTTTGAGACCCACAACTCCTAAGAGGAGATAACTATGCCACATGGAAGACTAATATCATAACACAACTTGAGTTTGAGGAAATATGACCTGTTGTGAATGGTTCCCCAACTTGAAAAGAAGATGATGCAGCTCAACAAAGAAATTTTTATAGGGCTAATCGATGGCCAAGATGATAATCTTATTTTTAGTGTATGATGACATGCGCAACCCCACATTCGAGATTCCAAAATTGCTAAAGAAGCATGAGATAGGTTGAGCACCGTCTATGGGGCCAAGAAAAGAACATAATTATGAATTTTTAGAGTCAGTTAGATACACTGAAATATCAAACAAAACAAGAAAGTGGAAGCTTTCTTGAGGAGAGTTACAGAATTAAGGGATTCACTTCTAGCCCTAGGAGAGGAGGTCATTGATGAATATCTCATTCCCATTGTTCTGAGAGAACTCCCTCCTTCATACTGCCTTTTTGTGATGACACTCGACTTTTCAGATCAGACAGTTAGTTTTGACAAGTTGGTGAATCTACTACAACAAGAAGAATCTATGTATAATAAAGATGATGAAGAGGAGCAAACATTATCATCTCATCCGAAAGGAAAAGGAAAAGGAAAATTTCAATCTTCTCAAAAGTCCCAAAACATCATCAACATCAACATGGGGACAAGAACAAGAAGAAGTGTCCTATCTATAACAGAGGACATGATGTGGAATATTATTGGTACAATACATTAAAGAAAGCTTCATCAAATAATTCTAGACCTCAAAATCAATAATATCATAAGGGACAATCACACTACAATCAAGGGCAGAAGAAGGGGAAATGGCGAAGAAAACCCCATCAACAAGTAAATATAGCTGAGCAAGAAGAACGTTTAGAAAATTAGGATTTCTTATACACATCTCATTTCAATGAACCATCCATGTCATCTAGTGTTATTTGGTATGTTGATTCGGGAGCCACTCGACACATGAATGGGCACAGAGAATGGATTATCACAATGAGGGACATGCCTTCGAAAAATCATGTTTCGTTAGGTGATGATTCTTCGTACATAGTACAAGGGATTGGGAACATTACTCGACCTCTTGGTTCATGAAATTATAGATTATCAAATGTACTATATGTCCCTGATTAACAAAGAATCTACTATCAGTTAGTCAACTTTTAGATCACAATATGAAGATTGAATTTGATAGTCATTCCGGTAAGAAAGTGTGTTTAATTCATGACAAATCAAGAGGCTCAAAAATTATTACAACAACCTCCAATGTGGGATGTATGTTCTTGCTTGACTTGTCCATAGGGATGATCAAGTGTGTGTGGCTAAGAATTATTGATCAACATAGTTGTGTCATCGAAGACTTGGTCACATAAATTTCAAGTATCTCAAAACACTTCTCTGGTACAACATGGTGAGAGGATTTCCATCTCTCTAGAAGGATATAAAGAAGTGTCCTAATTACTTAGCTAGAAAAGACCACATAGCTTCATTCTATAAGAGTACTTATCAAGCTCATGGTAAGCTTGATCTAGTTCATGTCAATCTCTGTGGTCTGATGAAACCTAGTCATTCTAGATTTCATAACTTCATGCTTTGTGTTTATGACTATTCATGAAAAATTTGGATATTTTTTCTTTGTAAGAAATGTGAAGCTTTTGAGAACTTTAAAAAGTTCACAATGGCTATAGAAAATGATTATGGTTATCATATCAATCTCTTCACTCGAGATAGAAGGGGGAATTCACCAAGTAATGAGTTCAAAGCCTACTTACAATCTCACAAGATTCGTTGACAGATGCCTCTTGTACACACACCGCAACAGAATGGTGTTGATGAGAGAAGAAACCATACTATCATAGAGATGGTGTGTTGGATGATCGATGACTTTGGACTAGCGAGGACATTTTAGGGAGAAGTAGTAAAGACAACTGTATTTTTGTTAAATAGAGTGCCCACAATTTCTCTTGATGGAGTGACACAACATGAAGCATGGTCAAAGTAGAAACCATCCATTACACACCTCAGAGTATTTGGGTGAAAAGCTAGCATGTAGACACCCAAGTAGAATAGAAAGAAGTTGGATATGAAGTCATAGAAACTCATCTTCATTGGTTACAATGAAGAGACTCTTGGGTACAGATTGATGGTTCCAAAGACTAGAAAAGTATACACCAACAAATATGTTGAGTTCTATGAGAAGAAGGAAGATGAGAATCCTCCTCCAGACTCACCTGATGTAGATATTCCACCTATTGTAAAAATATAAGCGTGTGTTCTTGCTGATGATGATAGTGATGACGAGATGATGGTGATGATCAGATAGAACCATGACCCACATGAGCAGTAAAACATATGCTCAAGTGGTAGAATAACATGATACGTGATGAAAAATTGGATGCTCCACCGAATACATCCACCACTGGACCATGAAATCACAGTAAAGCATGAGAAAAAGTAAACTTTTCATTGATGAGTAGAGTTGTTGAATATTTTGAGCCGTCTAATGTCGAGGAATCCCTATAGTCAAAATATTGGAAATATGCTATGGGTGTTGAGTATCAGTCAGTATTGAAAAAAAAACTTGACAACTTGTCGATATTCCACTAGGGAAGAAACCCATTGGTTATAGATGGATATTCAAAACTACAAAGTAGATGGGACCATAGACAAGTATAAAGCAAGACTAGTAGAAAAGGGGTAAACACAAAAGGAAGGCATAGAATATGAGGAGACATTTTCTCCCATAGCTAAGATCAAAATGATCAGGATGATATTTTCTCTAGCTGAACATTTTAGTTGGAAATTCAATCACATGGACGTGAAAGTGCCTTTCTGAATGGAGATCTACAAGAAAGTCTACATGACTCAACTTGAGGGTTATGTTGTACCTGGAGAAGAAACAAAGGTATGCACAATCACAAAATCTCTTTATGGCCTCAAACAAGAACCTTGGGAATGGTACATCAAAATTGATGAGCATATCATTGAACATGGATTCATCAGAAATCCATATGAGCCCAATCTCTACCTTAAAAAGAAAGGGGGAGAGATTGTGATTGTTTTCTTCTTTTCGATGATCTAGTCATCACTATCAATTTAGTGAAGATGATTTATGTAATGAAGAAAGATCTTAATAAATCATTTGACATGATAGATCTCGTGCTCATGGACTACTTTTCTTGATTGGAAGTATGGAAGAAAGAGATTCACATTTTTTTCTCAATTGAAGTATACCAAAGACAATGCTCGAGAAATTCAGGATGATGGATTACACACCTATTGCTACACCTATGGAGATGAGACTGAAATTATCTCATTTAGATCCATCTCCTATGGTAAATGACACTCTCTATTGATAATTGATGTGGAGTGTCATTTACCTAACATACACTAGACAAGATATCACTTTGTAATGAGCTACCTATCACGGTTCATGCAAGACCCTATAGTTTGTCATTGGAAGGTAGTAAGGAAAATCTTGAAATATCAGAAGCGTACAATAGATCTTGGTCTAGATTACAAGAAGAATAATCAATTATTATTGACTAGATATTCGGATTCAGATCATGCAGGTAACATTGATGACAAAAAATCCACTTCAAGATTTGTATTTTTTAGTTATATGGACCAATATCATGGGGAAGCAAGAAAAAACACATTGTTTCTCACTCTTCTACAAACTTCCAAATACCATGCTACAGGTGAAGCTTTCTGTGAAGTGATATGGCTACGTCACATATTGGAAGGACTTGGAATACCACAGGATAAACCTACCACCATGTATGTAGATAATGAAGGTGTTCTTAAACATGTTCACAACCCAGTGTTTCACGAGAGAACGAAGCACCTCAAGGTGCATGTACACTTCATACGCGAGCATATTTTGATACACAACATATAACGCCAATTTTTCCCAACACCCAAACATCGAGCATATTTTTCACAAAGTCACTTACACGTGAAAAGTTTGAGATGTTCAAAGAGTTCCTCTCCACATCACTTGGGAGAGTACAAAATTAAGGGGGAATGTTAGGGTAAACATAGGTTACTATGAGAAATTATGCATTGTACCTTAGTTAATTAATTTTTATTGAGGTAGTTACTTAGGTAATTAGGTGGTTTAATATTATTACTTTATGGTTATGTTTGTATAACCATTTATATTGTATTCACGTAGGTTTAATTGTTACATAGTTTTAACTATAATATTTATTTTGATTGATCTTCCCAGATGTATTTTGGAAGCTATTGTAGTTTGGTTTATTGATGCATAGTTCCAACATATTGTTTTTTTGTAGTATATCTTGTTGCACATGTGAAACATCTAGTCTTTTTGTATCTGGTTGTACAATATCTATAAATATTGCAGCCATATCAATTACATCTAATTTTATTGAACATCAATATTACTTTTGAGGCTTCCCTCCCTCTTCCATAGTTCTCAGTTACTAGAAATCTTGAGAAAATGGGTTAGTAGAAAGGAAAAATAGGACTCGTATCAGAGATGGCTAGGACAACGCTAAGTGAATCCAAGTTGTCTTATGGTTATTAGAAAGAGGAAGCCAACACATCTATTTATATTATTAATAGATGTCAATTAAGAGTAAATGGTGATGAAACTCCTTATGAATTATGGAAAGGAGACCTAAAAATGTGGAACATTACAAATTTTTTGCTAGTAGATGTTTCTTTAAGAGGATTGAAGATGATATAGGAAATTTTATTAAAATCGAGAGAGGGTATATTTTTCCGATAATCCTCAAGAAGTAAAACTAGAGCTGTTATAATAAAAACTAACAAAATTTTGTTGAGAGTTCAAATGTAAGGTTTGATGAATCATACCCCATGAGATCTAATTCTAAGTCAAGAGATACAGCTCAAGATATGGAATCTAAGGAAGATAAAGAAATTTTCAAGACAGAAAATGAAGAATATACATATGAAGAAGAGAGGCATGAAACTAAGATTCATTTAAGGAAAATTAGGAGAGATCATCCCAAAACTCATATTTTAGGCAAGAACAATGTCGGGATTACAACAAGAAGTAAAATTGTAAGTCTTAAAAATCGGAAAATAAAGATATTTTTTATTTAAGTTTCAACCTAAAAATGTTGAAGAAGCAAGCAAAGATGAATGCTTGAGAAATGCTATGAATGAAGAGATTGATCAGATTGAGAAAATTAGTACATGGGAATTACTCCTAGACCAAAAGATAGAAATTTCATTGGAACTAAGTGGGTGTTTAGGAAAAAACTAAATGAAGTTGGTGAAGTTACAAGAAACAAAGATAGGTTTGTTTCTAAATGGTATGCTTAGGTTAAAGGAGTTGATTTTCAAGAGATGTTTTCTCTAGTGGTATTCTCACTAGAGTGGAATCCATTAGATTCTTTATAGCATATGCAAGGTAAAAGAGATTTAAGGTATATCAAATGGATGTAAAATATACATTATTAAATGGCAATCTAGAAGAAGAAGTGTACATTGATCAGCCTAATGTTCTTTTTATGATAGACGAGAAAGATATGTGTGTAAATTTAGAAAGGAACTTTATGGGCTAAAGAAAGAACCCAAGGCTTGTAATAGAAGACTAGATAAGTACTTGACTAATGAAGGTTTCAAAAAGGGAGTAGCTTATAGTAATTTATAATTTAAGGATGAAGTACTCCATCTATTCGTTGTAGCATTTTATGTGGATGAAATCATATTTTGAGGAAATAATGAACATGATACTCATGAGTTTGTTGGGATCATGAAAAGAGAACTTGAAATGTCAATTCTTGGTGGACTATCCTTCTTCTTACGACTATAGGTTAATGAGTCAAAGGTTGGTATATTCATATCACAAGCCAAATAAATAGAATAAATGTTGAAAAAGTTTCAAATGGTGTATTTTAAACCTATTAAGACTCCTATTATCACAAGATGAAAGCTAAGCAAGGATGAAATCTCTCCTATAGTGAACCAAATAGATAAAAGATCCTGATTGGGAGCCTACTATATATGCAACAACTTCAAGACCTGATATTTGAAAATATATAAAGCTTTTTAGAAGGTTTCAAGAAGAACCAAAGGAGACACACCTACAAGAAGTGAAAAGGATTTTTAGATATCTCAAGGGGACTGTAGAATATTGCATGTGGTACCCAAGGAGTAATTTGAACTCAATTCTTTCTCTAATACTGATTGGGTAGGAAGTCTTCAGTCAAAATTAATACAAGTGGAGGATCCTTATTTGTGGGAAAATTCCTTGTTTCTTGGATAAGTAAAAATAAATATTTATTATCCATTTCCACATGTGAAGGTGAGTATATTGATGGCTAGGAAAAGGCTAAGTGAATCCAAGTGTTCTGATGGTTATTGGAAATAGGAAGTCAACACAACTACTTATATTCTTAACATATGTCAATTAAGAGTAAATGGTGACAAAACTCTTTATGAATTATGGAAAGGGAGGCTTGAAAATGTGGAACATTACAAATTATTTGCTAGTAGATATTTTATTAAGAGGATTGAAGATGATCTATGGAAATTTTATTCAAATTCATAAGAGGGTATATTTTTCTAATACTCCTCAAGAATTAAAACTACAAGTGTTATAATAAAAGATAACAAACTAGTGGTTGAGAGTGAAAATGTAAGGTTTGATGAATTATACCCCATGAGAGTTAATTATAAGTCAAGAGATACAACTCAAGATATGGAATTTAAGGAAGATAAAGAACTTGTCAAGACAACAAATGAAGAATATACTAATGAAGAAGAGAGGCATGAAACTACGACTCCTTCAAGGAAAATTAGGAGATATCATCCTGAAACTCATATTTTAGGCAAGAAGGATGTAAGGATTACAACAAGAAGAAAACTTGTAAGTATTCAAAATTAGGAAAATAAATCTCTTTTATTGAAGTTTCATCCTTAAAATGTTAAAGAAGAAAGAAAATATGAATGTTGGATTAATGTTATGAATGAAGAGATTCATCAGATTGAGAGAAATAGTACTTGGGAATTCTCCATAGACCAAAAGACAAAAATGTCACTAGAACTAAGTGGGTGTTTAGGAACAAACGAAATTAACTTGGAGAAGTTACAAGAAACTAATATAGGTTTGTTTGTAAATGGTATGCTCAAATTAAAGGAGTTAATTTTGAAGAGATGTTTTCTCTAGTGGCTAGAATGGAATCCATTAGATTATTTCTAGCATATGTAGGGTATAAGGGATTTAAGGTGTATCAAATGGATGTAAAATATACATTTTTGAATGGAAATCTAGAATAAGAAGTGTACATTGATCAGCTTGATGTTTTTGTATGATAGATGAGAAAGATATGTTTGTAAATTGAGAAAGTAACTTTATGGGCTAAAGAAAACACCTAAGGCTTGTAATGGAAGACTTGATAAGTACTTGACTAATGAAAGTTTAAAAAAGGGATTAGCTTATAGTAATTTAAACATTAAGGATAATGGAGGTCGTCTATTGATTGTAGTAGTTTAGATGTGTTGGTACCCAGATTTAATCTCCTTCACAACTTGAGCTGCATCATGGATTTTACAAGACACTCAAAGGTAGATAAATTATTTATGTCATTTTGTAGTCGGGAAGCAATTTATCTAACTTGTTAGCACTCAGGATTTGAAGAATTGGGTAACACCTTGGAAGGATTTGATCTAATCCTCACTATTTTAGGTTGTGCCTATCAACCAAGGTAAGAGAACCTATATTGTAGCCTCTATTTTGTGAAGGAGGTGAAAATATCCTTAGACTTGTGTAGATTGTATGGAGATGGCCTTGAGAAAATGTGATCAATTTCCTATTATTCAAACTCAATAGAGTTGTCACTACTAGATGATGGAAATGCTTTCAAGACAAGGCTAAGGCTACTAAAGACATGGTATGATCCTAACTGCTTTGTGCATTTTTGTAAATGGATTGTATTCTTTTGTTGACACACAATACAATGTAGGGGTATTATAGGTAGGATAAGTTAATTTGAAATGAATTTTGGTGGGAGATCAAGAAGATAGATTGAATTTGCCAAATCCTTGAGAAACTTCACAATAAATGGAGAACTCAATAATAGAAAGCTTCAGAATAGTTAAAACATTCCTTCAACTAGAAGGTGTGCATTAATGGAGACCCAGACATGCACTTTTTCACACAATATTTGAGATTCTAGCATGAAGGCTTGAGTTAGAAGACCCAAAAAAATCAAAATCTAAGATCAGTCACGCCTAAGGTACACCAAGAGGCTTACAAGCAATCTCTATCAATAGATGAAAGAAAAGTGATTTTAAATCATCTATTTCATTCCCAGATGAAAGCTCTTCTGAAAAATGAAATTATAGATGCCACTAAACTATCACAAGGATTGAGATCTATGTGATTCAAAGAGATTTTGATACAAGATTGTAATAGGAATAAGGAAAACTACTTGCAGACATTCTGAAAGTGAAATAAACACAAAATTTAAAGAGATTTGACACAAATTAACTCAAAATTCATCAGATTCATCAGTAGGGGAGAGTTATTTTAACAATCTTAGAGTGCATTGATGGTTATACACTTGTAACCAACTCAACATGAATGAAAATCTAACACAGAGGAAGTTAACCTAGTTTCTCATAAAGTTTTCTCAGAGGATGAGCTATTCTCAAAATTTTCTCATGAAAATGAACCCCCTGATCATTTGCATGACAAATTCATGTAATATATAACTTTTACTCACTTACTCACTTTCCCCTCAAATCTCACCTCCAAAAGTGGAATATTCAAAGCACCTTTACTTTGCAATATTTTTGAAAATGACATCTAACAAACTCGTAAAAAGTTGCGAAGTTGTTCTTTCAAAAGGTGAATCATCACAAAAATCTCACCATTCTTCAAAGTGGCAGCACGTTTATCATTCCCCACACATGTAGACCCCTTTTATTTCATCATTTCAACTTTTCCCTTCACAATTTTTACTCTATAACTTTGGATCTAGTAATTCACATTTTTAAGACCCGAGTAAAAATTTATTTGAAAAAAGCCTAGATTCACAAATCAAGCCCCAACTTGATTAATTGAGACCCTGCAGGCCAAGAAAACACAAATTGGTAAAACATTTGATGAAGATTGATGCAAAAAACACATTTCCAAACTTCTTGGAGCTCAAATGGTGGCCAAACTTGTGAAATGCATAACTACCATCGATCTATTCCTCAACATTAAATTTGAGCCCTCCATGTTAGATCTAGGTAAAAACAGGCCTCGGGACATCTTTTTACCTTTTTACTACTTTTGGAAACTTTTCACAATTTCTTGAGTTCCTCCTGCTCCGCCTTTGTGATTTGGGTCTGACACATGGCACAATATGATTGAATATGAATCACTGCTCAATTTCACACATTTTGCATCTTTTTGAAAAAGGAAAAAATTTCATTTTTCCTCCGTGGCTCTGCCCTCTCATAGGACACATGTCCTCATATTATTTCCTGAGGGGAAGCACATTGATTTCATATTTTAAACATATTTTAGAAGGAAAATTTTTAACATTTCCTTCCCAGCCCGCACCTCTTTCCATTTACCTAGGAAAAACATTGACTATTTCCCTCGGGCCCTCGAGGCTTTTTTTATACTTTGAGCCATTTCAATACAAGAGGAAAAATTTCCAAGTTTCCCCTGATGGTCCTCCTCCCTACCTCTTTGACTTTTCAATTTTCCACGTTTCACCACGGCGCTCCTTGAGATGGTCCCAAAATTTGATGCGAAGTGTGGGGACTTGTGATCTATATTTTGCAAAACTACAAGAGGTTCGAGATCCTAATCCTACTCTAAATTGCGAGGGGACGGGGATAGAAATGCAAAAATTGAAACTAACTAAGATGGTGATGCACCAAAGGAGTGGTGAAACATTTTTGTCAAGCAAATAGACACAAACCAGAGATTTGCAACATGAAACATACACAAGATGATAAGATATAACTTAGGATCTGAAATGAAGCAAATAATACAAACAAAGGACTGAAAACCATTCACAAAGCTTGCATTATCATTTCCAGTACCCAAATCACTGCATTACAACCTCAGAGAGGTAAAAACTATTACAATCTTTTGGAGAGGTCTGATTCTTGCATCAACCACTGCTTTGGAGGTGAAAGAAGAAGTTGTTATGTCAAAAATTGTTCCCCCTTTTTAAAATGAGCCAAATCTGGCTTTTACATTGCATGGGTCGAGCCCAGGAGACAGAAACGTACAAAAACATGAGAGCCCATCCCTCCTCAACTGCAGATGCATTAAAATGGCATGGGGGACCTTACAAACCCATACCCTATCACTTTGACCGAATTACAGGAGAATGCGACCCATTCTGCATTAAATCTGGTCGCTGAAATGTCACTTCTGGCCATGAACACGTGTCAGAGCCGTTTCTCAATTTTCTCTCTCTAGACTACACCAAAATTCAAGATTAACCCCGAATCACGTAGAGAATTTCATAAGCTTTCCGTTGATATAAAGAACGTGCAAATCCGAGCTCTGGATCGAAAGATATGTCGATCTGAAGATTTAGGGCACAAAACAGTGAAAACGTGTTTTGAAAATCTTTCCCGCGCTCTGCCACCTGGATGACACGTGTCAAGCGCTGATTGGATGCGTAATTCTCTCTCCTTCCCTACTTCATTGGACACGTGTCCTCTTTTTATTGGCTCGGGTCAGTGCTTGAAACCTCACCCTTTGACTTTTGGACTTTCTCCCTTGTGACACGTGTCGTGATTTGATTGGTCCGCGGGTGCCGGCTTTTCGCGCCCTTCGCGTCCCTCTGTCCCCGGATGTCCCAAACTGTTTGGGACAAAAACTCCCGATCCACCCGAAATGGGCTTCCTTGTCCCTCATTCGGCCGATGACATGTGGCGTTGCTTGATTGGCTTTCGGCTCCTTGGCTATCCATCCCACATGCGTCCCTTTGTCCCAAGCTTGTCCCGTCTTTGAAGTTCCCGTTTGGCCCGAACCGGCGGTTCGTCCTTCGCGTCCATTTGTTCCAACTGTCCCGGACTGTCTGGGACAAATTCTTCCGAACCACCCAAAATGGGCTTCCTTTGCTCTCGGCCGCTTCACCTTTTCGCGTCCTTCGCGTCCTCGCGGCCCAGATGTCCCAACTGCTTAGTGCGAAAGTTCTCCTTTTCGGCCGAACCGGGCGGTTCGCGCCCTTCGCGTCTTCATGTCCCAAATGTCCCAGAGCAGTTAGTCGATTTTCTTCTCCTTGGCCCGGCTTTCCGCGTCCCGCATCCTGATGGCCCGGATGTTCCTTTGCCTGCCAGACTGGCGGCCTTTCGGCCGATTCGCGCCCAGATGTCCCTCATGTCCCGACTGCTGCGAGGACTAGGACTTAGCCAATTTTCACAATTTTTTCTGGCCCAAGCTTGTTTTTTGCAGCCTTTTCACCTTTTCTCAGAACTTGCTCTTTTCCTCTTGGACGGGGAGAGTTAGAAAAAATCGAGGGACCACTAGAAACATGATTTTTGCCCTGAATCCATCCATTTGCCTAGGACTTGAGAATTCTGATGTATGTTATCAAATCAACCCTGGGGGTGAATTTGGATAACAATTTGGTGACTCAGCGGGGATACCTGCCTGCTAGGTAGAAGATACCAGTTGCCTGAAGCAGTCCATTGGGCATGGAGTCATCAAATATTCTGTTTAGAACCTCAACTAGACTCAGAATGTGCAAGGAGGAAGATGGAATGTCACCTGATGAAAGCAAGGACTGCTAAACATCTCCATGGACAGCAAGCTGTGCCAAAGCACTTAGGGAAAACAAAACTAACCTACAGCAAAACAATGTGCACAAGCACTTGGAGGAAAGAAAATCTAATCTAATATTTACAGAGGTAGTGAACTTCCCTCTAGAAGCAACGCTTGAGATAGATTCCATTGACTGGAATCTGCAGTTCTTCACCCTCCAGTGAGGCTAATTGGAAAGCATTGTTGTTCTTGCACTTTGTGACCATGTATGGGCCACTCCAAATGGCATCAAATTTTGAATGCCTTCCCGGTTTTTCTCTGTCCACATCCCATTTCAACACTAGATCTCCAACTTGAAAAGATCTATCCTTGGCCTTTCTATCAAAGGTCTTCTTGATCAAAGCTTGATCCTTTTCCATTGCTTGGGATGCTGATTTCGATCTCTTGCAGCTCCATCAACTCATACCTCACCTCCATGGGCTCAAATTCAAGCAACTCCAGCTGCTTCATGAGTTCCCGATGTTGGCAACTCAAGTGACATGGGCAAGATTGCCTCTCTTCCATAGACAAGCCTAAATGGAGAGTTACTGTGGATCTTTTGGGAGTTATCCTATCAGCCCATAAGGCTGATTTCAGTTTGGTATGCCAAGACCTCGATTCTCATCAAGAGTCCTCCTAATGATCCTCAACAAGTTCTTGTTTGTAGACTCGGCACAGCCATTACCACGAGGGTAATAGTTCGATGAAGTGCTTAGGTAAATACCGTTCTTGACAGCCCACTCGGTCACCTTAGATCCAATGAATGCCATGCATTATCGAGAGATTATTGTGGCGGTACACCAAATCTGGTTGTTATCCCTCATAAAAGTCTAAGATCTTTAGACTCATTTGCCTCTTTGAGTGCTCTTTGCTTCTTGTCCATTTGGTGAAGTAGTATGTGGCTGTCAAAATCCATTTGTGCCCTTGGCTTGAATTGGGATTAATGACTCCGATGAAGTCCAAACCCCATTGCATGAATGGCTGGTCAACTGAGATTGGATGCAATGGAAGGGCAGCAAGTCTCTCTTTTCCTGTGAAGAATGCACAATTCTTACACCTCTTGATCCATGCATAGCAATCACTGAAGATTTTAGGCCAATAATAACCAGCCTTCATGATTTTTAGAGCTGTCACTCTTGGTGCAAAATGGCCACCAGCTGGTCCACCATGAAACTCTTCTAATACCCTTTGAATCTGACCTGTGCTAATGCATCTCAGCAGCACTCCATTTACATCTTTCTTGAACAAAACTCCATCAACAATGGCATACGGGACAGCCTGCAATCTGAAGTGTCTCCTTTGGGTCTTGTTCATCTCTGGAGGGCATAGGCACATGCTAGGAAGTGCATAATACCTTGGGTCCAGCAAGGAGTGGGGGAAGCATTGTCTTCTTCTTGATTGCCACTTGGCTCATGGCTGTCCTGGACTGTCAAAACAGTTTCTTCTTTGTTGCATACTTCTTTTTGCTTCCCCAAAACCAGCTGCTCACACAATCCTTTCCCTCTTACCAGCTTGGTGATCTTGATCTCAATGTCATATTCCATGACACGGGTGATCCAACCTGCCCTTTTCTCATTCAAATCCTTGTTGAGGAGGAAGTCCTTAACTCCAGCATGTGAGACCAGCAACTGGACCTTGTTGTTTGAGATTAAATGCTTGAATTTCTTCAAGCTTCGATTCTTTACAAGCACATGCTTCTCAATAAAAGAGTACCTCACCTCATAGTCATCTAGGCTCTGGCTGAAGAAGGCAATGGCTGCTCATCATTATCTTTGTTCTGCTGTACTAGAATGGCAAAAATAGTGTCATCACCTCCAAATGCATAGAGGATGAAATCCTTGGAGAAGTCTGGGTTGATGAGAGTTGGTGCTTGAGAGATAGCTTCTTTGATTGCTTCAAAACTCTCCTTGCCTTCTGCTGTCCACTTAAAAGCCATGCTCTTCTTTAACATTTTGGTGATGGGCTTGACAAGGGCTGCAAAATCTAGGACAAACCTGCGGACAAAATTGATCCTTCCCAAGAAGCTTTGAAGAGCCTTCTTGTGACTTGGCAATGGTAGTGCTCTTATGGCTTCAACCCTCTCTGGATCAATTGCCAGTCCCTCTTTCGAGACAATATGGCCTAGAAGTTTCCCCTCATGAGCCAGGAATATGCATTTTTGGGATTGAAAGATACTCAAATCTTTCTACACCTCTGAAAATACTTGCGGATGAAAAGGTGATCCTTTGCATTTTTGAGAATACGGTGATATCATCTAGGTATATCAAAACTATTTTGTTGATCAACCTTTGAATGCCATATCCATTGCCCTTTGGAAAGTGGCTCCAGCATTTGATAGGCCAAATGGCATCTTCTTGTAGGCATATGTTCCCCATTTGGTTGTGAAGGCTGTCTTGAATTGATCTTCCTCCCTCACCATAATCTGATTGTAGCATGAGTAGCCATCAAGTAGTGAAAACCTTTATGAACCAGCTACTGACTGACTGCAATATTTGCTCCATGGAAGGGAGTGGATAATGATCCTTGAGAGAGGCTCTATTCAAATCTCTGAAGTCGACACACAACCTGATCTCTCCATTCTTCTTTCTGACTGGGACTAAGTTGGCGACCCAACTTGAGTGTTTGATGGGGAAGATGATATTGGCCTCAATAAGCTTGCTTAACTCTTTTCTCATGAGAGGTTCAATATGGGGATTCACTGGCCTTTGCTTTTGCCTGACAGGCTTGGATTCCGGATCCAGCTCAATAGTATGTTGTGCCAACTTTGGGTTGAAACCTCTTAGATCTTTGTAAGTCCAAGCAAAGACATCTGGGAACTCTTGACAAAGCTAAACAAAATCAGATTTCTCTTGTGAGGTACTTACTTTGCCAATCTGCAATGTTTTGCCTTCTTCCACTAAAATAGGCTCTGAATCTTCACCCTTTACTTGAATGTTCACTTTCTCCTTCCGGAACTGATCATTCGGGTTGAAGATTGACTCCAAGGTTATGAGGCCTTTTGGTAATTTGTTAGTTCTCAGCTGCACCACTTGGTCACCATACTGCTGATGCAGCTTGTCTTGATTCCTGGCGGAGAACTCAGCTTCTTCTTGTAGGAAATTAACAATTTGCTGATCATTCTCGAAGACTTGCCAACTTGTATTGTTATCCGGAACAGCTGGTCTCACAACCAATTTGATATGAGGCTGAGATTTTCACTTTTGATACTTTCTACAACATCAAATGCAGCCCCAATTGCTGCTAGCCTGTCAGCGGCTTCATTCTTTTTTCTTGGGATGGAATTGATGCTAAAAGCTTCAAGATCTTCAATAAGATCCCATACCCGATTTTTGTAGTTCTTCAACAGATCATTTTTGGCAGCATTTTTTCCTTTGACTTGGTTTACGATCAGCTCACTATCACCAAATACTTGTAAATTCTTGATGCCTTTCTTCATTGCCCAGTGCAGTCCATGAATTAAGGCTTCATACTCAGCCGTGTTGTTTGAACAGGAAAACTGGAAACGGAAGGCTGAGTAATACCTTATACCTTGCGGTGAGATGAGCATAGCTCCTCCTCCTGCACCTTGTCTACTCCTTGACCCATCAAAGAACAATTGCCATACTTCATTCTTGTCTTTATGATCTGGCTTGGTGATGCTGGGGAGAGGTTGATTCTCTTCATGTAAACAATAAACTCCTAGCGCAGATTCTTCTACTTCTTGATAGGGATCAAAAGCATGTATCTTGTTTGCCCATTCATCAAGAGTTAGATCCGGGATACTTCCAACCTTGGTGTCAGCCTCATCAGTGCTAGGGTGATCTTCTTGATCAAATCTTTGAGCAATTGGCATTAATCGACTTGGAGTGTAAGGCTCAATATGGAAGTTTGCATAGGTTCGGATCTGATTGTGGCCTTAGTTCCATATCTTGTTACGAATAGCATGTGTGACCAATCAGCGAGACAAATACCCCCATCTTGGTTTGTGAAGTCCCTTGAAAAGCAAAGGGCAAAGAGTGGTGGAAGGTCTATGATTGATACATCTTGTAAAACAACAACATTTGGACATGCATGCGAGTAAGACTCAAATTTCTAATCACTCCAACTATTTGCTATTGCTGTCCCATCTAGCTTCTGCACTACCCCTTTGGATGTTATTTCATCTTTGGAGCCCTAGTGATCAGCTATTTGTTTAGGCATTCTTGAGCTACTTGCCCCGGAGTCTATCATGCAATTATGTACTAGCTGATTTCCATGATTAATGAAACATAAAATGGAGGGGGCTTCGACATTTTACCTTGTTGTCCTCCATGACTTCCTTCAGGCTGGGCAGCATTTGTAAGCACTTTGTCTTGCATCTGAACCTGCTGATTTGAAGTTGGCCAATCCTTCATGGCAGCTTGCAGCAGATCTCTTTGTCCTAGGATGGATAGGGATTCCCACATTGATATATTGACGTTAGTCTTCTTCATCTGTTCAATGATACTGAATGGGGATGAAGTATCCCTTTGTTGTCCCTTGGTTTGCACATTTACTCCTTGCACGTGGGCAGCAACAGCTGGCATTTGAGTTGGCCTAGGGGCTGTTCTTGGCTGCCCTTGTGCATTTGAAATGGGACTTTGCTTGCCAATCATTTGTGGAGCCATGGAAGGTTGTGGATTGGCTGGGGCTAATGGTTGTTCTTCACCCAAATTTCTCCTCTTTGACCTTGTGTTGGCTGCAACACCTTGAGAAACTACTTGATTCATGCCACAAAAATCTTCTGCTTGCCAGTTCACCAATGTGGTGTCATTTGGGGCTGATTCTTGTTGGAATGTTTCTTGTTGTTGGTTGTTTCCTTGACTGCCCTCACCCTCCACACCAGTAGTTGTCACCATTAGTGCTTGATTGAGAGCACCATTGAAACACATGGATTGGTTATGAGGCTCATTGCATGGAAAGCACCAATCATATTCCTGAGCAATGTTGTTCTGTGTTGGCACTAATGCCTTAGAGGCAGATATGGCATTTGGATTATAGGGCTGGAATGGTCTATTGGCAGGAGGCCTTGTTTGATTCATATTTGCAGCTGGATTAGGTGGTCTTTGTGGTTGGTATGGCTGCCTATTAGGCTGAGCTTGGGGTTGATAAGAAGGTCTGAAACCTTGGGCTTGTTGCCTCTTGAGAGTAACTTGCTCATTGCCTAGGTTTTGCAATTGCTTCATGACCTCTTGAAGCTCATTTGAAGCACTTGGAGATGAAGTGGAAGCTTCATTTGAACTTTGATTTCTAGGAGTGGGAGAAGGAGCCAAATTGGGTGCTTGACTAGTGTTTGGGCTTTTCTAAACTTGGAAACAATGGCATGGGAGGTCTAGGGGCAAGTTTGCCGGCTTGGATTAAACAATTTTCAGCCTAATGGCAATCTTTATAAGCCATAGGGATAGTTGTGCCTCCCATGGATTGAATCAACATAGAAATATCAGAATTTAAAGCTTTGAGATAGTATAGAAAACCTTCCTTCTTTGTTGGCTTTGTTGCCACTTGGAATCCTCTCCCAAGTTTTTGAAATCTGAAGTTGAAATCGGTCAGCTGCTCATTGGGAGCTCTCTTGATAGTTGTCAGCTGCTCCAAAAGAGACAAGTTGTCTCCCTTCTCTCCAAATTGCTCATGAAGTGCAATACACAGCTGATTCCAGTTTGTGATAGAACCAGCTCTCAAGGCTCCTAAACCATTGCATGCTTTACCCTTGAATGAAGATGCGATAACTTGTGACCACTTGCATTTCATTGATTTCATGGATTGCACAAAGGTTAGCAATATCTTTAACATGATCACACAGTAGTCGATTTTCTCCGGTGAAGTAGGGAATGTTCTTGAAGGCTGCATAGGAAGGCTGGATGTTGTGCATTGAGAGCAAGTGGGCTGCTTTGCTGTGAAGTTGACGTAGGGGTTGTTTTGAGCCATTCTAATTGGTCTTAAAACCCTTGTTGACTGAATGAAAGGCCTACATCGGGTGGAGGAGTTGAGAGAGTTCTTTTGGTGGAGATGGAGACCTTTGAATCCTTCTTCCTCTTTGCCTTCTTCTTGGAGATAATTGCGGGTATTCAAACAACACTTCTTCTTCTCCACTCTTGACCTTGTGGTGATTCTTCTCATGAGTTTTCGGGCTGCAGCTTGGAACCAGTTGATTCTTCCCCTTGGAGTCGCGGATATGCAAATAATAGCTCTTTTAAGCAAGAAAAATTGCAGCGAGATGCACATCAACCTGCTGCAAAAAAAATGAGACCTCTAGTCCCACCAGGTCATGCCAAAAACTTGTTGTTGCGAGACTCACGGCACCCACGGATGCGAGATCGGGCTTCTAGGTTGATCACTCTAGCATCCGGTGTGATTGCACAACATGGAAACCTCTCTCCAGTGTGGGGACTTGTGAAACTGAGAGAGGAATCTCCAGATTAGAGGCTGGTTCCTCAAACTCCTCTGATTTAGATCTATATTTTGCAAAACTACAGAGGTTCAGATCCTAATCCTACTCTAAATTGCAAGGGGGCAGGGATAGAAATGCAAAAATTGAAACTAACTAAAGATGGTGATGCACCAAAAGGAGTGGTGAAACATTTCTGTCAAGCAAATAGACACAAACCAGAGATTTGCAACATGAAACATACACAGGCTGATAAGATATAACTTAGGATCTGAAATGAAGCAAATAATACAAACAAAGGACTGAAAACCATTCACAAAGCTTGCATTATCATTTCCAGTACCCAAATCACTGCATTACAACCTCAGAGAGGTAAAAACTATTACAATCTTTTGGAGAGGTCTGATTCTTGCATCAACCACCTGCTGGAGGTGAAAGAAGAAGTTGCTATGTCAAAAATTGTTCCCCCTTTTAGAAATGAGCCAAATCTGGCTTTTACAGTGCAAGGGTCGAGCCCAGGGGACAGAAAACGTACAAAAACATGAGAGCCCATCCCTCCTCAACTGCAGATGCATTAAAATGGCATGGGGGACCTTACAAACCCATACCCTATCACTTTGACCGAATTACAGGAGAATGCGACCCATTCTGCATTAAATCTGGTCGCTGAAATGTCACTTCTGGCCATGAACACGCGTCAGAGCCATTTCTCAATTTTCTCTCTCTAGACTACACCAAAATTCAAGATTAACCCCAGAATCACGTAGAGAATTTCATAAGCTTTCCGTTGATATAAAGAACGTGCAAATCCGAGCTCTGGATCGAAAGATATGTCGATCTGAAGATTTAGGGCACAAAACAGGTGAAAACGTGTTTTGAAAATCTTTCCCGCGCTCTGCCACCTGGATGACACGTGTCAAGCGCTGATTGGATGCGTAATTCTCTCTCCTTCCCTACTTCATTGGACACGTGTCCTCTTTTTATTGGCTCGGGTCAGTGCTTGAAACCTCGCCCTTTGACTTTTGGACTTTCTCCCTTGTGACACGTGTCGTGATTTGATTGGTCCGCGGGTCTGCCGGCTTTTCGCGCCCTTCGCGTCCCTCTTGTCCCGGATGTCCCAAACTGTTTGGGACAAAAACTCCCGATCCACCCGAAATGGGCTTCCTTGTCCCTCATTCGGCCGATGACACGTGGCGTTGCTTGATTGGCTTTCGGCTCCTTCGGCTATCCGCGTCCCACGCGTCCCTTTGTCCCAACTGTCCCAGTCTGAAGTTCCCGTTTTGGCCGAACCGGCCGGTTCGCGTCCTTCACGTCCATTTGTTCCAACTGTCCCGGACTGTATGTAGGACAAATTCTTCCGAACCCCAAAATGGGCTTCCTTTGCTCTCGGCCGCTTCGCCTTTTCGCGTCCTTCGCGTCCTCGCGGCCCAGATGTCCCAACTGCTTAGTGCGAAAGTTCTCCTTTTCGGCCGAACCGGGCGGTTCGCGCCCTTCGCGTCTTCATGTCCCGTAGGACTTTAGCCAATTTTCACAATTTTTCTACGCCCAAGCTTGTTTTTGCAGCCTTTTCACCTTTTCTCGGAACTTTCTATTTTCACAGAAAGAAAAATTATGATGATTTTTGCCACTGAATCCATCCATTTGTATGCAGGACTTGAGAATTCGATGTATGTTATCAAATCGCAACCGTGGGGATGAATTTGGATAACAGGAAGACTCAAAATGGCAATAAAGACGATCAAGCACAACATGGGGAAGGATAAAAAAGACAGAGATGGTAAATTAATAAATTTCCAAGAGCACAAATCGGGCGAGACAATTTTGAGCACCAACAAAATCTCCGACTCAGGGATGGGAACTCCTTACAAGTGTCATTGGAAAAATGGATTCACAAGCCAAAACACCCAAAACACTAGTTGATAAACCAACAAAAAGGGCTGCCACACACACAAGCAAGCCAAAAACTAACCAAAACAACAAAAATAGAGCAGAAACAAAAAATTGTACACTGTACAAGTGATATGCAAACTTTAGTTTTATGGATCAATCCAAGAAATGCATCAAATGTCTACCATTAATAGGTAGCTCAAGCAATTCTCCATCCAGGTCCTTGAGGAAAAAATTATTCTCACCAATTTTTATGTAAATGGAATATGGGCCCATCCAAAAAGCATCAAATTTACCATGCTTTCCCTTATCTTCATGCCTACTATCCCACAAAGAGCACAAGATCTTCAATATTGAAAGCTCTTGGGGTTACCTTCTTATCAAACAAATTCTTCATTCTCTCTCTGAATTTGACATACCTCTAATGGGATGCTCTTCTTGCTTCATCAAGTTCAACAATCTGATTAATCCTTGCTTCATATGAACTGATTTCTTGATCTTCAAGTTGTTGAACTAACTAAAATGAATACAATGTTTGCAGATGTAAGGGCAAAAAATCTTATGTTCCATATACCAATTAAAATGGGATTTTCTCGGTAGCCCTTTTGGTAGTTATCCTATCATCCCAAACAAAAAAATTAGTTTTTACTTGCACTTCTTCTTGTTTAATTCCAAATTCCTTTTAATAATCTTCAACAAGTTTTTATTATTGGACTCATCCTATCCATTAACTTGTGGATTGTAGTTATAATTATATGTCAACTTTATTCAATATTCTTTACACATTTCCACTAAAGGTCTAGCTCTAAAACTCATGGCATTCTCAATAAAAATATTGACTGGCACTCCAAATATACTGAGATGATATGATTGATATGAAGTTCATTACAAATCAGTGCATTGCCTTCGTAGTGGGGATTGCTTCCACCCATTTTGTGAAGAAATCAATAGCTAGTAAAATCCATTTGTGTCCAGGACTTGATGAATCAAATATTTCACAAATGAAGTCCATCCCCCATTGTTTGAAAGGAGATTCAATTGATATAGGTTGTAAAGGAAGGGAGCACCGAGGCTTTCATTCTTCCAGAAAGCGATGAAAACTCTCACATCTTCTAGCCAACTTAGTTGCATCTTAAAAAGAGTTGGCCAACAATAACCCTCCCTTAAAATTTTGTGTGTAGTAACCCTCCCAGCAAAATGTCCTCCACAAACTTCCCCATGGAAATCAGCAATTATTTTGGGAGCTTCATCTTCAGTCACACATCTCAAGAGGATTCCCTCGGGGTTTTTAAGAGCCAACCCAAAGTTTGTAATGATATAATTTGAGAAGCTTGACTTGACATATCTTTTGTAATTTTTATTCAAATGTATAGGGCAGCATAAGTGTCTAAGATAATAGATTACATCCTTGTACCACTCAGATTTCAACAATTTTCCAAGAACATCTGCCCTCTCTTCTTCTACTTCATTTAATTTAGCATTCTACAAATTGCTTTCAGCCATGAGCTTAGCAAGACCCAAACCTCTTACTAGCTTTGTGGTTTGAATGTCCATATCATACTCGTATAATTTGTTAACCCAATTGCATCGTTTTCTTGAAATCTCCATCTCGATAAGACATATTTTACCATTGCATGAGGAACATAAGAAACAACTTTGGAACTCAAAACATAAGGTATAAAAACCTTAGTTGCTTTAACCAATGCAAAGGCTTGCTTCTCCATGATTGTGTATCTCAACTCAGCTACTTGTAATGCCTTACTAAAGAAGGAAATAGGTCTTTCATCTCCATCATCATGCTTTTGCAGAAAAATAGATGCATGGTATACTTAGAAGCAAAAGAGAAGATTTGGAAAGGTTTCTTGTAATTTAGGGCTGCTTGAATAGGAGCATGCTTCAATGCTTCCTTGATTCCATGAAAATCTTTAAGGGAAACCTCTTCCCACTTGATAATCTAGTCCATATTCAACATGCAATTATTGGGGAGAGTCAACTCAACAAAATTAGACACAAACCTTTTAATGAAATTAATTTGACCAAAGAAGGATTGGATTCCTTTCTTAGTTTTTGAACCGAGGATCTTGATATAGCTTCTATCCTTTGTGGATAAATCACATCTCCTTCTTTAGACACAATGTGACCAAGTAGTTTTTCTCTTTGCACTCCAAAATGGCACTTCTTTGGATTGAGTGAAATGCCATATTCTCTACATGTGATCAACATTCTTTCCAAATGTTGCAAGTGGTCAATTCTCTTTCTAGAAAAAATAGTAACATCATCTTGATAAACAACAATAAAATCATTGAACTAGAAAAATCAACATCCATGGCCCTTTGAAAAGTAGCTCTAACATTCATTAAACCAAAGGGCATCTGGATAAAAACATATTTTCCCAGGGAGTAGTAAAGATAGTTTTAATCCTCTCGATTCTTTAACAATAACTTCGTTATAACCGGAGAAACCATCCAAAGTAGAAAGCATCTCAGAACCAGTCACTAATTTCAGCATGTTCTCTATGTTTGGTAAAGGATAGTTGTCCTTTATTGATGCTCTATTTAGATTTTTCAAATCCACACAAAGTCTGATATCTCCATTCTTCTTTCTAACCAGCACCAAGTTTACTGACCCAAGAAGAATATCTTGTGGGTTGAATGATTCTTCCATCTCTCAATTTTTTCAATTCCTCTTGCATTTTGACAAAAAGGAGTGGGTTAATTGGTCTTTACTTTTTTTAATGGTTTGACATCTTTCTCAAGAGGATCTCATGTTGGAATAAGTCTTCTCTATATTCTTTGAGATCGGAATAAGACCAAGCTAAATGAGTCTTGATATCATTTCAACAATTAGAGGTAGGACTGTTTTTCTTCCTTGTTTAAACCATTCCCTAACCAAATATTCCTTGGTTTTACCTTTGTTCCCAAGTCATGCTCTTGAATATCTCTAGATGCAAACATGTTTCTATTGATTAGACAATCAACATTGTTAAAATTTGACTCAAGAGAAACTAACACTCTAGGGATGGTGTTAGTCTTTAATTGAATGATATCCTTGCCAAACAAGCTTTCTTTTCTATCAAAATTACACACCAATGGTTCCAAATCAATATCTGATCCAAAAACTCACCTTGGTTCTATAAAAACCTTTGAACTTGAGCATCATCATCAAACTTACCAATGCTTGATGTTATCAAGACTATAGGCCTAGTGAGTACCTTAACATCATATTCACAATATGGAGAAATGGTACAATTGTCAAATCTAGACCCCAACACTTCCATCTTATAAAAAATCATATTTAAACTTAGGTCATGATGAATAATGTTGAAGGAATCAAACATCTCAATAATATCCCAAACTACATGTCTGTATTGTTTCATTCACTAATTTTTGTTGCATATAGCTTTCTAACTTGTTTGACAACCTACTCAAAATATCCCTTTACAAAAACATATTTTATGCCATACTTCCAAGAAATCCTCATCCCTAATAGTAATTCCTAATACTCAGCTATGTTATTGGTGCATTCAAAGTTAAGTTTGAAGGAGAAAACAACTTCCTCTTTGCTTGGAGAGATCAAAACAACACCAACACCATTACCAAATTTGGAGCAAGCTCCATCAAATAGCAAGGTCCATGGTGAGCCTACCTCTTCAACACACTTAGACTAATCCATCTTGTGCTCCTTACCATCATCAAACCCAATAAAATTATCAACATCAACATCAGCAAATAATAATTCATAAGAAGCATTGTTTGGATCCTCAATTAAATGTAACATCTTCTTCTCTCCATATAATTTTACAAGGCTTCCTTGAATGGGAATGGTGGAAAAATACATATCCATTAGGACACTCCCTCTAACACTTGCATCCCACTTTCTTGATAACAACATACCCCATTTGGCGGGGCAATCAACAATCAAAACATCAAGTTTCAAATTCTTACCCAATAAGCTACAAGTTGCACCACAAAACCTTTAACACACCCAACAATTGGCACTTCCCTGAATCCATGGTAGTACACTTTCCATATGCTATTGTTACTTTGATATCTAACTCATTCATAACTTCCAAAGGCATGACATTGCATGATGCCCCAGAGTCAAACATACAATTATGTAGCAACATGTCCTTGATGATCAAAGTTGTGAAGAAAGGGTCAACACTTAGCTGAGATTCAACCAAGGATGTTCCCAAATATAACTCCAGTGGTTCATCAAATTCTTTCAATGCTGATGACTTTCCTACCTCTGCAATAGCAAGTGGAGCCTCTACAACATTCACATTCCTTTTCATGGCAGCCTTCTCCTCCTTCAATCCCAAATACTCAAGTTCTCTCTTCTTGTGCTCAAGGATTCTAAGTAGCTCAAAAATTGGAACACTAACCTTGATTTGGTTAAGAACTTGAGAAATATCATAGGGAATGTATTTAGGAAAAACAACAGTGGAAGGAGGGCTGGAAATCTCATCAGATGGCACAAGGTTTTAACATTTTGAGCATGGGGTGAATCATAACTTTTACTTGGTAAATTTGGGCTCTTAGCAGATGTTTCTTTCTTAGGAACTTATTTTGGGATATTTGAAAACAATGGGGTTTTATTTTTGGCTTGAGACCCAACTCCCTTGATAGCCTTACTTCTTATGTTATACTCCTTCTCTTGGCCACCACAACATTCATAAGCAGTTGCCTATCCTCTTCCGATGGTATACCTCCATCATACTTCTTGATCATCAATGCCCTTAGGTACTCAAAATCATTATTTTGAAGCTCAAAGGCTTGTACATTATCAATTTCTAAAACATGAGAAGGAGGAAGAAGATGTACCCATTTGATGCAATCCCAAAAGCTAGTAATATTCCATGCACTTATCACTTCAATAGATGTTGCTCCTTGACATGAGTGTGTAGGGAAATCCATCATACAAGCATCATCATCCGTATTATAATCATCATCTTCCTCTTCAATTTTCTGATCTATTCCACATGGAGGATGGGGTAAGAAACATATGTCACACTAGTCAATCTGATTTTCATCATCAACAACAGCCACTCTAGCATTTAATGGATCGACACACAACATTACTTTCTTTGGCATGAGCCTGTCTATTTCCAAATCTCATAGGTTCTTTACCTTTGTCAACAAATCTATTCTCACTCCTATGGTGATTGCCAAATCTATCTTGTGTTTTCTGCCTAGACTAACCTTGTGAATTTTGTCCAATTCCCTTCTCAGCTCTTGCCAACTTGTAGGAAATCTCTTTGACATTGCCTACCAAAGTTTTCACCACTATGTCCAAATCTACACTCTTTCTTGCTTGAGGCTTATCAGGGTTTACCAATTTAACTCCATCTCTCTTAGGAGGTTTCCCAACAACCTTGATATCGTTCTCAATTTGAAGTGCCATGGTGAATGCCTGCCTTAAATTGTTAGGGTTCTTATCCCTCAAGTAATATGCAACCTTCTTGTCAAATGTATCATAATATTTTATCAAACAAGATTCATCACATGGTCTTAAATTCACTGGAAATATCCTGAAATTTTTATTGAACCTTGTGTTGAAGTCATGGACCGATTCATTTGGGTTCTTCTTGATATTCTCAAACTATGATAAGAGGAATGTAGGATCAGTTTTGTCATCATATTATAGCCTGAATGCATTCTACATTTCAGCCCATGAATCAATAGAATTATTTGGCAAGGCCTTGAACCAATCCCTAGAATCCTCCTCTAATGCGTGGAAAAACAATTTAATGTACACATCCTCAAATCCAATTTCAAAATCCTCCATCATATTAATAAAGAGTTTCAAATGCTAATCACCTTTTATGGCATTGTTCCCTTGGAACTTTGGTAATCTACTTCTAACATCTTGAGGCACAACATTAGGATAACCAGCCATTCCCCTAAAATTTATTTGGCCAAAGGTATTGACCATAAATGGAGGCCTAGGTGGAGGCTGAGCCATGTTGTTTGGTGGAGGTGATCTTGGGGGTGACACAAGCTGATGAGGAGTGTGAGGTCTTTGGGGCTCAAGAATGTGGTTCACAAGATTGGTAATCTCTAGGTGATGATTTTCTTGGAAAGTTTTATTGGAATTGAAACACATGTGTAGATTGAAGAAGGAACTCACCAGGTACATTAGAAGGACCTTCACTAGTTGAAGTAAACAAGTTTATGTGAAGATTTCTTGAATCGGAATCATTGGAAGAAGAGTGATAATATTCTATTAAAGGTTGATCTCTCTCACCAATGGATATACCTTTTCTTGATGTCTGACCTTCAATAACCTTCCAAACTTTTCTTTCCTCTAAAACTTTCTTTCCCAATTCTTGAAATAATTTTCTACTTGGGTCTCTCCTGAAGAGAGATCTTCTTCCTTCCAGGTTTGCAGATTTATATGACACACTTCACTTTATGTATGATAAGGTACTGGTATTTATCAAAATATAACAGCTAGGAGTCACCACTAAGGACTTTCACCCTAGTTTGTGCAAATGCACTAAGAAGATCTATCAAATGACTACAAATATTAGAACTATGCAAATCTTTAACAGATTTGATCTTCTTTCACTCAATTTATCAACTATTGTGCAAAGTTTGAAACAACAAATTGGAGACACTTGAACATATAAAACTTATAATTCTAGTCTTATTCTAGTATTATAAATCTGATTAGAAAATAATGTTCATCAATGTAGTTGCACATAAATCACATAAAATATACGGGGCTTTGAAATACTAAATACTCCTCGTGACAAAGGTACCATTAGTGTTAACGGATCAAAAGAATATGAACTAGAAGCAGATTAACAAATTAGTCTAGATATTACATTCTTCATCCCCAACAATGGTGCCATCTGGGTTGATGGGATCAAAATAATATGAACTGGAAGCAAATTAACAAATTATTCTACATATTGCATTCTTCATCCCTGACAACGGTGTCATTTGAGTGTTGGTACCCAAATTTAATCTTCTTCACAACTTGAGCTGCATCATGGATTTTACAAGACACTCAGAGGTAGATAAATGGTTTATATGTCATTTTGTAGTTGGGGAAGTAATTTTTCTGACTTGTTAGCACTCACGCTTTGAAGAAGTGGGTAGGACCTTGGAAGGATTTGATCTAATCCTCACTATTTTAGGTTGTGCCTATCAACCAAGGTAAGAGAATCTATATTGTAGCCTCTGTTTTGTGAAGGAGGTGAAAATATCCTTGTATTATGTAGATTGTATGGAGATGGCCTTAAGAAAACATGATCCATTTCCCATTATTCAAACTCAATAGAGATATCACTACTAAATGATGGAAATGCTTTCAAGACAAGGCTAAGGCTACTAAAGACATGGTATGATCCTGATTTTCTTTGTGCATTTTTGTAAATGGATTATATTATTTTGTTGACACATAACACAATGCGGTGTATTATAGGTAGGATGAGTTAATTTGAAATGAATTTTGGTGGGAGATCAAGAAGATAGATTGGACTTTGTCTAGATCCTTGAGAAACTTCACAAAAAATGGAGAACTCAATAACAGAAAGCTTCAAAATAGTTAAAACATTCCTTCAAATAGAAGGTGTGCATCAATGGAGGCCCAACCATGCAATTTTTCACACAATATTTGAGATTCTAGAATGAATGCTTGAGTTAGAAGACCCAACAACAAAATTTAAGATCAAAATCTAAGATACAAAGAGAGATTTTACTACAAAAATATTTTGATACAAGATTGCAATAGGAACAAGGAAAACTACTTGCAAACATTCTGAAAGTCAAATAAACACAAAAGTTGCAAGAGATTTGACACAAATTAACTCAAAATTCATCAGATTCATCAATAGGGGAGAGTTATTTAAACAATATTAGAGCTCGTTGATGGCTATACACTTGTAACCAACTCAACATGAATGAAAATCTAACATAGAGGAAGTTAACCTGGTTCTCAGAAATTTTTCTCAGAGGATGAGCTATTCTCAAAATTTTCTCATGAAAATGAACCCCGACCATTTGCATGAAAAATTCATGCAATATATAAATTTTACTCACTCACTCACTTTGCCCCTCAAATCTTCCCTCCAAAAGTGGAATATTCAAAGCACCTTTGCTTTGTAATATTTCTAAAAATGACATTTAACAAACTCACAAAAAGTTTCTAGTTGTTCTTTCAAAAGGTGAATCATCACAAAAATTTCATCATTCTTCAAAGTGGAAGCACGTTTTTCATTCCCCATGCATGTAGACCCCTTTCATTTCATCATTTCAACTTTTCCCTTCCCAATTTTTACTCTGCTAACTTTGGATCTGGTAATTCACATTTTTCATGAACTAGAGTAAAAATTTATTTGAAAAATTCCTTGGATTCACAAATTGAACCCCCAAATTGATTAATTTAGACCCTATAGGCCAAGATGACATGAATTGGTAAAAATTCGATGAAGATTGATGCAAAAACACATCTCCAAACTTCCTGGAGCTCAAATGGCGGCCAAACTGGTGAAATGCACAACTACCATCAATCTGTTCCTCAACTTCAAATTTGAGCCCTCCACATGGCAGATCTAGGTAAAAATGGGCCTCGGGACGTCTTTTTACCTTTTTACTACTTTTGGAAAATTTGCACAATTTCTTGATTTCCTCATTGCACCGCCTTTGTGATTTGGGTCTAACACGTGGCGTAATATGACTAGATATAGAGTCATAGTTCAATTTCACACATTTTGTATCTTTTTGAAAAAAGGAAAAATTTTCATTTTTCCTCCATGGCTCTGCCCTCCCATAGGACACATGTCCTCATATGATTGGCTGAGGGGAAGCGCTCTCATTTCATATTTTAATCATATTTCACAAAGGAAATTTTTAACATTTCCTCTGCTACCCCTCACCTCCGCCATTGACCTGGGAAAAACATTGACTATTTCCCTCGGGACCTCGGGATTTTTTATATTTTGAGACATTTGAATACAAAAGGAAAAATTTCCAAGTTTCCCTTGATGGTCCTCCTCCCCACCTCTTTGATTTTTCAAATTTCCACGTTTCACCACACGCTCCTTAAGATGGTCCCAAAATTTTGATACTTTGAACAAGCAGTGGGCTTGCCATGTGTCCTACTCCGGTGAGGTCTATCTGAATGCTTGAAGTTCCACGAAGGCACCACATGTCATACTCCGAGGTAATCTCCTTTTGGCCGTTGAAAAGTCAAGTTAAAATGCAAAGTGAGCGGAGGCCTCCATGTGTCATCCTGGCACTTCTTTAGAATGAAACTTAAGGGCCGGTCCTCGAACATGCATGGTTCCTCCACGTGTCTCCATGGCACAACTTCAAGATGGTGCCAAAATAGAGACCTAGAATGAGCGCGATCTTACCACATGTTCTATACCACCAAAACCTATATCCATTTGCATAAAATTTGTCTAAGTCTAGGCCAAGCAATAGAAGCCTCCACGTTTCCTCCCAGTGCTACTCCAAGGCAAAGCCCGAATAGTAGTAAATTTTCAAGCAGAGTGTTGTTCACCCACGTGGAAATATTTTAAAAATGAGGCTTTTCATGGAATTTCTGAAGTATTAAGTTGATCCACATCCAACCAAGAGGTACCACATTTCCTATCGATTGAATGATGCAAATTTGACCAGGAGAAACACTTGTCAAACTATAAAACACAGAGAAATGACCATTTGAGCTTGAAAGTGAAATTTTCTTTAGAGATAAAGATTTTAGAAATATTGCAAGACTCAAATATGTTCCTCGGGGACACATCAATTCAATTCTCTTTGAGTATTTAGGGTAGAAACGAAAAGAACGACAAATTACTGAGTATGGCAATAGAGGGAATGGGAAAATGTGATTTTTGAAAGGATAGAGCATGGGGGACTCAAAATACAAGAGCTTTCTAGAGGAACAAAGAAAATAGGAGATAAATATGGACCCATACATGATCTTTGACCTAGGGGCAAACTAAAAATGGCAACAAAGACCAGCCAAGCACAACATGGGGAAGGATAAAAAGAAAGAGGTATAAATCAATAAATTTCCAAGGGTACAAATGGGGTGAGACAATTTTGAGCACCAACAAGGTGGATGAAATCATGTTTAGAGTAAATAATGAACATATAACTCATGAGTTTGCTAAGATCATGAAAAGAGAATTTGAAATGTCAATTCTTGGTGAACTATCCTTCTTCTTAGGACTGTAGGTTAATTAGTCAAAGGGTGGTATATTCATAGCACAAGCCAAGTAAATAAAAGAAATGTTGAAAAAGTTTCAAATGGAGGATTGTAAATCTATTAGGAATCCTATGATCATAGGATGAAAGTTAAGCAAGGATGACATCTCTCCTATAGTGAACCAAATAGAGAAAAGATCCATGATTGGGAGCCTACTATATGCAACAGCTTCAAGACCTAATATTTGAAAAGCTATGGGTCTGTTAGAAGGTTTCAAGAAGAACCAAAGGAGACACACCTACAAGAAGTGAAAAGGATTTTTAGATATCTTAAGGGGACTATAGAATATTGCTTTTGGTACCTAAGGTGAAAAAAATTGAACTCAAATTTTTCTCGATAATGATGAGCGAGAATTCTTCGGACGAGAAGAAGTACAAGTGGAGGATCCTTATTTGTGGTAAAATTCCTTGTTTCTTGGATAAGTAAAAATAAATATTTATTATCCCTTTCCACATGTGAAGCTGAATATATTGATGTTGCACTTTTTGTGCACAAGTTCTATGGATGAGACAAACCTTAGAAGCTTATAAGGTAAAGTTTCATGAATCTACTCTCATTTTTTGTGATAGTGTAAGCTAGGAAAAATACACTACTAACAAGGAAGTAAAATACCAATAATCATACCTCCTTCTTCGCGTTCCATGTGCAAACTTGAAATGGGCTAGGAAACTTGGATTGAGCCCTGATTTTGTGATATGTAGGTGCTTTTCTTCAAGACGGAGCAAGACCTTCCTGCAACAATGATCCTCTTACTTTGCACTAGATGGGAAAAAGGATTATGAGGCTATTTTGGCATTAGGACGAGGCAAAAGGATGTTCTTTGCTCAAAGGATGCAAGAACTTAGATATGGCATGAAAGCTTATTCTCCGTGTGTTTAGAGGGGAGGGGTAAGGTTGTATTTATAGCCTGAGGGAGTGATTAGCTTAGATTAATTTAAGTAATCATGGTTTGAAAATGTGGGCAAGATTAAGTGAGTGGTTTGAAAATGTGGGCAAGATTAAGTGGGTGGTTTGAAAATGTGGGCAAGATTAGGTGAGTGGTTTGAAAATGTGGGCAAGATTAGGTGAGTGGTTTGAAAATGTGGGCAAGATTAGGTGAGTGGGGACCACGAAGAATGGGTGAGGATTTGAATTATTTTTTAATTCATAAGTGGAGGATTTTAGGTGAGTGGGGACCACGAATGGTGGGTGAGGATTTGAATTTGAATTTTTAATTCAATAGTGGAAAAACATGGAGAATAATGACATGTGGTGAGGATTAGATTATTTTTAGATTTTGAAATGGATAATTAATCAAATTATATTTGATTAATTTGAAGTGTATTTTTGTGGGAAATGAGGAAGGGGAATTAATTGATTTAGGATAGATGTGAAATTGGGGTGTCTACATTTGCCCCTCTTTGGAAGGGTACTATGAAAGTAGTGTCCTTTCAAAGAAAGTAGACAGTATGGGGGAAGAATTCAATCTACTTTTTAAAAGGTAGAGTGAATGTTTGTTGGGGAGAATGGAAAGTGGTGAGTGACGGATGTTATAGTATCCTCCAAGACAAAAATGTCATGAGAAGATGTGATTATGGATAGATGTGGTGATGCCCCCTCGAGAGGACTGACGAGAATGAAATATACGATAGAACTCTCAAAAAGAAAGGAAATGGATTCGGCGGAGAAGAGGATGATAATGGAGTGGAAGAGACTGGAATGACCGCACGACGCAAATGGAGAAAGGATTCAATCGACCTTGAATGCTAGGTGTGAGGTGTGTGGGAAAGAGAAAAGGAATGGATAGGATTGGGGGTTGATTATGAGAAGAGTAAGGGAGATAGGGGAGGGGAAAAAAAAAAGGAATGAAAGAGGTAGAAATAAGAGAGAGGGATGATAGGGGAAGAAGGGAATGATGAAGGACAAACAAGGCAAAAAAGAGGAAAATGGAGTAGAGGGTGAAGGGATGAAATAGAGAGATGTGCAAAATGAAGGAAGCAACAGAGATAGTAAAGAGGGATACGTGGAAGTGAAATAAATGAGAGAGCGAAGAAAAGAAGGAAATGGGAAAGGATAAATAAGAAGGAGAAAACGAGGTGGGAGTAGGGGGTGAAATGGAGGGAAATGGAAAGAGGACAAAAGAAGAAGTAGAATGGAGAAAAAAAAGAAACTATGAGGGGCGAGGAAAGTGTGAAAAAGAGGAGAGAAAGGAAGAGAAACAGATACATAATGAACGAAAAGGTAGGGGTGGTAGAGAAAAGGAGAAGTGGTCAGAAGAAATGTGAAAATTAGGGGAGAGGAAAGGAAGATAGAATGAATACAAGGAGAAGATTGAAGGAATCGTGTCATTGTCAGGAAGACCAAGGCCAAGAATATGGAGCAGGGCCATATGGAGAGGCATGTGGAGGCTGGTATGATAAAAAAGATAGGACAACGTTGAACAACCAGGTTATCGATGGGGAAGTAAGGAGGAAACGTGATGGAAAAAGGGGAAGAAGATGATACAAGGAAGGAAATAAGACGAGGGGTGGGAGAGAGAAGAGGATAACAAAGAAAATGATGTAGAAGGAAGGGAATACAGAAAGGGGGTAATAAGTGGAAAGGGAATGGTATAAGGAATGTTCAAAGAAGAAAGAGGGGAGGAATGACATCGATTGGAAAAGATGTGGAGATGCATGAAATGAGGATACTAGGATGATGAGAAAATAGGAAAAGGATGTATGATGAAGACAGTAAAGATATTGAAGAGGGCAAAGAGGAGATGGAGAGATGGGTAAGAAGCGACAAGAAAGGGTAGGAGTGAGGGAAAAGAATAGGAGAGAAAAGAGAATAGGGGATAGAAGAGGCAATGCCAATGAGGGGACATTAGGGAAATCCCCTTGACAATGAGTGGTGGGGAAGGGTGAGAGAAAAAATGAAGAAAAGGAGAAAACTAATGAGGAGTGGAAAGGGTAACGCCAAAAAAGGGACGTTAGGGAAAACCCTTTAACAATGAGTGGTGGGCTTAGAGGAGGGAAGGAATGAAGGGAAACTCTAGAAGGTCCAAAGAGTGAAGGAGGTCATGCGAGAATGAGGATTGATAATTTTTAGGGAAAACCCGTTGACAATTATTAGCGCAGGAAGAGAAGATGATGATGAAAGAATGATATAGGAGTGTTAACAATAATGGCGAATGTGTGTGTGGGTAGAAATGTGGGGGGAATTTGAGAAGAGGAAGTGGAAAGAGTGAAGAATATGGGAGGGATGAGTTGGGACTAAGTGAAAGCGAGGAGAGGATGTGGGTGATGAGGATGAACGAGGTGAGGATGAAGAACGAAGACATGAAAATAATGGGAAGAAATGGTATGAAGGGTGATGGATCAAGAAGGGAAAATGGGGGAAAAGAATGTGATTGTAGGTGGAAGAGATGAGTTGTATGTTGTAAGAGGATATGTGGAGAAAGGATAATAGTAGGAGGAAAAAGTGGGTAATAGGAGATACCAGGTGGAAGAAGCGATCAACAAAGTGAACGAAGAATGAGGCGGGGGAGAAGTTCACGATGACAAGTTAAGTGTAGGGAGGACCCTGACATAAGATTGTCATGTGACGGAAGTGGTTAAGTAAGATTGCCATGTGAGCAAAATTGGAGATGACAAATGGTCAAGCGAGAAGTGGTGTTTGCGAGAATCGAAAAGGAGGTGAAAGGATGTGATAATGGGGAATGATGAGAAAAAATGAAGGGTGAAGGGTGTGTAGTGATGGGGAAAGGCAAGGAGATAGATCATCCTTAAGAGGGACTCTTAAGTGAGATCACCATGCCGGGTGAGTGGTTAAGTAAGATTGCCAAGCAGAGGAGGGTGATAGTGGTGGGAAAAAGATGTGATGATGGGGAATGAAGAGGAAATATGGATGGTGAGATTGGAGAGTGATGGGCGAGTGTAAGATGACATGTCATGCTTAAGAGAATCTCTTAAGTAAGATCGTCATATTGCTGGAGAGGTTTCGTAGGGTCACCCAACCGACAGGGATGATATGCAAAGAGAAAGACAAAATGATATTGGGGATAGGGGTGGAATGGTAGGGTGAAGAAGATGATCACGATGAGAGGTGGGAGAAATAAGAAGGGGGAAATATGATGGGATGGAGGAAGGCCACAGGGCAGATCAACCTTAAGTGGAAGTATTAAGTAAGATTGCCATGTGGCTGGAATGGTTAAGTAAGATCGCCAAGCTGAGGAAGAAGAAGGATGATGTTAGAGTTGGTGGGAATAGGGTATGACAAAATGGACTGAAGGGGAACCCTCAAGTGAATTTTCCATACTACGAGCGTGTAAGTAGGATGACCGACATAAGGTGGATTTGGGGAAGGATGAGAAAAGAGTTAGTGAGGTATGCCTAAGTGGTATATGATATGAGATGAGGTGATAATAAGAAAGAAAGGACACAAAAGGAGTGTAACATGAATGGATGAAGGAATATATGCAGTGGAGGCGGAGAGTGTGAGGGGAATCCTTAATTGGGATGCCCACGTGGTGAGAGTAATGATGCGGGAATGGGAAGTAGAAGAGGTGGAGTTGGAAGATGTGTTTGGTGGTGATGGTTATTTGATGAGAGGGCAGGTGGTGAAGAAGCTTCTACAGCGGGAAGATCTTAGGGAGAGGGTAAACCTCCACTGAGGATTCCATATAGAAGGGGTTATTAAGTAAGATTGTCAAGTGGGAAGAAAAAGGGTGAAAGGAAAGAATACCAATGGGTGAGAGGGGACATGAATGGTGAGAAGGGTAATATGGGTATAAGTGGCGGAGGAGTAAAAATGAGAAGTGAGAATGAATGGATCAAATACATGGTGATCATGGTGGGGGAGAAGGAGCTGCTAGATAGTGAATGCTACTTGAGAAAGATCGTCAAGTAGGATTCGCAAACTGCAATGGTGATCAAGTAGGATTCGCAAACTGGAGAATGCATTAGTATGGGTGAATGGATGGGGTGCAAAGTAAGATGTTGATCATGCAGGAAGATACTCACGTGATGAAAAGCATCTTAATTTTAATATAGCACATAACAGGATGCATCGTGATATAAAAGATCAGGATGACTAGACTGTAATATGTGTGATAGCATAGACAGGGGCCATCAAAAAGGTTTGATGCCCCAGTACGATATGCAAAATGGAAGAGAGCATAGACAGAGGCCATCAAGAAAGTATGATGCCCCAGTACGACATGCAATCAGATAACATAAGAATATTACAGAGAACACCAGGATACATAAAATCAAGATGCCCCTTGTAATATATCAAGATACAAGAAAGTAATTAATAATTTGCCACTAATAATGCAACACAAGAACCAGTAAACATGTCCCTAACGTGTTCCACAGTGATGATTGATTAGATGTGCCCCCAAGTAGGGGTACAAGGGATTGGGTCAGTCTCCTCAAACAAGGAAACAATGAGAGCCGGATTTTCCCCAAGTGAGGATTCACGCGAGGAGAAGTGGTTTGAAATTGGTAGTCATAAGGTGGTTGGACCATTTGTTTGGGATAATAGTTCAAAGGATGAATTGTGTTGCTTATTGAGTTTTTACGATTTTGTGGATGTTTTTGGTCTTTTGAAAATTTTGCAAATGTTTTTGTATTTTGGATATTTTCTAATGTTTTTGTTTTTGGATTTTTGGATTTTCTAATGTTTGTTTTTGAATTTTATAATTTTTAGATTTTTTGGAGATTTTTGAATGTTTTTTTTTTTGTTTGGAGGATTTTTATACTTAATTTGACGATTTTCAAAAAAATTCTTTTTTTTTTGGGAATTTTTATACTTTTTTGGGAATTTGACGATTTTCAAATGTTTTTGGATTTTGAGATTTTTACATTGTTTTTAGATTTTTGACGATTTTCAAATGTTGGTAGATTTTCGACGATTTTCAAATGTTTTTAGATTTTGGTATTTTTACACTGTTTTTTGGATTTTGACGATTTTCAAATGTTTTTGAATTTTGGGATGTTTACACTGTTTTTGGATTTTTGACGATTTTCAAATGTTTTTAGATTTTTGACGATTTTCAAATGTTTTTAGATTTTGGGATTTTTACACTATTTTTAGATTTTTGACGATTTTCAAATGTTGGTAGATTTTTACACTGTGAGTGGCAATTTATGGCCCAGAGTGCAGACTTATTTTTGAGAGGCGATAAACTAGGATATTATTCGTATGTAGCATGTTCAGTGTGGTAACTTATGCTCAGAATAACACAAATTTGCTTTCCATTGGCAGGATATGGTGGTGATGATATGATGAAAAGAATTCCAGCTCCATTCTTGACTCCACACAACTAGTAAGATGTGTGGGTTCATCACCGAGAATCAAGAAGGACGCAAGAGGTAGATAATGAGTATAGAGACAAATGCTAAGGACAATCCCTTTGGGAAATTGTGACTCCATTCTTCATAACGGTACTGAACCAGTTTCAAAAATGACTTTCACTTTATGAGTCATGTGCTAGACTTAGACAGTTATGTGGCCTGCTGATTGGTAAGATATGAGGTTAAGAGATAGTTCTCTCTTCACTTAGGCATCTAAATTACATGTTTGGGGATTCTATAATTTGTAAGCACTATAAGATTTTATATTTTTGAAATGACTCCCTATGCCTTGCCCCATGCTACTAGTGAGAAGCAAGGGCTCATCACCAAAGGTAAAATATAGGCGAGTGAATTTCCTTTTTGTCTTTTTTTTTTGTTTTGTTTTGTTTTGTTTTGTTTTATTTTTTTTGAATATTTTGCAATGTTTTTATGCTTGTATGAGAATGACCCTCTACGCTTTGCCCCATGCCACTTGTAAGAGGAAAGAGTTTATCACCAAAGACAAGACGTAGATGAGTAAGGGCACCTTCCTCCATTCTCGATCTCACACTACCAAGAAAGTGTGGGCTCAACACCAAAGACTATGAAGGACGAAAGATGTGATAATGAATTATTCATAAGTTATTGAATTGATGGTTTTTTTACAACAAAGTGCTTTGTATTTGGGAAGAAACTTTTGCCCCCAATCTCAACCACACACTGACTAGTAGGACATGAGGGTTCAACACCGAAGACTGAGATGGACGACCAAATGAACTGGGTAATGAAGTTTAGAGCTTTGTTATGAAAGAGAGAATGTATTAGAAGGGGATATATTACCATTAGTAAGCTTCTAGGTATGACCATAGAGGAAAGTGACTGAAAGTGGAAGAAGTATGATGCTCACAAACTTAATAGGATTTATACTAACACTTGTCTCATGATGATAAATATGAAGATGTGATTTTGATAAATAAAATATCTGCCAATGGAAATGAATAAATTTAAATTATTCAGAGATAAGCAAGACAAAAGGAACAATGTACATGTTGTATCCTGGAATAGTGAACAACTCAAGGATAAAATTTCTTTAAATGAACTGCATTCATTGGTTCATAGAAATCTTGACCATCTTCAATGGCCAATTTATAGGCTCCAAACCCGAACTATCTATGATTTTGTTGGGCTCAAATTTATTTTGTTTGTCTCATTCTTTGGGTGTGTTCTTTCGATTTTCTTTGAGAATGAAATGATTGACCTTAAATTTTCTAGGTTTGATTTTTTTATGGTAGCTATGCCATAGCTGATTTTGATAGAATGGAAGATGATCTAGGGCATTAAGTTGTTTTTCATCAAGAAGCTCGAGTTCATTAAGGTGTGAGTGTCGATAATAATCTTGATTGATTACATCTTTGAAGGATATTATGAAGGATGGAAGTTCAACCTTGACATGTAAAATAGCTTCCCAACCATTAACAAAGGAGAAGGGAGTGGCTCCAGTAGGTGTGTGATAAGATGTGCGGTAAGCCCAAAGAGTGGGATAGATTTGGTTAAGCCAATAGCTTCCATGTGTGTTAATAATGATGGTTTGTGTTATTTGGTTTTTTGCTTCTATTTGTCCATTAATTGATTGTTTTGAGGATAGATTCACAATTAAAGATGGAAAAGGTTGTGTAAAGATATTCCTGGGTATAAGTACCTCGTAGAATGGATGCACGTAGAAGTCTTGACAGGTGAGACTAATTAGTGATGAGATGCCTACAAGATCGATAGTTGAAAGCATGATGGACACAACGGGTTGCATTGTTGCAAGTGTCCAAACTCGATGTGGTTGTGTTTCGACAAAAAGGCTAGAGATGTTAGGCATAAGAGCCAATATTGGAAGAATATAATCAAACTTAATGGTACCTGTTGATAGAACCTCATCTGTAGTGTCTACAATAATATCAAGGTTTGAAAGGGAGTCTTGAAATGAGATCAATGTATCGTTAGATGTTGGAAGAATGTTGTCGCCAAAAATAGGTTCAATATATGTTTGGGCTGAAAGAGAGTCTTGAAATAAGTTCAAGTGCTCAGTAGATGTGGGAAGAATGTTGTTGTCCAAAACAAGTTCAATGTATGTTTAAAACTAATCAAAGAAAATTTGAATAAGATATGGATTGGTTTGGAATTAGAGAGTCTTGATTTTTGTTGTCATGATCTCACGGAATTTCAATATATATAGGAGTTTCGACAGTAGTCATCTCTTCATGGAAATTTGTGGTATTGGATGTGTCATTGATTGCAAGAGCATTATCATCAAGTTCTACAGAGATGACATCGTCATCAATTAAGTCTTGGACATAATTCTTAAATCACACACATTTATCTCGTATGATGACCATCAATGCGATGAAAGTCACACAGATGTGTTAGGTTTGTACCAACATGGCTTAGCTTCCCTTTGACAAAGGGTTTTGTAATTGGATATCTTATTAGTTTAGCCTCTTTTAGCTGATGAAAAACACTAGAGAGACTTTCTCCAAGGGGGGTAAACTGACGTTGGACTTTACGTGAACTGATTTCTTCGTGAGGTTGTATGATCAACTTTTTGGGTGATCGCTCACTGATTTGGGTAGCCATATGAGAGAGTTGTGTTGTCATCTTATTAATTTGTTCTAATAGCTCATTGTGTGATGTTTTTCGTGAATTCTTCATGTTTGAAAGAGAGGGAGAATGAAGAAATGTGCAATGAAGAACTCAACCTATTGATTATGATCTTTGTTTTCACTCAATCAAGTTTTAACAAGGCTATAAGGAGTAAGCTCAAACAAGATACTCGGGATACAAGTGGGATATAACTTAAACAACCTATGACAATATGTTGATTGGTTTGGATTAAACAAGCTTAGCAGATGAAAATGTAAGGAGTACACTCAAACAAGGTACTCAATACAAGTGGGATATAGCTCAAACAAGCTATGATGAATATGTTGATTGGTTTGACGTAAATAAGCTCTAGATTTTTGATAGGAAGAGTAACTCAAACAAGTGACTCAACATAGTTGCGAACTCAAAATGAGATTTGAAGGGATTTGTGTCGGATGGGATTTTGCTAAACTTGACAGCTGATGAAATAATGAGTGAACTCAAACAAGTCACCCAATGTCATTTTGATATAGCTTGAAACAAGCTATAAAGGATGTTCTGACAATTGATGAGATAAGGAGTGAACGTAAGTCACTCAATATCTATTGGATATAGCTGAAAACAAGCTATAGTGGAGTTGTTGTTGGCTGAAGTAGGCTAATGAAATCAGTGTGACATTTTGATCTTCATTGTGGGATTGCTTGAATGTTTTGCTTGGTATTGAATCGGTCGAGAAATGGTGTTGTGGAACACAATTAGGATTTGAATTTTACAATAAACACATTGATATTAGCCAAGTTTTATGATAAAAACAATGCTAAACTATTTTGTTTTCAAACAACAAGCAATCATGTGGATTCGATTGTTTTGGCTTATGAGGTAACTTCTTCAGAATGATCATTGTTTCATGCAATCATACAAGTATGCTGTGAAATGGTGGATGTAGGCTCTTATTACTCTAAGAAGATGCGTCCTCCGATATACCCTAGTCCTAATATACCTAATTTTATACGGGGACAGAATTGGTATGGGGAACCCTTAGAGCACTGGAGGAGACCCACCAATTCTTACTTTCCTATTTCGGAGTGAATCACCACGTCCAGAATAGGTTTTGTGAAAAGGTGGAAGGTGATGGAGGGATGAATGTGTATGGTGTCCTTATAACTCCCCAATATTTACAGGGATGATGCCTAGGCTTCGTTGTTATAGCTATTTAGGTGTGACTCGCATGCGCTACACGACAACATTACCTGTAAGTGAAGAGCAGCGGCGAGATAAATACCGAACGCTGTGATGAGACTAGGTCTCAAAGTGCAATGCAGATGCAAATGTTGTTGGTGCGTGGTAGTCAAGTCCACATCACCGGTGTAGCTTTGGTGGTGATGAAATCCACCTCATCTACATGTAAAAACAATATGATAAAGTGATTAAATGTACACGGGTTCTTTCCAACTTGAAATAAATCACTAGCGAGAAAATAATTGCGTACTGAAGGCGTACTTTTTTTTTTTTTGTTTCAACAATTTTCTTTGAATGGTGGTATTTTTGCGGATTTTTGTTTTTTTGTTTTTGTTTTGTTTTTGAAATATTCCAAAGAACGTAGTTCTACTGAAAACAAATTAGTAGTTATCCCGCAAATGAAATGTTAGAAAAGTGATCATGGTTGTTTTTGATTTGCCAGATCGCTCAAAGGCACAGGAAAAGAGCATACACAACCAACGATTAAACAAATATTAAGAATATGACAAAGGAAAGTAATTATTAAAATGAAAGTTAGAAAACAAAGCTAGAGGATCCCATTATTAGAACAAGAAACTAAAAATCATGTGACTGCTTTCGATTTTCTAGATCGCTTGAAGGCGCAAGAAAAGAGCATACGTGGATACAATTGGAATATATATATATATTTTTAAAAATATTAAGAATTATTGAAATTAATCATGATTGTAAAATAGCGATAATGATTATTTTCACAAAAAGAAAAACGATGAAAGAAGAGGGTGAAAACGTTATCTAGAAGTGTTGTTGTGGAAAATTGAAATGTAAGGCAAAAATTAAAAATTAAAAAAAAATTGTTGTGCGAGATCCCAGTGGCCTCACGTTTCTGATTTCCAAGATCACTTTTGAAGTGCGAAGAAAGAGCATACATGTGAGGTTGTTATATGAAATAATAAAAAAAAAAAATAAAATAAAAAAAAAAAACTATAATTTTATTGTTTTTTTGTTAAAAAGATAGGTGTTAGAAGAAATGAAACCAAAATTTTTCTATAAGTCTAAATCTAAAAATTGTTTTTTCATTGCATAGATCTTTTCACTACCTTTCCGTTAAAAAAAATGAATTCATTCCGAGTTCGAGAGCAAAAGTTATGGTGTCCGGAAGATGGGCTACGAGAACGCTCTAAATGAAAATTTTAAACATGAGAAAAACGTCTGGGAGCTTTTTTTATTTTCTCAACTTCTATATTTCACCCGAGAAGCTAAAATTTTGACAAAGAAGTTAAAAAAAAAAATAAAACAAAAGAAAGAGTTAGATCACAAAATGATTGATTAAAATAAAATAAAATAAAAATGATTAACTTCCTACAAAGCAGTTATTTTAGCAAAAGTAAATAAATGAATGCATTTTCCGGATTGGTTGTCCCATGACAATAAGATGATAAACTAATGGCTAGTTCATGTGTTTTTATAGATGATGAGTAAATAACAAAATCAAAACTGGGAACTAAACACCAAGCATCGAGGAGATCAAAGACAGAATGAGCTTCAGAGTTTCATTGTTGCTATAACCTGCAGATACACCACAAGACACAACACAACAAAAACACTACCCAAAGTGTGAAGGTTAACCAAAGAAGACCATAAGAAACAGAAAAAAGAAATAATAATGAACAATAATAAACAAATAACATATAAAACCACTAATTGGGAAATTAATGGTAATAGATCGAAAGTAATCAAGGCGTGCAAAATGTAAGCTAGGAAAATACACTACTAACAAGGAAGTAAATACCAATAATCATACCTCCTCCTTCGCGTTCCATAGAAAACTTGAATGGGCTAGAAACTTGGATTGAGCCCGATTTTGTGATATGTAGGTGCTTTTCTTCAAGACGGAGCAAGAACTTCCTCGCAACAACGATCCTTTACTTTGCACTAGATGGGAAAAAATGGATTATGATGCTATTTTGGCATTAGGACGAGGAAAAAGGATGTTATTTTCTCAAAGGATGCAAGAACTTAGATATGGCATGAAATTTTATTCTCCGTGTGTTTAGAGGGGAGGGGTAAGGTTGTATTTATAGCTTGAGGGAGTGATTAGCTTAGATTAATTTAAGTAATCATGGTTTGAAAATGTGGGCAAGATTAAGTGAGTGGTTTGAAAATGTGGGCAAGATTAAGTGGGTGGTTTGAAAATGTGGGCAAGATTAAGTGGGTGGTTTGAAAATGTGGGCAAGATTAGGTGAGTGGTTTGAAAATGTGGGCAAGATTAGGTGAGTGGGGACCACGAAGAATGGGTGAGGATTTGAATTATTTTTTAATTCATAAGTGGAGGATTTTAGGTGAGTGGGGACCACGAATGGTGGGTGAGGATTTGAATTTGAATTTTTAATTCAATAGTGGAAAAACATGGAGAATAATGACATGTGGTGAGGATTAGATTATTTTTAGATTTTGAAATGGATAATTAATCAAATTATATTTGATTAATTCGAAGTGTATTTTTGTGGGAAATGAGGAAGGGGAATTAATTGATTTAGGATAGATGTGAAATTGGGGTGTCTACAGAGATAGTACAAGTGCCATTAGTATATCCAAGAAATAATTTTTACATTCTAAAATAAAGAACATTGCAATTAGATATCATATCTTGAGATATCTAGTTAGTGAGAAAAGGATCAAGTTTGAACATGTGTCCAAAAGGAATAAATTACAAAAATCATGATCAAGACACTTCAGATGTAACATTTGAGATTCTAAGAGGTAACTTGGGTGTGATTCCTTCCTCTAGTTTTCACTAGAAGTGGACAAGAGATTTAGAGAGAGCATGCCAAATGACCTATTTTCTCCAAGGATTTGAGAAAAGTGTCAAAAAGGGAACCTTGCTAAATTAGGTCTATGGAGAAGTGTGCAGAAGATTCAAAGTATAAAGGTATTATTTCGAGTTTATTCTTATTATGGTAGTTGTCCTTAGTTTTTGAATCATTCTCTAAGGTGTGTTAAGTTTTTTTTCCATCAAAAAAGATGTGTAAAGGTGGTTGAGTATTGTCTGGACTATGGAAGTGAAAAATAGGATTTATTTAGTTGGTAAATTTGGTTGCAAGTCTGTGTGTATGCATTCAAATATCTAGTAGTGACTCCAATAGGTATATGGGAAGTTTGGATGCTCTCCAAGGCCCTACTATCCTAGAATGAGGTTTTGCATCTTGATATAGATCTATAAATATTGTGTGGAAGCTTTATGAGCTAAGGTATGTTTTTAAGTTTATATTTGAAGTTATAATAGAGTAACAAGGAGAATAATGTCATGTTGCTAAGTATGGATGAAGTAATCATAGTGTTCTTTAATTTTATACATGAGTCAATGGGGAGCTTAAGTTTTCACTATCGTGAGGAGATAAAACATCAAGTGTTAGAGGGCTTGTATGGTTGGATAAATATATCATAGTAGGTATTAATTCATTATGACATAATATAATAGACTATGAAGAAGGGTAGTGATGAGTTACAGGTCTATGAAGGTTTCTTAAAGTAGGGGGGATGATATTGATCTTCAATCAAGTGCATAAGGTATGAATAAGGCTAGTTATGCAAGGTTATTGGAGTTTTCAGGTATGTTGGAAAGAGGAGTAATCTTTTGGTATCCGAATTGATTTTCCCTTAGAAACCGAGAAACATCAAAGATTTAGCAAGACACTGAGAGATAACATATCTTATTATGAGTCATTTTTATAACTAGGGAGGGGATTCATCTAACTCTTTATCACTCGGGCATCGGAGAAATGGATAACACCTTCATTAAGGAGTGATTTCATTAAGGATAACATCAAGGTGAGAGCACCCATTTTGTAACGTCTGTCGGTGAAGGAGAATGAATATATCCTTCTTTGCACAAATTTGAAAGGAGACCTAGAGAAAATATGATCAATGCACCACAATTTAACTCTCACGAGTTGTCACTTCTAAAGAATGGTGATATTTCCTAAACAAGGTTAAAGGTTACTAGAGACATTATGGGATCCTAATTGCTTCTGCATATTTTGGCAGTAGAATTTATTTAGTTGTGGACATATAGGGAAAACAAGGGTAGTTCAGGTGGGATTCATTATTTTTTGAATAATTTTGGTGGAAGATTAAGAAGGATAAAATTTATTATGCCAGATCTTTTAGAACCTTCACAATAATTAGAATACTAAATGACAAAAGGTTTAAAATAGCAAAACTATTCCTTCAACTAGAAGGTGTGTATCAATGGAGGCCGAGATTTACATGGTTTCACACAATATCAAAGAATTTAACATGAAGGCTCAAGATAAATACTCAATTAAACATTAAGACCCCTAGTTCCTCATGCCTAATATACACTCAAAGGATTACATAAAATATTTATCAACAAAATGATAGTAAAGTGATTTTAAATTGTTTATCTCATTACAGGATGAAGAATCTTCTAGTAATGAAATTGCAAATGCCAATAAACTATCATAGGGATGAGATCCTATGTGATTTAGAGGGATTTTAACACAAGATATCAATAGGAACAAGAAAAACTACTTGTAAACATTTTGAAATAAAGAAGACACAAATTTTCCTAAGATTAACATATATTAATTCGAAGTTGATTAGATTCATCAACAGGGAAAGTTTCTTTGAATAGTCTCAGAGATTGTCAATGGATGTACATTGTAACTAAATTGACGTGATTGAAATCTAAAACACGAGGAAATTAATAGGTTTCTCAAATTTGTCTCTCGAAATATGGGCTCTCTCAAATTTACTCTTAAGAATTAAACCCCTAACCCTTTGCAAAGTATTCTCATTGCATTTATACATTTCACTTGCTTACTCATCCCAATTTTCCCCCAAAAAAAAGAATATTCGTGGAACCTTTGATTCTTAACAATTTGTCTCGAAAAGTGACATTTAAAAAATTTACACCCGCAGCTTCCAAGTGGAAAAATCATGAACTAATCACATTTCTCATACCCTCAACTAATGAATGGGATGTCATGCCATAACTTCTTGATAGTCCTTCTAATCATTCTTATTCTGTCATGCGTGAAAAATCCTTGTTTTAATCATTTTCCAATGGCGCTTTGCATGGCTGGATCTGATAGAAATCCTTTTTTCCCTTGAGGAAACACCTTGAGAAATGAATGCCCCACATGGACACCTACATTTGTGCCTCTTAAAAATGAGTTTTCATGCACGGATTATTCCACATACCTACACTTGTGAGTCTAATTTGCAAGAAAAACAATGTGTATTCACACCTTCTAGAGTCTTGGAACAAAAAAGTGGAAAAATCAAAACCAATGCATAACAACCATTCTCAAATTCTCAACTTTAGATTAGATCCATCCATGTGTTTCCTTGGTGTAACAAGTAAAGGAGAAGTATAGAGGAAATTTTCCAAACAAGTGCGGGCCTTCCACGTGCCCTAGGCCCAAGAAAATCACCTTTTGGCCTTTGAAAAGTCTCAGTATAAAAGGAGCCAGTGGAAGCCTCCACATGTCTCATTGATGCACTTTTGATATGGTTCCCAAAAGAAAAGACCCCAAACAAGCATGGGGTCACCACGTGTCTCAGTTTGGTAGAGTTTTTGAAAATGTTTAAGGATCAGGAAGGTGCCATGTGTCTAGGGTCTGAGACAATTTTCCTTGGTTGTTGAAAATTCCAAGCAAGGGTAAAGTGAATGGAAGCTTCCACATGTCCCCATGGCGCTCTTTCAAAATAAAATTTAGGGGAAGTTCCCAAATAGGTGCGGGCCCTCCACATGTCCTAGGCCTTAGAAAATTGCTTGAAAAGTTTAAGTATAAAGAGGAGCCAGGCGGAAGCCTCCACGTGTCTCCTTGGCACAACTTTGAGATGCTTCCCAAAAGCGGAGACCCCAAATAAGCGTGAAGCCTCCACATGTCTCCTTGGTGCAACTACTAAGGTAGGACCCAGAGGTAGATCCTCAAATGAGCCAACCTCCACATGTCCATGGTCCAAAAAACTACACTGGCCACATTAAAAAAATGTCTAAGTCTGGCAAGGCAGCAAAAACCTCCACGTGTCTCCCTAACACAAATCCAAAGGTCAAACCAAGAGGTGACTTTTCAGATGAGCGCAGGCTCTCCACGTGGACAAAACTTGAGTTAAAGTGGGCCTTAGAGTTTCAAAGTTCCCCAGAGAGCCACATCCAATAAAAAGGGCCATGTTTCCACATATGTTGAGATATAAATTGACGGGGAAAACACACCCATCAAACCGTAAAAACATGAAAATCACCATTTGCACCCGTGAAATGAATGTTTCTTTAAGGACAAAGAATTTGGAAATGATATAAGGCCCAAATTTGATCCAATGAGCCACATCCAATAAAAAGGACTATGTTTCCACATATATTGGGATAAAAATTGATAGGGAAAACAAAACGTGACTATCGAAAAAATAGAAGGAAGGGGAAAAAACCGAGTTTATGCCCAAGTTAAAAATTCTTTCACATGGACAAGAGGAACGAGAAACAAATTCTAGATGTAATGTGATCCTCAACCAAAGGAAAGGACTGATCATGGAAATGAAATGAAGGAAAGAGCTTTCACTCATCAACATGGGGAGATAGAAAATACGACAGAGCCCACAAACTAAAGAATTTCAAGGAAAAACGGGGCAAGATCAAATTGAACAACAACATCATCTTTGACCCATGGATGGGCACTCCCTGTGAGTGCCATAAGAATAAATAGCAAACCAAGTGCCAAAAATAAACCATTGGGCAATGGAGTCAAAGAACAAGTTTGCAAAGCAGAACAATACTAACCAACTCCCCCAAGGATGAACCAAGAAACCCACAAAATGACCGCTAAGGACCAGGATGAAACAAAATAGAAAAAACAAATGCGAAAAAAACCAAAAGACTATACACATATAATGGTTTATACCTTGATTCTAAGAAATCAATCAAGGAAATGTTTCAAATGCCTACCATTAATAGGAAACTCAATTATGCACTAACTATTTTAAGAAAAAGGTATGTTCACCAATTTAAATGTCAATTGAATAAGGGCCCATCCACAAAGCATCAAACTTTCCATGTTTTCCCTTATCCTCGTACCTTATCCCAAATAGCACAAGATATCCCAAAATGAAATATCTTGGAGTCACCTTCTTATCGAACAACTTCTTCAATTTCTCTCTAATTTTACATGCCTCTAATGGGATGCCCTTCTTTCTTCATCTAACTCAACAATCTGATTGATGCAAGAATCATAGGGACTAACCTCTTGATCTTCCAGTTGTTGAAGAAATTGAAATGAAGACAATTGCATATGTAGAGGCGAGCTTGAGTTCCATACACCAACTCAAATGGGATTTTTCCATTAGTTCATTTACCATTTATTTGATCAGCCCAAACAACAATTTTCAACTACTCACCCCACTTCCTTATGTTCAACTCCAAAGTTCTTCTAATTATCTTCAATAGATTTTTATTGTTGACTTTGCTTGTCCATTTCCTTGGGGATTATAATTAGAAGCATATGTGAAATTGATCCCATATTCATGGCACATAGCCACCAAAGGTTTATCTTGAAAGCTCATGGCATTATCAACAACTATTTTGGCAAGTACCCCAAATCTGCAAATGATATAATTTAGGACAAAATCCATGACAATTTGGTGAGTTGCCTTCTTGGTGGGGATTGCCTCCACCAACTTGGTGAAGTAATCTATGGCCACTAGTATCCACTTATGGCCTGCACTTGAAGGATCATAAATTTCCCAATGAAATCCATTCCCCATTTCCTAAATGGGGCTTCAACTGATACAAGTTGTAAAGGAAGGGAGCCTAAAGATTTTAGTCTTCTAGAAAAGCATTGTGACTCTCACATTTTCTTACCAACAGAGTTGTATCCTTGAAAAGAGTTGGCCACCAATAACCAACCCTTAATATTTTATGACTGTGACTCTTCCAAAAAATGTCCCCCACAAACTCCTCCATGGAGATCAACAATTATCTTAGGGGCTTCATCTTCAGCAATGCATCTTAAGAGAACTCCCTTAGGGTTCTTCCAAGATAACCCAAAATCAGTAATGACATATTTTTGGGAAGCTAACTTAAGTGCTCTTTTCTAATTCTTGCTCAAATGTTTAGGGCATTGTAGATGTTTGAGATAAAAAATGATGTCCTTGTACCATTAAGAATTTATCAGTTTTTCAAGGACATTCAACCTTTCTTCTTCAACTTCATTTACCTCAATTGTCTGCAAATTTCTCTCTACCATAAGTTTTTCTAGGCCCAAACCTCTGACCAATTTTTTGTTTGGATATCCATATCATACTCTTGTAATTTTTTACCCATTGACATCTTTTTCTTGAAACCTCCATTTCTGATAGGATATCTTTCACCATGGTGTGGGGAACATAAGCAAATGAATTTGGAACTCAAAATATATGGCTTGAAGACCTTTGTTGTTTTTACCAAAAAAACTCTTTCTTCTCCATGATATTATACTTTAGCTCAGCTCCCTATAATGCCTTACTAAAAAGGCAATTGGTCTTTCAGTTCCCTCATCATCCTTCTACAACAACATAGATGCAATAGTACTTTAAAGAAAAAGAAAACATTTGGAAATCCTTCTTATAATCTGAGCTGCTAAAACATGGGCATTCTTTAATGCTCATTTGATCCCAACAAAACTTTGAATAACTTGTGTCTTCCCATTTGATACTTTGGTCTTTCTTTAGCATGCTCAGTGATTGGGATAGTTAGTTCAGCAAAGTTTGGAGATAAATCTCCTAATAAAATTAATCTTCTCAAAAAGGAATGAATTCCCTTCTTGGTTCTTGGAATAGGGACTTTGTTGATGGCTATATCCTTTCAGGATCAATCATGACCCCTTCCTTTGACACAATGTGCCCAAGCATCTTTTCTTTCTAAACTATAAAAATGGCACTTCTTGGGATTTATTGAAATACCATACTCCTTGCATCTTAACAACATTTTTTCTAAGTGTTGCAGGTGGTCACTCATTTTTCTAGAGAAAACAGTCACATCATCTTGATATACAACAATGAAATCATTTATATAACTAGAGAAAGCTACATCCATTACTCTTTTAGAAAGTTTCTCCAACATTAATTAGACCAAATGGCATTCTAACATATACATATGTTCCCCAAGGAATAGTAAAGGCAATCTTGATTCGCTCTGATTCCTTCACAACTACTCTTAGGTTATATCCAAAAACCATCCAAGGTGGATAAAAATTCGTAACCAAGTAACCAATTATCACATATTGTCCATATTTGGCGAGGGTTGTTATCCTTCATTGATGCTCTATTCAAGTTTCTAAAGTCCACATGCAACCTTATATCTCTGTTCTTCTTTCTGATAGGTACAAAGTTTTTAACCCATGATGAGTACCTTTTGGGTTGTATGATTCATCCATCCCTCAATTTTTCCAATTCTTCTTGCATCTTTAGGGAAAGGAGTGGATTGATTGGCCTCTGTTTCTGCCTAAATGGCTTGGTAGAAGCTTCTAAGGGAATTTCATGATGGAAAATATCCTCTTTATATGCTTTTAGTTTTGAATAAGACCATGCTAAGTAGTCCTAGTATTTCTTCAATAATTGGACATACGACTGCTTTTATACCTTTCTCAAATTGTTACCTAGCTACTTCTTACGTGGTTTATCCTTCATACCCAAGTCATGCTCTTGACATCCATCAGGATGACATGTGTTTATTGATAATGCAATCAACATTATCAAAGTTTGATTCAAGTTCTACCAAACCTATGGGAATAGTATTAGTCTTCAAATAAATGATGTCTTTTCCAAATAAAGTCTCCTTTCCATCAGTCACACAAACCATTGACTCCCAATCTATATGTTGATTGAAAATTCTCCTTGGTTCTACAAAAACATTTTCACCTGGGCATCATCTTCAAACACTTGCCAGTGTTTAACATTGTCAAGAATAGATGGCCTAGTCAATACCTCAATATTATACTCACAATAGGGGATATGGTACAATTTTCAAATCTTAGACCCCAATACGACCAATTTATCTACTAAAGTATTGTACTTCCTATCATGATGTATTATGTTAAAGGATTCAAACATTTCAATGAAATCCCAAACTACATGTTTATACTGCTTCATTCTCTGATTTTTTGTTGCATATAGTTTTCTAACCTACTTGACAATTTTCTCTGATTCTCCTTTAACAATGATGTCTCTAATACCATATTTCCAAGCAATTCTTAAACCCAATAATAGTGATTCATATTCAAAAATATTGTTAGTGCACTCAAAGTTGAGTTTAAAAGAGAAAACAACTTCTTCCTGGCACCTGGAGATATTAGAACAATACCAACACCATTTCAAAATTTAGAGCAAGCCCCATCAAACAAAAAAGTCCAAGGAGAACCTACTTGATTAAGAGATTTGCATTGATCAATTTTGTGCTCTTTACCATCAAAAAAATACAACAAAGTTATCTACATCAATGTTAGTGTATAACACTTCATAGGAAGCATTATTGGGATCCTCAATGAGATGTAGCATCTTCTTTCACCATACAACTTTACAAGGATGCCCTCAATAGGTATAGTGGAAAAACATATCCATTTGCACAATACCACCCACACTAGCAGCCCATTTTCTTGATAACATCATTCCCCATTTGGTAGGGCAATCAACAATAACAACATCTAGTTTTAAGTTCTTGCCTGGGTAGGCTACGAGTTACACTATCAAACTGTTGGCACATCCAACAATTAACACCTCTCTGGAATCCATGCCAATGCACTTCCCATAAGTTTTTGTCACTTTGATATCTAATTCATTCATGACCTCAAGAGGCATAACATTACATGATGCTCCAGAATCAAACATTCGGTTGTGTAACAACCTATCCCTAATAATCAGAGTAGTGAAAAATGGATCTACATTTAGTTGGGACTCAACCAAGGATGTTCCCAAATATACTTCAATTGGTTCACCCAATTCTTCTAGCACTTGGGGTTTTTCCAACTCTACAATGGTAGGATGAGTCTCAACATTGTTTACATTTCTGCCTTGGGTAATCTTTTCTTCTTTCAATCCCAAACACTCAAAGGACTTTTTCTTGTGTTTAGGAATCCTAAGAAGCTCAACAATTGGAATATAAATCTTGATCTGACTCAAGACTTTGGCAATGTCATAAGGAACGTATTTGGGGAAGGTAAAATTTGGAGGAAGATTGAGGAACTCATCTGACAAAAAAATTTTTCATGGTCTGAGCATGGGTATGGATACTAGTTTTGGTTGGGGACACAAGGATTTTTCCAGATGTATCTTTCTTAGGAGTTTCTTTTGAGATATTGGTGAGAAATGGAGTTTGTGGTTTGTCCTCAGGCCCTGACCCTTTGAAAACTTTACTCCTAGTGTTATATTCTTTTTCATGTCCAACTACAACACTCATTAACAACTACCTATCATCCTCGAAAGGGATTCCTCCATCATAATTTTTAATCATTAATGCCCTTAAGTATTCAAAATCATTACTAGGTAATTAAAAATCTTGTACCATATCTATTTCAAAAGTATGAGAGGGAGGAAGGGGTAATACCCAGTGGATGCAATCCCAGAAATCCGCAGCATTTCTAGAACTGATTAATTCAGTTGAAGTTGCTCTTTCTTTGATCTTGTAGAGCACCCCACCATGCACACATCATCATCAGTGTCATCATAACCTTCATCAATTTCTTTGTCTTCATCACATGGGGCATGTGGCAAGAAACATCTGTCACATCACTCAATTTCATTGTCTTCTTCCATAACAACAACTTTGGCAGTCAAAGGATCAAGCACAATTCTATTCTCATGGGCTTGGGGTTGTCTATTTCCCAACCCCATGGGTCCTTTTCCTTTGTCATCAGATTTATGATCACCCCTAGGAAAATTTGCAAATCTTTCTTGACCTTGTGCTTTATGCTGACCTTGGGAACTTTGTCCAATCCCCTTCTCTACTTTGGCCAGTTTATAGGATATTTCCTTAACAGCTCCGACCAAAGTTTTTACAACCTCCTCCAGATCCACAACTTTACTTGACTGAAGCTTCTCTAGATTGATTATCTTGATGCCTTCTCTCTTAGGAGGTTTACCAATTGCCTTGATGTTATTCTCAATCTGCAAAGCCATGGTGAAGGCCTACCTCAATGTTGTTGGGTTCTTATCCCTCAAATAATAAGCAACCTTCTTATCAAAAGCATCAGAGTATTTTATTAAACAAGAAACATCACTTGGCCTCAGGATCACAAGTAGCCTATTCAGGGTCTTATTGAACCTTGTATTGAAGTCATGAATAGACTCATTAGGATTCTTTTTATATTTTCAAATTCTAATAAAAGAAACCTAGGGTCTGTTTTATCTCCATACTACAATCTAAAAGCATTCTTCATTTCTATCCATGAATCAATGGAGTTATCTAGAAAATATTTATACTAGTCCCGTGTGCATCCTCCTCTAGAGTATGAATAAACAATTTTATGTACACATCCTCAAATTAAATCTCAAATTCTTCCATCATATTGACAAAAAGACTTTAAGTGCTGATCACCAGTAATACAATTATTTCCTTGAAATTTAGGTAATCTATTTCTAACATCTTGGGGCACAACATTTGGATATCCAACCATACCTCTGAAATCTATAGACCAAAAGTGTTCACAAAAATGAAGGTATGGGTGGGCACTGGGCCATATTGTTTTGGGGATGTGATCTTACAGGAGAAACAAAATGTTGAGGAGTGAGGGGTATGTGGAGCACATGAATGCAATTCTCAGAATGAATGTTCTCTATAAACTTTGTTTCTTGGAAGATCCTATCAGCTTTGGAGAACACAGGGATAGAATGAGACACAAATTTTTCAAATACAAAAGAAGGACCCTCTCTAAGTTGGAGAATTTAGATTTACAAAAAGACTACCTGATTCAGAAGCACTTGAGGAAGTATGGCAATATTCAATGAAAGGTTGAATAGTTTCCACAATTGATAATTGTTTTCTTGATTTCTGATCTCCAACAACTTTCCAAATTCTTCTTCCTTCAAATTTTCTTTCCCAATTCTGGAAACAACCTTCTAGCAGGGTCTTCAATGAAGAGAGATCTTCATCCTTCTAGCTTTGTAGAGATTAGTGATGAATTTCAATTGATAGAGGTTAAGATAGTGGCATTTATCAAAAATTAATTCAACATGGATTCGCCACTAAGGATTTTCACCTTAGTTGTGCAAATGCACTAAAATTGATTTGTCAAATGTCTGTCAACACTAAATTCATGCAAAGCTTCACAGATATGACCTTCCTTTACCCATATTTAACATTGATGATGTAAACTTAGTGCAAAAACCAACATAAACTTGAAATATTACACACAAACTTGTAAATTTTCTTGATTCTTACAAATCTGACACATGATGACATTTTAACAATGTATTTACACTTTAAAATTTGTAAGAAGCATTTACCAGGGTCTATATGCATTGTTGATGGTGTTTCAAACTTTTACACACCTTCAAATCCCTAGTAACGGTGTCATTCTGGTGTTGTTTCTACAAAAATAAATCTTGGATCTCAAATAATCCTCAACAACGCAAATCAGTTCCTCGAAAACAAAAATCAAGTCCCTAAAAATCAAATTAGCTCCTAAAAATGACACCATTTTGGTGTTGTTTCCACACAAATAAATCTCAAAGCTCAAATAATCCCTACAACGACCATTCTAGTGTTGGTATCCAAATTGATTCTCCCTTGGAAACCGAGTAGCATCATAGATTTAGACAGACACTGAGAGACAGACAAATCTTTTTATGATTCATTTTGTAGTTGGGAGGGGATTCATCTAAATATTTGTCACTCGGGCATCAGAGAAATGGATAACACCTTCATTAAGGATTTGATCTATCCTCACTACTTTAGGCCATGCCTTTCTGACCAGGTGAGAGGACCCATTTTATAACCTCTGTTGGTGAAGGAGAATGAAGATATCCTTCTTTACACAAATTTAAAAGGAGACCTGGAGAAAATATGATCAATGCACCACAATTTAACTTCACGAGTTATCACTTCTAAAGAATGGTGATATTTCCTAAATAGGGGTTAAAGGTTACTAGAGACATAATGGGATCTTGATTGCTTCTACATATTTTGTCATTAGAATTTATTCAGTTGTGGACATACAGGAAAAGAGGGGTAGTTCAGGTGGGATTCATTATTTTTGAATAATTTTAGTGGGAGATTAAGCAGGATAAAATTGATTATGCCAGATATTTGAGAACCTTCACAACAATTGGAATACTAAATGACAAAAACTTCAAGAATAGCTAAAATATTCCATCAACCAAAAGGTGTGCATCAATGGAGGCTGAGATTTACATGATTTCACACAATCTCAAAGAATTTAACATGAAGGCTCAAGCTAAATACTCAATTAAACATTAAGACCCCTAGTTCCTCATGCCTAAGATACACTCAAAGGCTTATAGACAATCTTTATCAACAAAATGACAGTAAAGTGATTTTAAATTGTTTATCTCATTACAAGATGAAGGCTCTTCTAGTAATGAAATTGCATATGCCACTAAACTATCATAGGGATGAGATCATGTGTGATTCAAAGGGATTTTAACACAAGATGTCAATAGGAACAAGAAAAACTACTTGTATACATTCTGAAATAAAGCAAACAAAAAATTCCTAATATTAACATAGATTAATTCAAAGTTGATTAGATTCATCAGTAGGGGAAAGTTTCTTTGAATAGTCTCAGATCTTGTCAATGGTTGTACACTCACAACTAACTTGACGTGATTGAAATCTAGAGGAAATTAATAGGTTTCTCACATTGGTCTCTCAGGAATATGGGATCTCTCAAATTTTCTCTTAAGAATTCAACCCCACCCTTTGCAAGAGTATTCTCATTGCATTTATACATTTCACTCACTCACTCATCCCAAAATTTTCCCCCAAAAAGAAGAATATTTGAGGAACCTTTGCTTGTTACCAATTTGTCTTGGAAAGTGACGTTTAACAAATTTACACCCACAACTACTAGGTGGACAAATCATGAGCTGATCACATTTCTCAGGCCCTCGACTAATGACTAGGATTCCATGCAACAACCTTTTTGACAGTTCTTCTAATCATTCTTATTCTTTCATGTGAGAAATCCCCATTTTTAATTATTTTCTAGTTTCTCTGTATAGTTGGATCTGAAATCCAATCATTTTCACCCTTGAAGGAAACACCTTGAGAAATGAATGCCCTCGCATGGACACCTACATTTGTGCCTCTAAAAAATGAGTGTCCATGCATAGATTATTCCACATACCTACACTGTGAGTCTGATTTGCAAGAAAAAAATGTGTATTCACACCTCCATGAGTCTTGGAACAGAAAAGGTAGAAAAATTAGAAGCAAATGCATAACAACCATTGATTCTTCCCTTTCTCAACATTAGATTAGAGCTATCCATGTGTTTCCTTGGCACAAAGGCAAAGTACATAGGAAAGTTTCCAAACAAGCGTGAGCCTTCCACATGCCCTGGACCCAAGAAAAATGCCTTTTGGCCTTTGAAAAGTCTCATCATAAAAAGGAGCTAGCGAAAGCCTCCACGTGTCTCACTGGCACACTTTTGATATGGTGCCCAAAAGTGGAGACCCCAAAAAAATTCGGGCTCACCATGTGTCTCATTCCAGGAGAGTTGTTGAAAATTTTTAAGGACCAAAAAAGGTGACATGTGTCTAGGGTCCGAGATAGTTTTCCTTGGCCATTGAAAATTCTAAGCAAGGAAAGAGTGAGTGGAAAGTTCCATGTGTCCCCATGGCACTCTTCCAACAATAAAATTTAGGGGTAGTCCCCAAATAGCATGGGCCCTCCATGTGTCCCAGGCCTTAGAAAGTTTCTTGAAAAGTTTAAGTATAAAGAGGAGCCAGTGGAATCCTTCACGTGTCTCCATGGCGCAACTTTGAGATGGTGCCAAAAGTGGAGACCCCAAACAAGCACAAGCTCACCACATGTCTCCTTGGCACAACTGCTAAGGTAAGACCCAGAGACGGATCCTCAAATGAGTGCTAACCCTCCATGTGTCCATGGTTTGACAAAGCTGCATCTACCACATGAAAAAAATGTCTAAGTCTGGGCAAGGTAGCGGAAACCTCCACGTGTCTCCCTAGCGCAACTCTAAAGGTCAAACCAAGAGGTGAATTTTCAGATGAGTGCACGCCCTCAATGTGGAAAGAATTGAGTTGAAGTGGGACTTAGAGTTTTCAAAGTGCCCCACCCACCCACATCCAATCAGAAAGGACCATGTTTCCACAGATCTGAGATATAAATTGACGGGAAAACACACCTATCAAACAATAAAATGTAGGGAAGTCACCATTTGCACCCAGAAATGAATGTTTCTTTAAGGACAAAGAATTTGGAAATGATATAAGGCCCAAATGTGATCCACCGAGCTGCATCCAATCATAAAGGACCACGTTTCCATAGATATTGGGACAAAATTTGATAGGAAAACAAAATGTGACTGTGGAAAAATGGAAGGAAGGGAAAAAAACCAGAATTTACGCCCAAGTTACAAATTCTTTCACATGGAAAGAGGAATGGAAAACAAATTCTGGACTTGATGTGATCTTTGACTAAAGGAAAGGACTGATCATGGCAACCAAATGAAGGACAAAGCTTTCACGCATCAACACGGGGAGATATAAAATATGACAGAGCCCAAAATTGAATAATTTCAAGGACAAACGGGGCGAGATCAAATTGGGCACCAACAAGACAAATTGTCGTGAGAAATGGGAACCATTTCCTTCATTATAAAAAGGGAGAATGTTCATGTGGCAATTATTGGTGATGTTAAATGAAGCATTCTAAAAAAATAAGATTACACTATAATAATGTGTTATGTGCTTGATAATTCTCAGTTTCTAGAAAGTTTTTTTGTTTATTTTTAAGTTTACATTCACTTCGATGTAAATTACAACTCCAACAAACTTAACATTGTTATCCCCTCCAACATAATTTTCATCTCATGTGTAATTTCTAGTTTAAAATATTGTGTAAGTTTGTATATTATTATAGATATTCTTGAAAACTATTTTTTAAATTTTAAATTTAAAACTACAATTTTATAAATTAAAAAAACTATTAAATTTTCATATGCAACCATAATTTTGTTTCATTCAATAAAAAACTTGTCAATTTTTAAAACTAAATTCATATGAGAATTAGAGTATTGTGGTAAAAAAAAAAATTTGATTTTATATAAATTTTCATTTATATGTGTTATAATAATTTATTTTATTTTATTTTAAGAAAATAATTTACCATTTTAAGGTGTTGATTAATTAATGTTTTACAATATCTATTTTTAATAAAAAATATCTAAAACAATATTTAAATTTTATGTGTATTTTAAGAAAAAAATCGCCATTAAAAAATCTAAAATAATATTGCAATTTTTTGTTTAAATTCACCAATTTAGTGTCTTGAATAAATAATATTTATAAGATCTATTTTTTAGTAAATTCAAAATAATATTAAAAATTTAAGTTGAAATGTAAATAAATGTATACACTATCATAGATATTTCTTTTGAAAAAAAGGAGTCACCATTCAATATCAAACCTAGGCTACACCAAAACTGAGGGAAAACAATTACTCATTTCAATTTCATGTTTTGGAAATCCTTGCCATCAACTCCTACTTGCTTTGCACGTGCAACATTCTTAGCCTCTTAAGCACAACATTAGTTGCTCTAATTTATGATACATGTGAATATCAATTCTATTGTGTAGAATGTATATAATTAATGTCATTCTTGCGTAAGGGCCATGTTAATCTTGTTTGTATCATTCCAATTTTATCATGTCTCTGAAGAGATGTATATAATTAATGCCAATATTTAAATAGTAATGAAATTTACCATATTTTAAAAAGAGACTTGTGAATGTCAAGTAGAAGTTTTTAGCTCACAATGACATGTTTAGTGCATTTATTTTTAAATAATTTATTTTATTATTTATTAATATTTGATCATGTCTGGAAGACTTATGCGCAAAATTTTATCCCACCACGATAAATTTTAACATAAAATTTATACTATGGTCCCCTCTCTAGTAAATATTTATCTCTTGACTTTGATAAATGGAAAAACATGCGGAAAACCATAATGCAGGTTATAAGTGCTTTGAAATTTCTAAATGGTGATGCCATTAAAAGACCAATTCATGCAAGCTATAGATCTTTCGATGTAGAAGCGGGTGGAATGGTGATTGGCATATGATAATACGATCTAGAAACTTCATGACATGAATAAATTAAGTGTAGTGTATATACACTAGCATTTGTACATGAGATAAAAATTATGTTGAAGAGGATAACAATGTTAAGTTTGTTGGAGTTGTAATTAGGGGTGAAATTTAGAGGAGAGAACAATGTAGTGACGTAAAAAATAAAATTCCTAATATACCTTGATGGATGTCCATATCTTTCTACATATTTATTATTTTTCCACATCCCAAGAGTATGCTACAAAGTTTCCCAATGCATTTTGAAAACCACATTTTGTGAATATTCTACAATCACTGCATTCCATGAGATGACATATCTCTAGGGAATTTTTTGAAACACTTCACATGCCTTGTATATGTTTCCACATTTGACATATGTATCAAATAGGGAACTTACAGTAACAACATCTAAAATAAACACTTCCTATTATGCCTTAATAATTGTTTTCTCATAAGATTTTGGGATACCAATTCAATGGATCCTACTAGGATTTAGTCAAATAGTTCCCATGACTATAATAGATTCATCTATGACCTCTGATAGTGGTGGTGGATTTGGTTTGGTGATAGTATGGTAAATTGGACAAGTCGTGGCTACAAAAAATGTTTCTTTTGTTGATTTGAAAAAAGAGGGACGGTTGAAAATATGCCTTGTTCTAAATCTCTAATTTTTAATAGGTACACTTGAGATAAAAATATTAGGACTAGTTGCATCCATTTTACTCACTATTGTACATTCTACATTTTAATCATATGAAAGGTACCATTGTATTAAGAAAAATACAATATTCGGTGACCCTGGGGATGATACATCACTAGTATCACTTTTGTCTTAGGAAATCTTAGCTAAAACAAGTAAACAATCCAATAGATGTATGATATCAAATGTGTGTTGATAAAACCTTTATTGCATCCAGAACATAAAAAGGTTTTTTTATGGATATCATACATTGTTTTGTAACTTTCAATTTTCCTAAAATCTATATCTATCTATCACTCTTTCACATTTATTCTATAAAAGTATACCATGGTAGCCAACAAAAATCCTTCTCCTTATCATTTTTTAAACCTAGTTTCCCTACTAGGGATTGCGAGGAAGAAGATCAATTTTTTTGAGATCTATATTAAATTTAAAAATATTAAGGAAGGTTTTGAATGCCTGAAAACTAACAAAAAAAAAAAAAAAAATATAATTTTCTTCTATGATAGTTTTCCGAAATGTTATATTTGATGGTTTCATGAGTGTGAATTGAAATTCTAAACATAGTGTATCAACAATTTTAAGAGAGTATTGATCTAGTTGAATACAAATTTGCATATAAATTTCTATGTTATAAATAACTTAGTAATAATATATGTTTAACTTTTTAAATTAGAAATGTAATAATTATACATTACATTTGTATATGTAAATGCCCATCATTTTAGTGTGAATCTTCTTTCCCATATATGTACCATGATCCTTATGTCAATATATGTGACACACAATGGAAGTGAATCCCTTCATAATACAGTGGTTGATTGATTATAGGATGAGTAAGTTTACTTTCTTAGTCTTCCTCTCTCCTCATCTATAACTTTATATTAAAAAATCCAAAAAAATTACCTTTAAATACATAAATACATGCCTTACTACCTGAAGAAGGATATGTATATTTAGGGAATCCCTATATTGCATCTACGAATCTAGAAATCATCATTCAATAAAAATATTAATCTAATTTTGGTTGATAGGTTTGATCCGCAATAACATATACACCCTAAAATACCATGATCCTTGAGAAAATAAAGGTGATGCTAAAATGGATGTTTCCATCTTTCTAATATAATGATTCATTTGTTCGTTATGAATATTTAGTTATGCATTTGGACTTACGAATTACTTATATTACTATAAAAAAACATCATTCTTAAGAAATAATTTAATGCCACACCCCCCTTAGTAGTTCAAGATCCGATTTGAATGGATTGTACAACACTCAATCATTAAAAATAAAATAACATATCCCCCTTAGTGGATAAAGTTGTAAATTTTGATAATTAATTTTTTGTTAAATTTGGCTTTAGCTTGGAATCCTTTCTCAGTGAGTTTAAAACAATTTTGTTTCCCGAGGAACATTATTTTGGATACTTCAATAAAAATTCATCTTCCTAAATGTAACTTATAGTGCATTATCGATAAACATGTAAACTTTTCTAAATTCTAATTCTAATTAAGACTTTTTATGCCACACAAAATTAAAAAGTCCTTTATTTCACCTATAAAAGCATAAATTACTAGCATGAATGCACCCAAAAATAAGTCAACCATATTGAAATGTAATTCACTACTATGATCCAAACAATAATGCCCATTCCATCTATAGGTTATAGGGAGATATGTACATGTTCTCTGAGTCGATTTGTTAGGTTTTCTTACTTTTGAACTTGTCATTCCGCGTCCTTCTCAGGCTCTAGATATTAATACCATCATTGTTTTATTCCCGCCCATTGGGTGCCCTATATAATGACACATCCTTCCTCAAGCCCTGTTGTTACAACCATGGCTGAAGATAGTGGATCTTTGAGCAATGGCGTCACCTACTAAACATCCTCGGAAGTTTGTCTCAAAGGTCTTCAATGAGGAAATGTTTCTCCTCCTGGTGTTGTTCTACATGTTCCTATTTTTAATGTTGTTTGTCAATGGTTGGAGTAATTCTATCTCATTCAGTATTTTGTGGGTCGAATGCCCTCTAAAAGCATGTTTAAAGATTTGGTTAGTTCTGTTTTCTGACCTAGCCAATGCCCCCAACATTTTGGCCCGACAAGCCACCAAGTATGTTCACAACTCTTTGCTAGTCTTATCTCCATGGACCAAATACTTTGTGATTTTTGAGTATGTTGCACTCAAAGTTACCATATGGGTAGAATTTCTTGACCTACCCTTACCTTGCACCCATTTCATGCATCAGATTACTTCCTCCATTGGGCGGGTGGTCTACCTCAAACCAAAACGGTTCTACCATGCTCACCCACAAAAGTGTGTTTGCATCAAGGTTGGTATTTCTCGAGACCTAAAAGAATTTGTGGAAATTCAGATGGGAGACAAGTGGTACTCCTAACATATTATGTATATCAACATTCCTAACACTTGTTTCCATTGTCAGGCCTCTGATCATAAGATCAAGGATTATCCCCTTTATGTCCATCATAATCATCTAGTTACTAAAGTAACCCCTAAACCAACAAAACCCCTGCAAGAGTAAGGTTGGAAAATGGCCGGTGGCTGGAAAAATAAGAAAAAAATCAGCAATTGAAGACTTCTAGTTCACATGGTCAGTGTGAGAAAACTTTTAAGGAACAAGCCCATAGCCCGCAAAATAAGGAGCCAACTGATGATGTTAAGGAACCAACTGTTGCTATTAAAAAGATCTTTCAAGCTACCAAAGTACTCTAACATGCCCAAGGTGGCTTTGATTCTCATAGACCAAACCAATTATGTTTCCAATGTCACCATGCCGCAACCATTGTCGTTGATGTTAATAGACAACTCAAAGGGAAAATACAAAGGCCCCAAAGTCCTTGTCGTTTCTCTTGAGACCATAGCCTGACATGCAATGTGGATTCAAAAGTAGAGGAATACACCATAGAATACGTCATGCAGAGAAAAATTGATGTACAAGATTTTTTGCAACATAACACTATGCAATTCCTACAAAACCAATTTGATGGCCTTGATGGCTTGGATGTTGATAACATGGGTCTTGACCAACGTCATCCCTGAATTGCCTATCTTGGAATGTTAGTGGTCTTACAAACTCCTATCGCAAGTATATTGTCTATGATGTTCGACAAATATTTTTCAATTTGGATGTTTTGTTTTGTAGACTACAAAAATTATAGGTTTTTAGTTTCAAGTGGTTTGTAAATCCATCCGGCTTGACAACATGGCCTTTTGCAGAAATAATGAAGTAAGGTAAAGGGTTAGAAGACACCACGAAACAAGATTTTATTTCTCTATAAGGTAAACAGACTATTACATGTGGTGCTTAGAGGCAAAATATGCTCTCCAGGTGTAGGAGAAGGCCTACAACTCAAATGGAGTCAGGAAATGACTTGGACATAGTTTCCCAACACCTAGAATGTCTCTCCCTTCTCAAATGAGAAGTGTTACAATATATAGGTGATGAAAACTAGAAAGAGAGAGGAGAAACTTAACTCTTCTCTTAAAATCCAACCACCAACCATCAATGCCCGCCGTGAATCCACCCATAATATGTCAAGTCTAGTTCCCTATGTCTATTCGATGTGTTGAAGAAGGAAGAACGACATATCAAATCAAATTAGATCTGGTAGTTGAAGTAATCAGATTCTGCATTAATGGCCTGAAAGACATTTTCCCATTTTTCACCCACCTAACCTTGTCAAAATTAAAGTTTCAGCTCCCATGGTGTAGACAAGGTTGAGACCTTTCCAATGGTGCCAAATTTTTTGAATTTTAGGCACTTGGATCGAAAGATATGTCCATTTGAATGTTTGAGTCAAGTTCGTATAAAAATGGTGAAAACCAGTTAGTAGAATGGGTCTGTGGGCCCGAAACTCACTTTGTGCCTTTTGGCACCCAAAAATACAAAATGTAAAAATTTCCCCACATCCCCACAATTCAATTTTGTCAAAAACCATCTTTGGCCCCACAGGTCCGCATTTTCCATTTAGGCATAAAGTCCCTTCCTGTGCCCGCCAAAAACGCATGCAATTTAGGCTTGACATGTGGCTCCTTGGGCATCAGTGGAGGTGTAACTCAATTTTATACTTTACGCCTTCTCGGGAAAAAATTTCAAATTGCCTCCGATGAAACACCTTCCCATTTTGACTTTTCAACATGGCCACGTGGCTGAGCCTATGCTCATTTGGGTCTCCACTTTGAGATTTATCTTTTAAAGATGCACCGAGACAACACGTGGCACCTTCCATCTAGTCAAATACTTTTCAATGGCTTGGTATAAACTTTGGGGATCTGGACACGTGGATATTTGGCACTTGTTTTAGTATTCGCTTTTGGATCTACTTTTGGAGATGTGACGATGAGGCATGTGGAAGCTTCCACGGTCCTCTCCATACTTGGCCAATTTAGGATCACTCCAAATCATTTGTGAGGCCCCAAATCCTTTGAACAGTTTCTTGTTCCTCTCCCGAGAGCATCTGGTTTATTTGAAACTACTTTCCTCCTTAGTTGACCCTGCTTCTCCATTTTTGAGCCCATCTACAATCTAATTATTAGATTTAAAATGTGGGCTCATGCAATGGAAGCGACCCTTAGATTTATTCTATGTGGGTTCATTTGATCCTTTGTAGACCCTGCTCCTCCATTATAGATTCCCCCTATTGCCTAATTGTTGGATTTGAATGTGAGTTCTCAGGACTAATTTAACCCTGTGGTTTTCTTCTGTGCGGGGTCATGTTTGACCAATTCTACTTGGGGGAAAATTTGGGATAAAATTTAGTGACTCATGGGGACATCTACCTGCTAGATGAAGGACCAAGTAGCCTTGAAGCATCCATTGGGCATGGAGTCAAGAATGATATCCTGATACTAATCCTTTTTGCTTTGAAATTTCTAATCCCCGAGCCGTCACGTGAGCCCGACCGCTAACCCGAACTCACCCCTCTGGAGCTTTACCTGTTCCCAAGAATGGATTATCTCAAATCCAATTTTAGTTTCTCTATATTTGTGTTTTATTTGAAAATAATAAATTTTTTACAGGAAGCTATAGGTCTCTTTCTCATGAAAACTAAATATCCTTGCCTCTGCACCTCCAAAGCAATATGAACAAAATGTATGTACAAAGAAAAAAATCATACATGCCTCAAATGAAACATGTAGAGTGTGCACAAGCACTTCTTCTGCTGAAAAAAAATCTACTCCTACTCCTATACTAACAAGAGAGAAGAGGGACTCAAACAAATCCTACAATTGGCAGGGAGAAGTAGCTTCCTTTTCTCAAAAGGGGTGTTGGTGCTTAGAATTGTCTTACCCCATTTGTGCCCTTGAAGATTTATTGATTCACGGCCTCTATCATTTTCTCCTTCCCCATATGGTTCTTGGTCGGTCTTATTACCATTTTTAGTCTACGCTCCTGGTCGAGGATCATGTGTGGGTCTGTATTTGTCTCATGGTTCCTTTGTTCCTCTGAAAATGCTTTGTATTTTGGGTCTCCTGTGCTCTGTCCCTTCAAAACTCACATGTTCCCATTTTCTCCATTCTCCATAGTCATATTTTTTTGTTCTTTCCATTTTTCCCTAAATACTCAAGGAGAAATGAGTTGATGTGTCCCTAAGGATCATGTTTGAGCCTAGGAATAGTCTAAATTCTTTTTCCTTAAAGAAAACCTCATTTCCTAGCTTGAATGGATGTTTCTCTATGTTTTATGGTTTGACGGGCGTTCTCCCAATCAAATTTACATCATTCAGTTGATAGGGAAATGTGCACCTCTTGGTTGGATGTGGATCAACTTAATACTTTTGAAATTCCATGAAAATCCTCATTTTTAAATGTGTCCACGTGTAAGAATGACACTCATTTGAGAATAAAATTTTTGGTTTGACTTTGAAGTAGCACCGGGAGGACATGTGGAGACTTCCACTAGGTTTCCCATACTTAGAATTTTTTTAATGCAAATGGATACATTTGGTGGAACAGGGACATGTGGCGAGCTCGTGCTCATTTAGGGTCTCCGCTTTGACACCATCTTGAAGTTACACCATGGAGACATGTGGAGGAACCACGCATGTTTGGGGATTGGCCCTTGAGTTTCATTCTAAAGAAGTGCTAGGATGACACGTGGAGGCCTCTGCTTGCTTTACATTTACTTAGACTTTTCAACGACCAAAAGGAGACTTCCTCGGAGCATGACATGTGGCACCTTCCGCTGAGCTTCAAGAATTTAGTTAGACTTCACCGACATAGGACACGTGTCGAGCCCGCACTCTTTCAAGGTATCAAATTTTTGGACCACCTCAAGGTGTGCCATGGTGACACGTGGTAATTTGAAAAGTCATAGGGGCGGGAAGTGGACCATCGGAGGCAATTCAAAATTTTTGCCTCTTTGCTTCATAAAGGTTAAAATAGCAAAAATGGCCCGTGAGCCCGATGGGAAATAGTCAATGTTTTACCCCAGGTCAATGGTGGAGGTGCAGACCTGCGGAGGAAAATTGGAAAATTTTCCTTTTGAGAATAAAGAGTTAAAATTAAAAGGGGAAGCATAGTTCCTCTGGGACTCACATTGGGACACGTGTCAAAGGTATATCTCAAGGGCGGAGCTGCGGGGAAACTTGGAAAATTTTCCTTTTTCCAAAAGAGAGTAAAATGGCAGAATTTTTCCACAGTTCATTTGGGACCCACCTCAGGACACGTGTCAAGCCCATTTTTCAGAAGCAGAGGTGCGGAGAAAAAGAGTGATTTTTTTTTATGTTTTCTAAAAGGGTCAGAAAAGGTCAAAGGAATCCCCGAGCCTATTTTTGCATCTTCCACATGGACGGCCCACATTTAAAATCAAAAGATCAATGGCTATTGAGCATCTAAATATAATTTTTCCCCATTTTCTCTGTAAAATGCCTGGATGTGTGAATCTTCATGATTTCTTATTGTTTTCTACATGCCAAATAGAGGAGCAAGTTAATTTTGATATCTAGAGTTTGGTGGGAGAGATCTGGAGACGTCTTTCACCATTAAAATGGTTTGACTCTCAAGCCCGATCTGGTTTTCCATTTTTCTTCTCCTGAGCACGCAAGGGGTCAGATTTGATTGATATGGGGTAGAAGTGGTTGGTGAATGGATGGAGGTATGTTTTTCCTAAGAAAAGAGTTAAATGTGGGAAGAAATCGAAGAGATTTTCCCTCGAGCACCTGGAGACTTTTACAGATCTGGTTCTGCAAATCACGAAAGAATCATGGCAAGCATTAGTGCATTTAAATTTTTGTCTTTTGGGAGGAAGGGGCTTTATTGGAAATGTTATAAAGGGCACGAATTCATCGTGAAAATGGTTGGGAGTTTTTGGAAATATCAATATTGATTTTCTCCAACAGAAAAAAGCTTGCCATAGCCCATCGATTTTGAGAAACCGTCTAGAGAAGCCTGTATATCTCTCTTTGTGTCAAATTTGATCATGTCAAGGTGGTTTCAAGTGTACAAACCATTGACAAGCTTTGAGATTGTTCTGAAACTTTCCCTTGCTAATAAGTTTGATCAAACTTTGAGTTATTCTGTGTCAATCTTGAGTAAAGTGTATTTATTTCATTTCTAAAAGCATATGGGTAGTTTTTCTTATTTCTATTGGAATATTGTACCAAAATATAGTCCAATCACACTGGTCTCAGTCCTTGTGATAGTTTAGTGGCATTTGTAATTTCATTTCTCAAGAGCCTTCATCCGGGAATGGGATAAGCGGTTTAAAATCACTTTTCTTTCATTTTGTTGATAGAGATTATCTATAAGCCTCTGGGTGTACCTCAGGCATGACTTGGTTTAAATCTTGGTGCTTTATTAGGTTCTCTAACTCGAGCCTTCATGAAAAAATCCCACAGGTTGTGTGAAAGAGTGCTGATCTATGGGGCTCCATTGAAGCACATATTCTAGTTGAGGAAACAATTTAACTTTTTGTGGCATTTTTTGATTAAATCTTTCCATTTTGCATAAGCTCTCAAGGATATGGTGAGTCAAGTCCATCATGTCTCCCCTCCCACAAAAATTCATTTAACAACAACCAATCCTACCCATAGTACCCATGTTTGTCATGTGTGTACACAAATGCATAATCTCTATTACCAAAACATGCAGAAACAATTAGGGTCTCAAATGTCTTTAGTAACCTTTGCCTTGTTGTGAGAATATCTCCATAATCTGGAAGTGAAAACTCATGAGATTTAGATTTTGTGTGTTGATCATATTTTCCCCAAGGCCTTCTCTATAAAATTTATGCAAAAGAAAGGTACTTGTATCTCCTTTCAAATAACAAAGGTTACAAAATAGGTTCTCTTACCTTGGTTGAAAGGAACAACCTAAAATAGTTAGGATAAGATCACATCCTTTTGAGGTGCTATCCATCTCTCCACAAATCCAAGTAACAAAGGGACAGCTAGATTTCTCCCCAGCTACAAAATGACATACATTTATGATCTATCTGCCTCTAAGCTCCCTGTTGAATCTATGTTGCTTACTTGGTTTGAAAAAGAGAACAAATTTGGGTACCAAAACTAATGGCATCATTGTCGGGGATAGTTTTGAATTGCTGAGACTAATTTGCTAATTCACTACCAGTTCATATCTATTTGGCCAGTACATCTCACATTCAAGCCCTAGTAAAACACTTCTTGTATGCTCCAAGTGTTGTATGCAACTTCTCCAGTTTCTACAAGTTTTCCATGGGTATTCTTTGATAAATTTTGGTGAAGAAAGGTTGGAATCTTTCCATTTCTAGTTTCTTTCATTGACAGACATTTGACAAGTCATATTTAGTGCATCTGCACAACTAAGGTGAAATTCCTTAGTGGTGACTCCCTGTTGATTTAATTGTTGAAAAGTACCAGTGTCTTAAAACTCTATCAAATTCAGATATGTTACTAATATTTGCAAACCTGGAGGAAGAAGATCTTTATTTGCTAGGATGTTGCTAGGACATTGTTTCTAGAGCTAGGAAAAGTAAAATCAGAAGGAAGAAAATTTTGGAGAGTTGTGGGAGAACAATAGAAAGAATAGGATCTCCATTGATGAAGTGAGTGGCCTATCATTGAAGATTGCAATTCAAGTGATTCTGAATCAGGTAGCCTTTTTGTGGAACTGAATTCTCCAACTAGAGAAGGGCCTTCATTTGATTTTGAAATATTTGCTTCACATTCTACACCTATCTTTTCTAAAGTAGATAGGGATTTCCAAGAAGCAAGGCCTTTGGGGATCTCCATTTTGAAAACTACACTCCTGTGTTCCAAGGACCCTCTACCCCTCATCAATTTTTCACCCCTCCAAGATCACCTACTTGAATCAATATGGCTCAACCCAGACCCCCTTTTGTTGTAAACACTTTTGGACCTATAAATTTTGTGGGGATGGCTAGTTATCCAAATGCAGTGCCTCAAGATGTGAGGAACAAACTTCCAAATTTCCAATGAAACAATGCTTTTATTGGTGACCAACATCTAAATCTCTTCCTCAATATGATGGAAGATTTTGAGATTGAGCATGAAGATGTATACATCAAATTGTTTGTTCGCACTCTAGAGGAGGATGCTAGGGATTGGTATAAAGCATTTCTAGATAACTTTATTGACTCTTGGGCTAAGATGAGCAATGCATTCAATTACAATATGGTGATAGGAATGACCCTAGGTTTCTTCTATTAGTATTTGAAAACATAAAGAAGAATCCCAATGAGTCATTACATGACTTCAATACAAGGTTCAATAAGACCTTGAGGAGATTGCCTGTTAGGATAAGGCCATGTGATGAATCATGCTTAATTAAATATACTGAAGCATTTGATAAAAGGTTACTTACTACTTAAGGGACAAGAACCCTACCAACTTGAGGCAAGCATTCACCATGGCCCTAGAAATAGAGAACATCATCAAGGCAATTGGAAAGCCTCCAAAGAGGGATGGTGTAAAGCTGATTAACCCAGAAAAACCTCAGACAAGAAAGGCTACTGATTTGGAAGAAATGGTGAAAACTTTGGTAGGAGATGTCAAGGAGATCTCCTATAAGCTAGGCCGAGATGAGAAAGGAGTTGGGCAGAGTTCACAAGGACAACACAAGCAACATGGCCAAGAAATATTTACAAATCACCAAATATCTGATGACAGAGGCAAGGGAGTTGTTGGATTTGGGAATAGGTAGCCTCAAAGCAGAAAGTAGAATGGTACTTGATCATTTGGCTACCAGAGTTGCTGTGGTGGAAGAGATAGAATTCATTGATTGGTGTGACAGGTGTTTCATTCCCCATGCTCCTTTTGAAGAAGATCAACAAGAAGAAAATGCAGCTAATGATAAGAGTGATGATGATGTTTTCCTGATGGGATGCTCCACTAGCTCACAACAAAGGGCAACCTCAACTAAGGTGATAAGTGCCAAAACTGCTGCCACTTTTTGGGACTACATTCATAGAGTACATATTATCCCTCCCTCTCATAGTTTAGAATTAGATAATGTACAAGCTTTTGAATTTCCCAATAATGAATTTGAATATTTAAGGGCTTTAATGATAAAAAAATATGATGGAGGAATCCCATCTAAGGAGGACAGACAATTATTAATGAATGTTGTTGTGGCTCAAGAGAAGGAATATAATACAAGAAGTAAGGCTATCAAAGGGGTAGGGCCTCAAGCCAAGCCAAAAGCTTCCTTAATTTGAAACATCCCTAAAGAGGCTCCTAGGAAAGATGCACCTACTAAAAGCCTTGCAGTTCCAAACAAAAATCATACCCCTCCTTATGCTCAAGCTATCAAGAATCTTGTGCCACCCAATGAAAGTATCAGCTTTCCTTCCAATACTGTCTTGCCCAAGAATGTCCCATATGACATTGACCAAGTTTTGAGTCAAATCAAAGTCTTTGTTCCAATTGTTGAGATGCTTAGGATTCCTAAGCACAAAAATAGAGAATTTGAATACTTGGGATTGAATGGAGAGGGGACTGCCTTGGGGAGAAATGTGAACATTGTAGAGAATCCTCTAGCCATTGAAGAGTCTGAGACACCATCAACATCGATGAGCTAGCTGAACCACCCGAGGTTTAATTGGGGACATCTTTGGTAGACTCTCAGTTGAATGTGGATCCATTCTTCACTACTTTGATCATCAAGGATAGGCTGCTCCATAACTACATGTTTGAATTAGGGGCATCATGTAATGTTATGCCTATGGAGGTCATGACTAAGATGAATATTAAGGTAACAATATGGAATCACTACCCATGGAGAGAGGTGCCAGTAGTGGGATGTGTGAAGGGTTTGGTGGTGTAGCTTCACTGAACCTACCTGTAAAAATTTAAAGCTTGATGTTGTCATAGTTGATTGCCCAGCCAAGTGGGGTATGTTATTGTCAAGAAAGTGGGCTGTAAGTGTTGGTGGTAGTGTCCAAATGGACATGTCTTATGCCACCATCCCAGTTGAGGGCAGCCTTGTCAGGTTATATGGGGAGAAGAAAATGTTGCACCTTATTGAGGATCCCAACAATGTGTCCTATTAAGTATTATATACAAATGTTGATGTTAGCAACTTTGTGGGATTTCTTGAGGAAAAGAGCACAAGATTAATGAGTGTAAGTGTCATGAGAAATCAGGCTCTCCTTGGACTCTATTGTTTGATGGAGCTTGCTCCAAATTTGGAAATGGTGTCGGTGCTGTTCTAATTTCTCCAAGCTAGGAAAGGTTTGTTTTTTCCTTTAAGATTAACTTTGAGTGCACTAACAACATTGTTGAGTATGAGGCATTGTTATTAGGTTTAGGAATTTCCTGGAAGTATGGTGTCAGGGACATCATCATCAAAGGAGACTTAGAGCTCATTGTCAAGAAAGTCAGAAAATTGTATGCCACAAAGAATCAATGATTGAAACAATATAAGCATGCAGTTTGGGACTTCATTGAGATGTTTGACTCCTTCAACATTGTGCATCATGACAGGAGGTTCAATGACTTGGTAGAAAATATTGTAGTGTTGGGGTCTCATTTTGACAGTTCTACAACATCCCCTTATTTTGAATATGAGGTGGAGGTAGTGATAAGACCCTCTGTCCCTTACAATATAAAACATTTGGTATGTTTTTGATGATGAGGCTCGGTCAGAAGGTTTCTTGCAAAATGATGGAGAGTTTTCTAATCAAAAAATTGATTGGGAGCCAATGGTCTATATAACGAGGGGGAAGGAAACCTTATTTGGAAAAGGCATCATCTAGCTAAAGACCAACACCATTCCTAGAGGGTTGGTTGCTCTTGAATCAAATTTTGATAATGCTGACTACATTATTAATAGGCATATGGAAGCCTCGAGGGATGTTGAGGAGCATGACCTTGGCATGAAGGAGACACCAAGGAAGATTTGGTTGGGCAACAGTCTCAACAAAGATGAAAAACAGTCATACATCTGGTTGTTAAAGAAATACCAAGATTGTATGGCTTAGACCTATTCTAAGCTCAAAGCATACAGAAGAAGACTTGTTTCAGCATGAGATTCCCTTGGAGCCCAGTGCAAAACCCTTCAGGAAGAAGTAGAGGACAATTAATTCTCTATTATCTCTCAAAATGCAAGAGGAGCTGAAGAAGCTAAGGGATGGAGGAATTATCTAGCATACAAGGTATTCTTCTTGGGTTGCAACCTAGTGCCGAAGAAAGAAGAATGGTAACATCAGGTTGTGTGTGGACTTCAGAAATATAAACAAGGCCTCAATGAAGGACAACTATCCTTTACCTAAAATGGAGCACATGCTACATTTGGTGAGTGGTTCTGAGTTGCTTTCTACTTTAGATGGCTTCTTTGGTTATAATCAGGTCATGGTGAAAGAATCAGAAAGGATCAAGACAACCTTCACTACTCCATGGGGAACGTATGTATATGTTAGGATGCCCTTTGGTATGATGAATGTTGAGCCATTTTTCATAGAGAAATGGATGTTTCTTTTGCTGGTTACATCAATGACTTTATTGTTGTTTACCTAGATGATGTAATAGTGTTTTCAAGAATGAGAAGTGACCATTTGCTGCACTTAGAGAAGATGTTGATCAGATGTAGGGAATATGGCATCTCACTCAATCTAAAGAAATGCCATTTTTGAGTGTAGAAGGAAAAATTTCTTGGTCACATTGTGTCACAGGAAGGAGTAATGATTGATCCATAAAGAGTGGAGGCCATCAGCAAAGTCCCAATTCCAAGAACCAAAAAATGAATTTAGTCATAAAATTCATTAGAAGGTTTATATAAAACTTTGCTGAGTTGACTATCCCAATCACTTCCATGTTAAAGAAGGACCAAATCATCAAATGGGAAGAGGCTGTCATCCAAGATTTCAATGGAATCAAAGAGGAATTGAAGCATGCCCCTATTTTTACAGCCCCATATTACAAGAAACCTTTCCAGCTATTTTATTTCACTTCATAAAAACTATTGCTTCTGTCTTGCTACAAAAGGATGATGAAGGGGCTGAGAGGCCCATTTCCTTTTTCAGTAAGGCTTTGCAAGGATTAGAACTAAATACACCATCATGAAAAATCATACATTCACTTTGGTAAAAGAAACAAAGGTTTTCAGGCCTTATATTTTAAGTTCAAAATTTGTTGCTTATGTTCCCCATACCATGGTAAAAGACATCCTATCAGAGATGGAAGTCTCAAGTGAAAGATGTACATGGGTGAACAAATTACAAGAGTATGATATGGACATCCAAACCACGAAGTTGGTGAGAGGTTTAGGGTTATCTAAGATTATGGCTGAGAGAAACTTGCAGACCATTGAGGGAAATGACATTGAGGAAGAAAGGGAAGCTATTTTTGAAAGATTGATGAGTTTTGAGTGGTACAAGGATGTGATGTTCTATCTCAGACACTTAAACTACCCTGAGCATTTGAATAAGAACCAAAAAAGAGATCTTAAGTTGGCTTCCCAGAAATATGTCATTACTGATTTTGGGTTGGCATGGAAGAACCCAAAGGGAGTCCTCTTAAGATGCATCATTGAAGATGAAGCCCCCAAAATAATTTTGATCTCCATGGAGGAGTTTGTTGGGGGCATTTTGTTGCAAGAGTCACAACACATAAGATCCTAAGGGCTAGTTATTGGTGGCCAACTCTTTTCAAGGATGAAACCATGTTGGTCAAAAGATGTGAGAGTTGTCAAGGTTTCTCAGAAGGCTGAAGGCTTCAGGATCCCTACCTTTGTAGTTTGTATCAATTGAAGCCCCATTTAAGAAATGGGGAATGGACTTCATTGGTGAGATTTCAGACCCTTCAAGTGTTGGCCATAAGTGGATTCTTGTAGCCACTGACTACTTTACCAAGTGGGTGGAAGCAATCCCCACCAAGAAGGCTACACACCAAGTTGTCATGGATTTTGTGCTAAACATATTATTTGCAGGTTTGGAGTACCAGTCAAAATCATAGCTGATAATGCCATGAGTTTCAAGGATAAACCTCTAGTGGAAATGTGTAAAGGATATGGGATCAATTTGACATATGCCTCTAATTATAATCCCCAAGGAAATGGACAAGCTGAGTCCAGCAATAAGAATTTGCTAAAGATTATCAGAAGAACCTTGGAGTTGAACAAGAGAAAATGGGGTGAATAGCTGAAGTTTGTTGTCTAGGATGATAGGATCACTGTCAAAAGAGCCACTAGAAAGAGTCCATTTGAGTTGGTATATGGGACTCAAGGCCCTACTTCCCTGCATATGTAATTATCTTCATATCAGTTCATTCAACAACTCGAAGATCAAGAAGTGAGTCCTCATGATGCCCACATTAACCAAATTGTTGAGCTTGATGAAGAGAGGAGAGCATCTCACCAGAGGCATATAAGGTTCAGAGAAAAGCTAAAGAAATTGTTTGACAAGAAGGTAACTCCTAGAGCCTTCAATATTGGATATCTTATGCTATTATGGGATAACAGGCATGAGGATAAGGGCAAGCATGACAAGTTTGACTCATTGTAGATGGGCCCTTACTCCATTAACATCAGAATTGGTGAACACACCTTCTTCTTGAAGGATCTAGATGGTTAATTGCTCGAACTACCTATTAATGGTAGGCATCTAAAGCATTTCTTGGATTGATTCATTTGAATCAAGGTAAAAACCTCTTGTATAGTGTATAGATTGTTGTTTGCGTCCTATTTTTGTGTTTTTTTTCATCTTGGTCCGTGGTGACCTATTTTTGCTAGCTTCTTTTTTTTTTTGGAGATGGAATCATTTCTCTACTCTGTGAGCTGACTCTGTCACCTAATGGATATTTTGGCACTTGGTCTACTATTGTTCTTGTAGCACTCGTAGGGAGTGCCCATTCTCGAGTCAGAGCTAATGTTGGTGCTCAGAATTGTCTCGCCCCATTTGTGCCCTTGAAGATTTATTGATTCATGGCCTCTATCATTTTCTCCTTCCCCATATGGTGCTTGGTCGGTCTTATTTCCATTTTTAGTTTGCTCTGGGTCGAGGATCATGTGTGGGTCTGTATTTTGGGTCTCCCATTCTCTATCCCATCAAAACTTGCATGTTCCCATTTTCTCCATTCTCCACAGTCATAATTTGTTGTTCTTTCCATTTTTCCATAAATATCAAGGAGAAATGAGTTGATGTGTCCCTAAGGATCATGTTTGAGCCACAATAGTCTAAATTATCTGTCCTTGAAGAAAACCACATTTTCTGGCTCAAATGGACATTTATTTGTGTTTTACGGTTTGACGGGTGTTTCTCCCAATCAAATTTGCATCATTCATTCAACAGGTAATGTGGAACCTCTTGGTTGGATGCGGATCAACTTAATACTTTGGAAATTCCATGAAAATCCTCATTTTTAAATCTTTCACGTGTAAGAACGATGCTCATTTGAGAATAAAATTTTTGGTTTGAATTTGAAGTAGTGCTGGGAGGACACGTAGAGACTTCCACTAGGTTTCCCATACTTAGACAAATTTTTATGCAAATGGATACAGTTTGGCGGAACAAGGACACGTGGTGAGCTCACTCATTCAGGGTCTCCACTTTGGACACCATCTTGAAGTTGCACCATGGAGACACATGGAGGAACCACACATGTTTGGGGATCGGCCCTTGAGTTTCATTCTAAAGAAGCACTAGGATGACATGTGGAGGCCACCGCTTGCTTTGCATTTACTTAGACTTTTCAATGACCAAAATGAGACTACCTCGAGCATGACACGTGGCACCTTCCGCTGAGCTTCAAGAATTCAATCAGACTTCGTCAAAATAGGACACGTGTGGTGAGCCCGCGCTCTTTCAAGGTATCAAATTTTTGGGACCACTTCAAGGTGTGCCTTGGTGACACATGGCAATTTGAAAAGACATAGGGGGTGCGGAGACAGACCATTGAAGGAAATTCAAAATTTTCACCTCTTTTCTTCATAAAGGTTAAAATAGCAAAAATGGCCCATGAGCCCAATGGGAAATAGTCAATGTTTTACCCGATCAAGGCGGAGGTGTGGACCGTGGAGGAAAATTGGAAAATTTTCCTTTTGAGAAAAAAAGTTTAAAGTAAAAGGGGAAGCGTAGTTCTGCTGGGACCCACATTGGGACATGTGTCAAAGGTATTTCTCAAGGGTGGAGCTATGGGGGAAACTTGGAAATTTTTCTTTTTTCCAAAAGAGATTCAAATGGAAAAAATTTTCCAGTGGTTCCTTTGGGACCCACCTCACAACACGTGTCAGGCCCATTTTTCAAAAGTGAAGGAGCAGAAGCAAAAGGGTGAAATTTTTGCATTTTTTCTAAAAGGGTCACAAAAGTTCAAAGGAAGCCCCTGAGCTTGTTTTTGCATCTTCCACATGGACATCCCACATTTAAAATCAAATATCAATGGCTGTTGAGCATCTAAATCTAATTTTTCCCCCATTTTCTCTGTGAAATGCCTATGTGTGAATCTTCATGATTTCTTATTGTTTTCTACATGCCAAATAGAGGAGTGAGTTAATTTTGATATCTAGAGTTTGGTGGGAGAGATCGAAGATGTCTTTTGCAATTAAAATGGTCTAACTCTCAAGCCCAATCTAGTTTTCTATTTTCTTCTCCTAAGCATGCAAGGGGTCATATTTGATTAATATGGGGTGGAAGTGGTTGGCGAATGGATGGAGGCATGTTTTTCCTAAGAAAAGAGTTGAATGCGGGAAGAAATCGAAGAGATTTTCCCTCGAGCACCTGGAGACTTTTATAGATCTGATTCTGCGAATCATGAAAGAATCATGGCAAGCATTGGTGCATTTAAAGTTTTTGTCTTTTGGGAGGAAGGGGCTCTATTGGAAATGCTATAAAGGGCATGAATTCATCATGTGTAAATGGTTGGGAGTTTTTGAAAGATCAAGACTGATTTTCTCTAGTAGAAAAATCCCTACAGAGCCCATGCATTTTGAGAAGTCATCTAGAGAAGCCTATATCTCTCTTTGTGTCAAATTTGATTGTGTCAAGGTGGTTGCAAGTGTACAGCCATTGACAAGCTTTGAGATTGTTCTAGAAACTTTCCCTTGTTGATAAATTTGATCAAACTTTGAGTTATTCTATGTCAATCTTGAGTAAAGTGTATTTATTTTATTTCTAATGCATATGGGTAGTTTTTCTTGTTTCTATGCCAATCTTGTACAAAAATATAGTCTAATCACATAGGTCTCAGTCCTTGTGATAGTTTACTGGCATCTGTAATTTCATTTCTCAGAAGAGCCTTCATCTGGGAATGGGATAAGCAGTTTAAAATCACTTTTCTTTCATTTTGTTGATAGAGATTATTTGTAAGCCTCTGGGTGTACCTCAGGTGTGACTTGGTTTAAATCTTGGTGCTTTATTTTCTCCTCTGACTCTAGCCTTCATGAAATAATCCCATAGGTTGGGTGAAAGAGTGTTGATCTGGGGCTCCATTGAAGCACATATTTTAGTTGAGGAAACAATTTAAATTTTTGTGGCATTTTGTTGATTAAATATTTCCATTTTGCATAAGCTCTCAAGGATCTGGTGAGTCAAGTCCATCCTATCTTCCCTCCCACAAAAATTTATTTAACAACAACCAATCCTACCCATAGTACCTTGTTTGTCATGTGTGTACACAAATGCATTATCTCTATTACCAAAACATATAGAAAGAACCAGGGTCTCAAATGTCTTTAGTAACCTTTTCCTTGTTGTGAGAATATCTCCATAATCTGGAAGTGACAACTCGTGAGAGTCAAATTTGGTGTGTTGATCATATTTTCCCCAAGGCCTTCTCTATAAAATTTATGTAAAAGAAAGGTACATGTATCTCCTTTCAAATAACAGAGGTTACAAAATAGGTTCTCTTACATTTGTTGAAAGGCAGAACCTAAAATAGTTAGGATAAGATCACATCCTTTTGAGGTGCTATCCATCTCTCCACAAATCCAAGTAACAAAGGGACAACTAGATTTCTCCCCAACTATAAAATGACATACATTTATGATCTATGTTCCTCTAAGCTTCTTGTTGAGTCTATGTTGTTGCTTGGTTTGAAAAGGAGAAAAAAATTGGGTACCAACAAGGGGCAGCCATGTAAATGGTTTTTCACTGAATATGTTTTCTTGAATGAGTGAAAAAATGACTTTAAGCCGATCCTCCACCCAAATCATCAAGGTGTCTACTAGAAACAAGACAAATGCCTCTTTTAGTTTCTCTTCATTTGGATTGAAGAGGCATTGTAGTTGATCCTTGGTACATTGGAGCTCATCCTCATGCTCAAGAGTAAGCATGACTGGTTGTGCCTTCTCCATTGGCTCCAATGAACCCAAGTACTTGATTGGGCAAGGTATGGTCCTTTGAATTTTCCCACTACTCTGATATTTAACTCCAAGAGTGGAGTCTTCTTGTGACCTTCCTCGGTGGATGGTATGAGAGGGATGATGGCCTCATACTATTTCCCTTCCTCTGTAATAGGTGTGACTTTTGGAAGATCAAAATATTCCAACTTTTATTCAAGAGGCATGTTTCAAAGTGCAGGTTGTGCTTCCATGTTATCTTCCATGGTAGCAGGTTCTTGTGGTTAAAGAATGAATGATGAGGGAGAAAAGATTGCAATTTCAACTAGCTCCTTCTCATTAAAACATTATTTTAAGTCTGATATGAAATAAAAATCTTTATTGTCCTATTGTAGCAAGGTCTCTCCCTCTTGCATGGTGATCTTAAAATCTTCGTTATTTTCACCATATGAACATGAAGTTAGTGAGTTTAGGATCTTCTAAAAAATCAACCTTTTGGAGAGGTTGAATGGGAGACATGTCTATAATATCTTGTACAACCAGATCATGATTCAGTGCCTATGAATCTATCTTGGTCACCTCCATATGCTCCTCTTTAAATAGAATTGGAATTGATTGTTCCTCTTCCTTCTTGATTGATTGTGTAGCTTGGATTAGATCAACATCCTCTTTAGAAAAAGTGTCATTATGGACACTACATTCAGAGCAAATAGACTACTGATCTTCTCCTTCTTGTTCTTGTTCTTCTTCTCCTTTAAACTCATCCTCAGCCATCACTGGCTATTCAACCTTTACCTCCTCTATTGGCTTAACCATTAAGGGGATCTTGGTAAACCCAAACTTGGAAACCCAATGCTTCAGATCTTCTATCATTTCTTCTCTGTTGGGTTCGTCTTCTTGTTGTTCTCCTTGACTGGTCTTTAGAAGCTCTTCCCCACATGGAATTGGGAAGGCAAGAGGAGTGGTAGGTTGGGTTCAACCAGTTTTGCTATTGTTTGTGGTGGAGAGGTAAGTGGAACTTCCTATTTGTTTGGAGGAAATGATTGCTTGGGAAGGAAAAGGGTAGAAGAACTTAGATGGGATGGAAGATCAGGAGATGGATAAGAGAAATCAACACTTTGGGTAGTAACTAAGGGGCTCAACTCTTGATCATGCTGAAATGATAAAGTCTAAGAAAGAGAAATTGAAGGACAAGGAGGTTATGATTGACTTACCCATTGAAAAGGATGTCTCACACTTTTCTCATATGTCTCAGTATCCTCAATCCACAGTGTAAGTTGAGGTAACATTTCAACCATGAAGTCAAGCTTCTCATGAGGGATATAGTGTCTTGGAAGAGGGCCTCCCCATGGACAAGGTGCTCTGAAACCAATCCTAAATGCCTTCATCTATGTTGTAGCCTTGGATTGCACCATGTTAGCCTCCATCCTTTGAATCTTCTCCAGCAAACCAACATTATCCATGTATTTGTCACCATTGTATGCATCCCCTTCTTCTTGATAAGATTCATGGCCAAACTATTTATGACACTGCTCATATGGGTAAGCGTAATGGTTCTATATCTGATCATAATGCTAATCTGGAGGAGTTGGGAAATGCTTTTTCTATAGTGTGATTCCCAAGAAGGAAATGAAGTCATGATTACACAACTTCATGAAATGGGAGAAAATGAAAGATATGGAAAGAGAAATGAATGAAGATGAGTGGAAATGGATGAAAAAGTTCTATAACTTAGAAAATGCATGTCGTTGACCAAATGGATTTGCCAAATGTGCCTTGAATGTGCCTATAAAGGCTGAATCCTAACAGGAACACATAAACTGCTAAGATGAAGTGGTAAGGTGCTTCAGACCTATTGCACTAGGCATGCCAAAATGTTAGTGCAGAATCACAACACCCCCGAATGGCTTGAGTGTGAAGTGGGGCATTCGGTGTGATTGCACAACATGGGACCATCTCTCAAGCTGTGGGACTTGCAAAACTTGAGATGGACCTCTCGGAGAAAGCCGGTTCTTGCTTCCTAATCTACCTACCATAAGCTACTCCAGTGTAGGTAGAATCTAACTAATCCTAATCTAACCATTCCAAGGAGATAGAGAGAGAGAGAGAGGGTGAAAGAGCCTACACTAAGTGGTGATACACCAAAAAAGGAAGTGGTGAGATACTCTATTGAGGGAGAATGAAATAGGAAAAGGGAACTAAGAGAGGTCAGATAGAAGTGACACAGACCCATATCCAAATCCACCATCAAAACTCCATGAAGCATGACATCTTACACCTGCAAACGTGAAATACATACATAGGGAGAAAACATGAGATAGAGAGGCACAAAGAAACAACAAAATGATGCCAAGGGTTGAAAGACACCACAAAACAAGATTTTATTTCTCTATAAGGTGCACAGACTATTACATGCGGTGCTCAGAGGCATAAATACACTCTCCAGGCATAGGAGAAGGCCTACATCTCAAATGGAGTTGGGAAATGACTTTGAAAAAGTTTCCCCACACCTGAATGTCTCTCCCTTCTCAAATGAGAAGTGTTACAATATATAGGTGATGAAAACCAAAAAGAGAGAGGAGAAACAAAACTCTTCTCTTAAATTCCAACCACCAACCATCAATTCCCATTGCGATCCTCCCACAATCTGTCGATTCTAGTTCCCTATTTCCATTCGACATGTTGAAGAAGGAAGAACGACAGATCGAATCAAATCAGATCTGGCAGTTGAAGTAATAGGATTCTGCATATTAATGACCTAAGATACATTTTCCCATTTTTTACCCACCTAACCTCATCAAAATTAAAGTTTTAAGTTGCCATGACATAGTGAAGGTTGAGACCTTTCCAACGGTGCCAAATGTTTTGAATTTTGGGCACTGGATCGAAAGATATGTCTATTTGAATGTTTGAGTTGGGTCCATATAAAAATGGTGAAAACCAGTTAGCAAAATGGGTTTGCAGGCCCGAAACTCACTTTGTGCCTTTTGGCACCCAAATATACAAAATACAAAATTTCCCATAGCCCCACAATTCAATTTTGTCAAAAACCATCTTCAGGCCTGGGGTCCGCATTTTACATTTGGGTGAAAAGTCCCTCCCAGGCCCACCGGCCCACATGGAATTGAGGCTTGACATGTGGCTCCTTATTCATCGGTGGAGGTGTGGCTCAATTTTATACTTTACGCCTTCTCGGGGAAAAAATTTCAAATTGCCTCCGACGAGCTACCTTCCTACTTTGACTTTTCAACATGGCCATGTGGCAAGCCTACACTCATTTGGGTCTCCACTTTGAGATTTATCTTTTGAAGATGCACCGAGAAGACACGTGGCACCTTCCATCAAGTCAAATACTTTTTAATGGCCGGTGTAACCTTTGGGGCTCTGGACATGTGGAGATTTGGCGCTTGTTTGAGTCTCCACTTTTGGATCTACTTTTGGAGATGCACCGATGAGGCACGTGGAAGCTTCCATCATCCCCTCCATACTTAGGCAATTTAGGCTCACTTTGAATCATTTGTGAGGCCCGAAGCCTTTGAAACTTTTCTCTCCTCTCTTGAGAGCTTCTAGTTTCTTTGATACTATTTTCCTCCTTAGTTGACCTTGCTTCTCCTTTTTCGAGCCCGTGTACTATCTGATTGTTAGATTTGAAACATGGGCTCATGTGAGGGAAGTGACCCTTAGATTTCATCTATGTGGGGATCATTTGATCCTTCACAGACCCTTCTCCTCCATTGTAGAGTCCCATTGTTGCCTCATTGTTGGATTTGAATGTGACTTCTTAGGATAGAGCCGACCCTCTGGTTTTCTTTTGTGTGGGGTCGTGTTTGACTAATTTTACCTAGGGGAAAAATTAGGATAACACCTTCTCAAAAAATTTGGGCCATCAATGATGGTGAAACTAGGGTCACAGACCCCCAACTCATGTTGCATGTGTTTGTGTGACATTACAAGATGGCATTTTAGGCTCAACAACCCTCTGTTGACCTCCAAGAATCCTTCGCATAATATCTAGTCATTGTGTTGTGCAAACTTTCCCATGATTTGATGGTGGTCTATGACCGAATGCTCATAGTTGATGACCTTCACACTGCTGTCATGTAAATGGCCAATGATAAGGCTCCCAGATGCAATGGATTCCCTTGTGAATTCAACAAAGCTATGTGGGATTTGGTCTGTCTAGACCTTCTTCAAGTCTATCTTGAGGGGTTTAAGAACCAGTCTTCAAGAGTGCGTATCAACAAAGGGAATATCACATTTATACCCAAACAAGTGGATACCAAGAAAATTAAATCTTAGAGGCCTATCACATTGTTGAATGTTTCCTACAAATTAATTGCCAAAGTGCTAGCTATGAGGCTTCATTATACTCTCTCAACTATTATTCAACTAGAACAAACTAGGTTCATTTAGGGCCAAAACATCCTAGACAACATCATTGATGTTTTGAAAGGCATGGAATGGGGTTGCCATTCCAATCAATATGATTTGTTCATTAAAATTGATTTTGAGAAAGCTTATGGTCAGATTGAATGGTCGTTTATCCTTGCCATGCTACAAGCCCTTGGCTTTGGCCCCATTTTCATTCAATCGGTCAAAATGCTATTTACCGAGGCCTCTACCTAGATGACCATTCACAATCTCAGTTCTAAGTCCTTTGGAATATTCCATTCCATTTGCAAATGGAGCAAAATATCTCCTACGCTCTATGTGCTTGCAGCCAAACACTTTCAGTATTTTCTAGCCTATGCCAAAAATGAAGGACTCGTTAGGGGAATTTCATTTCCTTCTATGAAAAATTCCATATTAATTAATGGTCACTTCGCAAATGATTACTTTCTCACTCTTATTGAGGATGAATCCAATATTTTCAATTCCATGCACCACATTTATACCATTTTTTTAGTGTCTAGTTCTTCCATTCAAGGGCGGAAAACCCAGTGTTACCAAAAATCTTTCCTCCCAATGCCCGATTGGATAGCCTCTTTTGAGTGGAATATTCTTACACATGGAGAAATGTTTAAATTTCTTGGCATCCCTTTTCCTTTCAAGTTTCCTCGCTGAGATGTGGTTGTATGTTATTCAACGGATGGCCAAAAAAAATTGGATTATTTGATCACCATACCTCTTTCCTTAGCAGGAAAATTCAAAATTTGGTTTGAAGTCATAGCGACATGCAATTTTATTACATCTTCTATTGGGTGCTTCCAAAGCCTCTATTCAAAAACTAGAAAAGATCCAAAAAGCCTTTCTTTAGGCCAACGCTTCCACTAGAAAAGGTTTTCATCGTGTTACTTGGGAGATATGTTTCCTTCCCCGTAACTCTATGGGGTTGGGCCTTATTGAAATTCAACATCAAGGGTGTGCACTCTGTGTAAAATGTATTGTTCGATGCATCCAAGGAAAAAACTCATGAAAAGTGCTCCTGCACCATGACATCAAAGAAGGATAACCTTAAGATTTCCTTGCATGGAAAGGTTTGGGGTTTTTCAACCTCATTATTACTCTTGTACATGATAAATTTGTTGGCACATTTGTGCTTAAAATCATTTGGAAAACATGGGAGTGTATCGTGTTGATGCTCAAAATAGTCTTGCCCTATTTTTCCATTGAAAATCTATCAATTTATGGCCTCTTCCATAAATTATCTCCTCATGTTGTGCTTGAGAAGTCCCTGCATTCCTTTTGTTTCCATATTCAATCCATTTATGGGTCGAGGGTCACGTATGGATCCATGATTGTTTCTTTGTTTCTCTATTTTTTGGAAAAGGTATGTATTTGGGTGTAAAACTTGAGTTGTCCCATGTTTTCCATTTTCCACAGCCAAGATTTGTTGTCCTTGTCATTTTTCCCTAAATAATTGAGAAAAAATGAATGGATGTAGTTCAAGGAATGTATTTGAGCCTTGTAACATTTCTAAATTCTCTATCCTTGGAGAAAATTTCATCTCCAAGCTCGAATGGTGGTTCTTCTACATTTTACGGTTTGACAAACATTTCTCTAGGTCAAATTTACATCCTTGCATCAATAGGAAATGTGGCTTCTTTTGGTTGGCCAAGGGACAACCGGCAAATGCTTTAACTTGTTGCTTTTTACCTTTTTGGAAAAAGGGAAAATTTGGTCTTGTAGCTCCGATCAATTCTGATTGGTTCTTTTGGTGCTTACGTGGCATCTTCTGATTGAATGGGGCACGACGGGTTTGTTTTTCAACTTTTCCTTTTTGGCTACTTTGGTAAAAAATTGAACCCAACCCGCCCCGCCAGCCTCGATTAAAGTGAATTTTAAATGCATTAAAGTGAATTTTAAACCCATGGCGGAGGACATGTGGCAAGGTTAAAGGTGGAGATGCGGGCCTTCGGAGGAAAGTTGGATGTTTTTCCCTTCGGAAAAATGGAGTAAAATTATAAAATGGAAGCGTGCCCCCACCAAGTCATTTTTAAGCCTTGAGGTCTTTGAAGTTGCACCATAACGACACATGGAGGTCTCCACCGGGTCTTCTTGCCTTAGACTTTTTAACAACTTAAAAGGGGCCCAAGACACATGGTGAGCCCATGCTCATTCAAGTTCTCAAATTTTGGGGACCATCTCAAGATGCGCCATTGTGATGCATGGTAGTTTGAAGAGTCAAAAGGCGGGGAGGTGGACCATCGGGGCAACATGGATTTTTCACCTCTTGTCACCAAAAGGATTGAAGCATCAAATTGGCCCATAGACCCGACAGAGAATAGTCAAAAATTTTCCTTAGTCAATGGTGGAGATGCGGACTTTTGGGAAATTTGGAAAATTTCCCTTTTGTAAAGAAAGGAGTTAAAAGTGTAAAATGAAGCATGGTTCCACTGGGACCCACATCAGGGACTAGAAGTGGAAGGGGGGAGCTACGGGGAAACTTGGAAAAAAATTTCCTTTTTCCAAAAAAGAGGTGAAATAGTAGAATTTGGCCACGGTTTCTTTGGGGACCACATTAGGACACGTGTCAGGATCATTTCCCAAAGGCGGAGATGTGAAGCAAAATGTGAAAATTTTAGATTTTTTCCAAAAAGTTGTAAAAGGAAAAAAAGAACCCATAGGCCCATTTTAAAGTTGATCTCCCACGTGGATGGTCCAAATTCAAAGTAGAAATCAATGGTAGTTGTATATCTATATCTAATTTTTTCTACCATTTTCACTCCAGAGCTTCTAGAGATGCAAGTCTTCATGATTTCTCGATATTTATTACATGCCAAATAGGAAAGGGGAGTAAATTTTATATCTATGTTTGGTGAGGAAGATCTAGGGATGTCTTTTTCTATTAAGATGAGATCTGACCTCTTGGGATCGATCTGATCTTCTATTTTTTCTTCCCGAGCACACAAAAGAACTAGATTGGATAGATTAGGGGTGGAAGTGGTTGGCGAGTTAAAAGAAGAATGATCTACTAGAGGAGGGAGTTGAATGTGGATATGTTCGAAGAGATCTGTCCCCTTGAGCACCTAACAACTTTTTATAGATTTGATTTTGGGAATCACGATGGGATCATGGCGAGCACTGGTGCACTCAATGTTTGGGTTTTTTTGGGGGAAAATTTTGTTGAAAAATGATATAAATGGCATGAATTTTTCTCGTGAAAAGGGTTGGAGGTTGGAAGGTTGGAGTGTTAGAGGTCAGAACTGATCTTCTAAGAAAAGGCTTGATAGAGCCCATCTTTCTAAGGGACTGTTTGAGGAACCTGTATATCTCTTTTATATTAAACTCGATCATGTCAAGGTGGTTGCGAGTGTATAACCATTGAAAGCTCTAAGACTATTCTAGAAACTTTCCCCTGCTGATAAGTTTAATCAAATTTGAGTTATTTTGTGTTGACTCTGAGCAATTAGTGTCTTCTTTGTTTTAGAATGTCTGCAAATAGTTTTATTCATTCCTATTGCAATCTTATACTGAAATTTTTGTGAAATCACATAGGATCTCATCCCTTGATGATTTTAAAGGTATCTACAATTTCATTTCAAGAAGATCCTTCATCTTGGATGAGATAAACATATTTAAAATCAATTCACTATCATTTGTTGATAAAGATTGTCTGTAAGTCTTTGGGTGTACCTTAGGCATTGTTGAATCAAAAACTATAGTTTTAATTGGGTCCTTTAATTCAAGCCTTCATGTTAGGGTCTTAAAGATTATGTGAAAATGTGTAGATTTGGGACTCCATTGAAGCACACCTTTTGGTTGAAGGAACAATTTGATTCTTCTGAAACTTTTTGTTATAAAGTTACTCTTTATTGTAAAGTCCCTCCAAAGATCTGGTATAATCAACTTTATCCTACTTCACCTCCCACCAAATTTCATTCAAAAATAATTAATCATACCCATACTACCCCTATTTGTCATGTGTGTATACAAATGAAAAAATTTTTACTACTAAAACATGCAGAAACAATCAGGTTTTCATTGTCTTTAATGGCTTGAACCTTTCTTAGAAGATATCTCCATTATCTAGAGTGACAACTCATGAGAGTTAGGTTTGGTTGTATTGATCATATTTTCTTCAAGGTCTTCTTAATAATTTCACAAGGAAGGACATCTCCATCTCCTCCATAAACAACAGGCTACAAAAGGGTTCTCTCACCTAGGTTGAAAGGCACAACCATAAAGTAGTGAGGATAGATCAAATCCTCTTCAGGGTGCTATCCATTTCTCCACATCCGAGTGTCGAGAGAGGCCATCCCTAGATCCCATCCCTAGCTACAAAATGACTCAATATGATCTATCTATCTCTAAGAATCCTTGGGTACCAAACCTCACTGTGATGCTTCTTTGAGAAGAAGGAGAATCAATTTGGGTACCAACACCTTGGCACCATTGTTGGGAACTATTTGAGTTGCTTGAGACATTTGTGATTACAGTTCATATTCAGACCTTGGTAAACACTTCATATGTGAAAATCAAAAGTGCTAATACATCTTTTTTGCCATCATCATCTTGTTTAGGCCTATAGAAGTTTCAAAGTTACAAATGCTATGTGCAATATTTCCATTTTCTACAGTTATTGCACTAAGTTTCATTGATAAATATGGGTAAAGAAGAGTCGATCTTTCCATTTCCAGTTTCTAGTATTGACAAACATTTGACAGATCATATTTTAGTGCATTTTCACAACTAGGGTGGAAATCTTAGTGGAAAATTCCTGTTGATCTTTTCTTGATGAGTACTAGTGTCTTCACCTCTGTCAAGTGAGTTTTGTTACTAATATTTGCAAAGATGGAAGGAAGAAGATCTTTCTTTGCTAGAGATCCTACTAGGACACTATTTCCAAAGCTAGGAAAAACAAATTCAGAAGGAAGAAAATCCTGGAGAGTTGTTGGAGATCAGCAGACAAGAAAAGGGATCTCCATTGATGAAAGTGATCGGCCTATCATTGAAGACTACTATTCAAGTGATTCTGAATCAGGTATTATTTTTTTGTGGAATTAAGTTCTCCATCTAGAGAGGGACCTTCATTTGATTTTGAAAAGTTTTCTTCTCATTTTACTCCTGTCTTTTCAAAAGTTGATAGGGATTTCCAAGAAACAAGGCCTTTAGGGGATATCCATTTTGGAAGTTATACTCCTATGTTTCAAATACCCTATTTCCCTTATCAATTTGTCTCCCCTCTAGGGTCACCTCCTCAAAACAACATGGCTTTTCCCCACCCAAACCTCCTTTTTTTGTAAACACCTTTGGTCCTATAAATTTTATAGGGATAGCTGGTTATCCAAATGTAGTTCCCCAGGATGTAAGAAGTAGATTACCAAAGTTCCAAGGAAACAACGCTATAATTGGTGATCAACATTTAAAGCTTTTTATCAATATGATGGAAGATTTTGAGATTGAACATGAAGATGTATATATCAAGTTATTTATCCATACTCTAGAAGAGGATGCAAGGATGGATATATAAAGCTTTTCCAGATAATTCAATTGATTCTTGGATAGAGATGAGCAATGCATTTAGACTACAATATGGTGATAGAACTGACCCTAGGTTTCTTCTATCGAATTTGAAAATATCAAAAAGAATCCTAATGAGTCAGTACATGATTTCAACACAAGGTTTAATAAGACCTTGAGGATATTTCCTATTAGGATAAGGCCATGTGATGAATCATGTTTGATCAAATATTTAGATGCATTTGATAAAAAAGGTTGCTTATTACTTGAGGGACAAAAACCCTACTAATTTGAGGCAGGCATTCACCATGGCTCTGAAAATAGAGAATAACATCAAAGTAATTGGAAAGCCTCCAAAAAGGGAGGGTGTAAAACTAATTAACCCAAAAAACCTCAGAAAAGTAAGGATGTTGATTTGAAGGAGGTTGTGAAAACTTTGGTTGGGGATGTCAAAGAGATATCATACAAGTTAGCTCGGGAAGAAAAGGAATTGGGAAGAGTTCACAAGGTCAACACAAGCAACAAGGCCAAGACAGGTTTACAAATCACCAAAGATCTGATGATAGAGGCAAGGACCTATTGGATTTGGAAATAGATAGTCCCAAGCCAATGGAAACATAGAATGGTACATGATCCTTTGGCTGCTAGAGTTGTTGTTGTGGAGGAGACATATGTCATTGATTGGTGTGACAGATGTTTCATGCCCCATGCTCCATGTGAGGAAGATCAACAAGAAGAGGAAGAAGTTATGATGATAATGATGATGATGTCTACATGATGGGTTGCTCCACAAGCTTACAACAAGGGGCAACTTCAACTAAAGTGATAAGTGCTAGAACTACTACTGATTTTTGGGATTGCATTCACAGGTACTTTTTCTCCTCCCTCTCATACTTTAGAAGTAGATACTATACAAGATTTTGAATTTCCCAATAATGAATTTGAATATTTAAGGGATTTAATGATAAATAAGTATGATGGAGGCATCCCATCTAAGGAGGATAGGAAGTTGTTGATGAATGTTGTTGTGGCTCAAGAAAAGGAACACAACACAAGAAGTAGGGTTGTCAAAGGATAGGGCCTCAGGCCAAGCCAAAAACTCCATTGCTTTCAAATGTTCCTAAAGAGACTCCTAAGAAAGATGCATCTGCCAAGGGCCTTGCTGTCCCAAAAAAAATCATACTCCACCTCATGCCCAAGTTGTCAAAAATCTCATGCCATCTAATGAGTGTGTCAACCTTCCTTTCAATGTTACCTTGCCAAAGTCTGTCCCTTATGATATTGCCCAAGTCTTGAGTCAGATCAAGATTTCAGTTCCTATTGTTGAATTTCTTAGGATTCTTGAGCATAAGAAGAGGGCTCTTGAGTATTTTGGGTTGAAAGAGGAGAAGACTGTCCCAGGAAAAAATATAAACATTGTGGAGACTCCACTAGTCATTGAAGAAATAGAGGCACCACCAGCATTAGAAGAGCTAGATGAACCACCTAAGGTTTATTTGGGAACATCCTTGGTAGATTCTCAATTGAATGTGGATCCATTCTTCACTACCCTAATCATTAAGGATAGATTGTTGCACATAACTGTATGTTTGATTCAGGGGCATCATGCAATGTTATGCCTCTGGAAGTTATGAATGAACTAAATATCAAAGTAATAGCTACATATGGGAAGTGCACTACTATGGATTCAAGAGAGGTGCCAGTGGTGGGTGTGTGAAGGGTCTGGTGGTGTAACTTGAAGCCTATCCAGGGGAATTTAAAACTTCATGTAGTTATTGTTGACTGCCCAACCAAGTGGGGTATGTTGTTATCTAGAAAGTGGGCTACAAGTGTTGGTGGGAGTGTTCAAATGGATATGTCCTATGCCACCATCCCAATTGAGGGCAGCCTTGTCAAGTTGTATGGGGAAAAGAAGATGTTGCACCTTATTGAGGATCCCAACAATGCATCCTATGAGATATTGTACACAAGTGTTGATGCTGATAAATTTGTAGGATTTGTTGATGGAAAAGAGCACAAGATTGAAGAATGCAAGTGTCTTGAGTAGGCAGGCTCTCCTTGGACTTTATTGTTTGATGGAGCTTGCTCTAAGTTTGGAAATGGTGTTGGTGTTGTTCTAATCTCTCCAGGCCAGGAAAATTTTGTCTTTTCCTTCAAGCTCAACTTTGAGTGCACTAATAACATTACTGAGTATGAGGCACTATTTTTAGGTCTGAGGATTGTGTGGAAATATGGTGTTAAAGACATCATTGTTAAAGGAGATTCAAAATTAATTGTCAAGAAAGTCAGAAAATTGTATGCCACAAAAAATCAAGTGAATGAAACAATATAAGCATGTAGTTTGGGATCTCATTGAGATGTTTGATTCATTCAACATTGTGCATCATGATAGGAAGTTCAATGATTTGGCAAACAAGCTTGCTGTGTTGGGATATCGGTTTGATAATTGTGCAATGTCCCCATATTGTGAATATGATGTTGAGGTGCTAAAAAGGCCATCTATACCTGACAACATTAAGCATTGGTAGGTTTTTGATGATGATGCTCAGGTCAAAATATTTTTATAGAATAAAGGAGAGTTTGCTGATCAAAATATTGATTGGGAGCCAATGGTGTGTGTAGTAGAGGGTAAAGAAACCTTGTTTGGCAAAGGCATTATTTAGCTAAAGACTAATACCATTCCTAGAGGGTTGGTTTCTCTTGAATCAAATTTTGATAATGTTAATTGCATTATTAATAGGCATATGGCAGCCTCGAGGATGTTGAGGAGCATGATCTTGGTGCAAAGGAAAAACCAAGGAAAATTTGGTTAGGCAAGAAATCTCAGCAAAGAGGAGAAGCAGTCATACATCCAATTGTTGAAAAAATACCAAGATTGCTTGGCTTGGACCTATTCTGAATTAAAAGCATACAGGGAGGATCTGTTTCAACATGAGATTCCCTTGGAGTCTAATGCAAAAGCCATTCAGGAAGAAACAGAGGCCAATCAATCCACTCTTATCTCTCAAAATGCAAGAAGAACTGAAGAAACTGAGAGATGGAGGGATTATTCAGCCCACAAGGTATTCTTCTTGGGTTGCAAACCTAGTACCAGTTAGAAAGAAAAATGGTGACATCAAGCTATGTGTAGATTTCAGGAATCTAAACAAAGCATCAATGAAGGATAATTATCCTTTACCAAATATGGAAAACATGTTGCAGTTAGTGACTGGTTCTGAGTTACTTTCCACCTTAGATGGTTTCTCTGGTTATAACCAAGTTTTGGTGAAGGAATCAAAAAGGATCAAGATGACCTTTACTACTCCTTGGGGGACTTATGTATATGTCAGGATGCCCTTTGGTCTGATGAATGTTGGAGCCACCTTTCAAAGAGCAATGGATGTTGCTTTTGCTGGTTACATCAATGAGTTTATTGTTGTTTACCAAGATGATGTAACTATGTTTTCCAGAAAGAGAAGTGATCACTTGCTGCACTTGGAGAAGATGCTGATAAGATGTAGAGAATATGACATCTCACTCAATCCAAAGAAATGCCATTTTGGAGTGCAGAAGGAAAAGTTTCTTGGTCACATTGTGTCACAAGAGGGGGTGATGATTGATCCAGAAAGGGTGGAGGCCATCAAAAAAGTCCCAATTCCAAGAACCAAGAAGGGAATTCAGTCTTTCTTTGGGTAGATAAACTTCATTAGGAGATTCATATCAAACTTTGCTGAGTTGACCATTCCAATCACTTCCATGCTAAAGAAGGACCAGGTCATCAAATGGGAAGAGACTACCATCCAAGCTTTCAATGGGATCAAGGAGGCATTAAAGCATGCCCCTATTTTAGCAGCTCCAAACTATAAGAAGCCTTTCCAACTATTTTCTTTTTCTTCTAAGAACACTATTGCATTTGTCCTATTGTAGAAAGATGATGAAGGGGCTGAAAGGCCAATTTCCTTTTTCAGTAAGGCCTTGCAGGGGGATGAGCTGAAATACACTATTATGGAGAAGCAAGCATTTTCCTTGGTAAAAGAAACAAAGGTTTTTAGGCCTTACATTTTAAGTTCTAAAATGGTTGCTTATGTTCCCCACACCATGGTGAAGGACATCTTGTCAGAGATGGAAGTCTCAAGCAAAAGATGCAGGTGGGTGAACAAGTTACAAGAATATGATATGGATATCCAAACCATGAATTTGGTGAGAGGTTTGGGCTTGGCTAAGCTTATGGCTGAAAGAAACTTGCAAACTATTGAGGTAAATGAGGTAGAAGAGGAAAGGGCAGGTGTTTTTGAAAGGTTGATGAGTTTTGAGTGGTACAAGGATGTAATTTTTTTATCTCAGACACTTATACTTGCCCTGAGTATTTAAATAAGAACTAGAAAAGAGATCTTAAGTTGGCTTCCCATAAATATGTCATTACAGATTTTGGGTTAGCTTGGAAGAACCCTGAGGGAGTCCTCTTAAGGTGCATTACTGAAGATGAAGCCCCCAAGATAATTTTTGATCTCCATGGAGGAGTTTGTGGGGGACATTTTTCTAAGAGTCACAACACACAAGATCCTGAGGGCTGGTTATTGGTGGCCAACTCTTTTCAAGGATACAACCTTGTTGGTTAGAATATGTGAGAGTTGTCAACACTTCTCTAGAAGACTAAAAGCTTTAGGCTCCCTTCCTTTGCAGCCCATATCAATTGAAGCCCCATTCAAGCAATGGGGAATGGATTTCATTGTTGAGATTTCAGACCCTTCAAGTGTTGGCCATAAGTGGATCCTTTTAGCCACTGATTACTTTACTAAATGGGTGGAGGAAATCCCCACCAAGAAGGAAACACACCAAATTGTCATGGATTTTGTGTTGAACCACATCATTTGTAGGTTTGGAGTGCCAGTCAAAATTGTAGTTGACAATGCCATGAGTTTCAGGGCTAAACCTCTGGTGGCAATGTGTAAAGAGTATGGGATCAACTTGACATATGCCTCTAATTACAATCCCCAAGGAAATGGATAGGCTGAGTCCAATAATAAAAATTTTTTCTAAAATTATCAAAAGAACCTTGAGCTGAACAAGAGAAAATGGGGTGAATAGTTGAAGTTTTTGTTTGGGATGATAGGATCACTATCAAAAGAGTTACCAAAAAGAGTCCATTTGAGTTAGTATATGGAACTCAGGCCCTGCTTCCCCTTCATATGTAATTATCCTCATATCAGTTCATTCAACAACTGGAGGATCAAGAAATAAGTCCCTATGATGCTCGCATTAACCAGATTGTTGAGGTTGATGAAGAAAGGAGGGCATCCCACCAGAGGCATGTAAAGTTCAAAGAAAAGCTAAAGAAGTTATTTGATAAGAAAGTCACTCCTAAAGTTTTCAATGTTGGAGATCTTGTGCTGTTATGGGATAACAGGCATGAAGATAAGGGCAAGCATGGAAAATTTGACTCATTATGGATGGGCCCTTACTCCATTGATATTAGGATTGGTGAACATACCTTCTTCTTAAAGGACTTAGATGGGGAATTTCTTGAATTGCCTATTAATGGTAAGCAACTTGAAGCATTTCTTGATTGATTCCCGAGTCAAGGTGAGCATCATTTGTACAATGTATAGTTTGTTGGTTTGTTTCTATCTTTTGTGTTTTTGCTCATTCTGGTCCTTGGTGACCTATTTTTGTTGGTTTCTTTGTTTGTTTTTTGGGAGATGGCTTGGTTTCTCTACTCTGCAAGATGACTCCTTTTCCCAATGGATATTTTTGCACTACTTGGTCTACCTTTTTCTTTTGGCACTCATAGGAGTGCCCATCCCCGAGTCGGAGCCAATGTTGGTGCTCAAAACATTCTCACCCTATTTTTCCATTGAAAATCTATCAATTTATGGCCTCTACCATAAATTATCTCCTCATGTTGTGCCTGAGAAGTCCCTGCATTCCTTTTGTTTCCATATTCAATCCATTCATGGGTCGAGGGTCACGTATGGATCCATGGTTGTTTCTTTGTTTCTCTATTTTTCTAGAAAAGGTCTATATTTGGGTGTAAAACTTGAGCTGTCCCATGTTTTCCATTTTCCATAGCCAAGATTTGTTGTCCTTGTCATTTTTCCCTAAATACTTGAGAAAAAATGAATGGATGTAGTTCGAGGAATGTATTTGAGCCTTGTAACATTTCTGAATTCTCTGTCCTTGGAGAAAATTTCATCTCCAGGCTCGAATGGTCATTCTTCTACATTTTACGGTTTGATGGGAGTTTCTCCTCAAATTTACATCCTTGCATCAATAGGAAATGTGGCTTCATTTTGGTTGGCTAGGGGATGGTGGGAAAATGCTTTAACTTGTCACTTTTTTCCTTTTTGGCAAAAGGGAAAATTTGGTCCCGTAGCTCCGCTCAATTCTTGATTGGTTCTTTTGGTGCTTACGTGGATTCTTCTGATTGAATGGGGTGTGGTGGGTTTTTTTTGAACTTTTCCTTTTTGGCTACTTTGGCAAAAAGTTTGAACCCACCCCGTGGCCCCACCAGGCTTTGATTAAAGAGAATTTTAAATGGACAGGGAAAAGTCTTACTTTGACCCCATAGAGAAGGACACGTGCAAGGTTAAAGCAGAGATGCGGGCCTTCGGAGGCAAGTTGGATGTTTTTCCTTCTAGGGAAAATGGAGTAAAATTCTAAAATGGAAGCGTGCCCCCACCGAAGTCATTTTAAAGCCTTGAGGTCTTTGAAGTTGTGCCATAATGACACATGGAGGTCTCCATGTCTTCTTTCCTTAGACTTTTCAGCAACTTCTTAAAGGGGCCGAGACACATGGTGAGCCCACGCTCATTCAAGTTCTCAAATTTTGGGGACCATCTCAAGATGCGCCATTGTGACGTGTGGTAGTTTGAAGAGTCAAAAGGCGGGGAGGTGGACCATCGGGGCAACTTGGATTTTTTGCCTCTTGTCACCAAAAGGATTGAAGCATCAAAATGGCCCATAGACCTAAGAGAATAGTAAAAAAAATTTCCCTAGTCAATGGCGGAGGTGCGGACTTTCGGGGAAATTTGGAAAATTTCCTTTTGTGAAGAAAGGAGTTAAAAGTGTAAAATGAAGTGTGGTTCCATTGGGACCCACATCAAGGACTAGAAGCGAAAAGGGCGGAGCTGGGGAAACTTGGAAAATTTTCCTTTTTCCAAAAAAGAGGTGAAATAGTAGAATTTGGCCACGGTTCCTCTGGGGCCCACCTTAGGACATGTGTCAGGCTCATTTCCCAAAGGTGGAGGTGTGGAGAAAAATGTGAAAATTTTACATTTTTCCAAAAATTGTAAAAGGAAAAAAGGAACCCATGAAGCCCATTTTAAAGTGGATCTCCATGGATGGTCCAAATTCAAAGTAGAAATCAATGGTAAAGTTGTACATCTATATCTATTTTTCCACCATTTTCACTCCAGAGCTCCTGGAGATGTGAGTCTTCATGATTTCTTGATATTTCTTGCATGCCAAATAGGAAAGGGGAGTAAATTTGATATCTAAGTTTGGTGAGGAAGATCTGGGATGTCTTTTTCCATTAAGATGAGATCTGACCTCTGGGCTCGATATAATCTTCCATTTTTTCTTCCCGAGCACACAAAGAACTAGATTGGATAGATTAGGGGTGGAAGTGGTTGGCGAGTTAAAATAAGAATGATCTACCAGAGGAGGGAGTTGAATGTGGGATATTTTCAAGAGATCTACCCCCTGAGAACCTGACAAATTTTTATAGATTTGATTTTGGGAATCACGATCGGGATCATGGCGAGCACTGATGTACTCAATGTTTGGGTTTTTTTGGGGAAAAATATATTGCAAAATGATATAAATGGCATGAATTTTTCATGAAAAGGGTTGGAGGTTAGAAGGTTGGAGTGTTAGAGGTCAAAACTGATCTTCTAAGAAAAGGCTTGATAGAGCCCATCTTTCTGAGGGACTGTTTGAGGAACCTGTATATCTCTTTTGTATTAAACTTGATCATGTCAAGGTGGTTGTGAGTGTACAACCATTGACAAGCTCTAAGACTATTCTAGAAACTTTCCCCTACTGATAAGTTTAATCAAATTTGAGTTATTTTATGTTGACTCTAAGCAATTAGTGTTTTCTTTTGTTCAAAATGTCTGCAAATAGTTTTATTCATTCCTATTGCAATCTTATACTAAATTTTTGTGAAATCACACAGGATCTCATCCCTATGATAGTTTAAAGGTATCTACAATTTCATTTCAAGAAGAGCCTTCATCTTGGATGAGATAAATAGATTTAAAATCAATTCACTGTCATTTGTTGATAAATATTGTTTGTAAGTCTTTGGTGTACCTTAGGCATGGTTGAATCAGAAACTATAGTGTTTAATTGGGTCCTCTAATTTGATCCTTCATGTGTTAGGGTCTTAAATATTATGTGAAAATGTGCTGATTTGGGCCTCCATTGAAGCACACCTTCTAGTTGAAGGAACGTCTTGACTGTTCTAAAGCTTTCTATTGTAAAGTTTCTCTTTATTGTAAAGTCCCTCCAAAGGTTTGGTATAATCAACTTTATCCTACTTCACCTCCCACCAAATTTCATTCAAAAACAATTAATCATACCCATACTACCCCTATTTTTCATGTGTGTATACAAATGCAAAATTTTTACTACCAAAACATACAAAAACAATCAGGTTTTCATTGTCTTTAGTGGCCTGAAAATTGCTTAGAAGATATCTCCATTATCTAGAGTGACAACTCGTGAGAGTTAGGTTTTGTTGTATTGATCATATTTTCTTCAAGGTCTTCTTAATAATTTCACAAGGAAGGACATCTCCATCTCCTCCACAAACAATAGGATACAAAAGGGTTCTCTCACCTAGATTGAAAGGCACAACCATAAAGTATTGAGGATAGATAAAATCCTCTTTAGGGTGCTATCCATTTATCCACATCTAAGTGATAGAGGGCTAGTTAGATCCCATCCCTAGATAAAAATGACTCACTATGATCTATCTATCTCTAAGCTTCCTACCAAACCTATGATGTTGCTCAGACTTTAAAGGAGAATCAATTTGGGTACCAACATATCGAACCGTGGCTTCATTGGAAATTTGATGGCTTTTATAATGACCTCTCCATTAACCATGATTCCTTTGTTGGCCTACCAATAGTTAGGCTCGGGATAAGTGTTTTACAAACATCCCGAGGAGTCCTACGATCAAACTTTTAAGTGTGGTATTTGTGCCATCCAAGATTTATTATATAAAAAATATCAATCTTTGTTCTCTTGTCCTGAACTTAAAACTAGATATCAGATAACCAACCAGGATCACGTCGACATCACTACAGTGATCAATTCAAACACTAACCACATGGTGCACAAGATTTCTTTGTGTCCCTCTAGCCCCTGGTGGATGGACTGGAAATGGTATGTTGATACCACATTTTGCTATTATTCAACTAGTATAGGGTACTATTGGCTTTATAATCAATTATCCATAGTTGAAAAAATCAACACTGGATGGGGGATTCATTCCACTTCGTCTTCTTAAAGAAAGCAATTTGAAACTATTTTGTCTCTATGTGTGGAGCTTAAAATTTCCCACTTTATGTGGTGTATTCTAAACCATGCTCTTCTTGTGGGGTCTCAACATGTTCAAATTGGGGTCCCAGCTCCCAAGTATGCATTTTGTGGTCAATTGGAAACTATAATGAATATTTTCTAGTTTTTTCTAAATTTCAACTCTTTTTGGAATTGGATCCACTCATTTTCCTAAGGATCAAACCCCATTGATTTACTTTGCATAATATCCTTTTAGAAGATAATCATAATATTTTCCCTAAATTCACCCAAATTTTACACATTTTCATAGGGGAAATTTTATTTTGGATATGGAAAGTAAGAAATGATTTTCTCTTTGCTAATTTTGAATTTGATCAACAATTTTTATGTATAACAAGTCTATGGTTATCTCCAATGTGTTGTTGCAAATTCAAGTCCAGGCAAAAAAAAATCTCATTAGAGGTGGACCACCTCAAGAATTTGTTATGACATTGGGGGATGCTCCATGCAATATTTCCTAGAATCTAACTTAGCCATCTCGACACTCCTCACCGTATGAGGGGATTTGGTGGTCATGCACATTATCTATTAACTAAACCATGTGGCATTCTATGTGGAATCATTCAAGCTCATCACTAGCCTCACACTGTCAAGATCGACACAGTCACTCACCACCGACTCGCCAACAAGTCTGGGGTTCCCCTTCATATCATCTTGGGTGGGGGCCTTACCTGCTACCCCTAAGACATGCACACAGTGGATGGATGAAATCTGGCCTCGCCACCACCACATCCTTCTGACAAGGTCCCCCTCCTCCCTCTCACCTTCCACACTCAGGAGGAGGTGGAAAATGATGAATAAAATCCCACTAGTGGGAAATTTTAGATGTCACAAAGGACTTCCCGCAGTTGGGTTGGTCAGATGACTATGATCCTCCTACTTCAGGAATGTTTATCGTTGCTACTTAATATTTTGTTCTTTTAATCTCCTAGGCATTGCCTAGTTTGTTTTTCTCCTAGGCTCGGCCTATTTTTCTCATTTCTCGTTTGTGGTTTTGGGGCATGCTCTCCTACCACCAAATTTTTTGTTGAAATCTATATTGTATCTTATTGAATTAATATAATATAATATCTCTTTTCATAAAAAATAATAATAATTCACTGTATAAATGTAATAAAATGATAATTCAAAAATATTTAAATAAACATAAATTACAAATTCAAGAAGATTAAAATCACTATACATTACACTCATTGAATGAAGATTCTCCAAAATTAGTGTTTTAAATAATTTTCTATATACTTTCTTAGTGTACAGAATAACGTTAAATCCCTTCACGGGTCTCGAAAGAATGGGTTATCCCTAATATAATATCCAGTCATTTGACCTACGTAAGAAATAATCTCCCTCAAATCCCAACCATAGAATTGCTTTATTTAATACTTTGATGGAGAATTATCTTGATAGAATTGCTTTATTGTTTCACTTATTTTATCTTTACATCTATAGAAACATAAGCTCTTCTTTTGAATTAATGAGTTTTGATCAAGCCACAAACTACATAAAACATGTAAGGGATTAGGGTTAATCAGAAAAACAAATTAAGTTTGTTGCAAGAAAAGGTAAGGACTTTTTGCTTAGCTTTCCGCATTGAATACTTGTTGAGTGCATTCTGTCAAAACACATCAATGCTCCATGAGGTCCATAGGAATATTTATATTTTCTATTCATTCTAGGTTACCAAAATAAGTCCTAAGAAAAGGACAAGATGTTGAAAATGTTTCTAAAAATTATACTTTTGAACAAATGACACTTCAAAGAATGAAGTCTTTATTTCCTAATCTTTGATAATGTTTGGTAGAATTATGCAAAAATCCTCAACCCCCCCTCCCCCAAAAATAATTAACATTTAAACAATATTAGACTATGGTCCCCTCTCCACTAAATAATTATCCTTTGAATCTCATAAATGGAGAAACATGGTGGAACAATAAGATGTGTTCTAAAGGTTTCTAAAATTGGAAAAACATAGAGGGAACAATAGGACAGGTTCTAAAGGTTTCTAAAATTCCAAATGGAGATGGTAGTGAAAGAATAATTTGTGGAGCCCAAGGATCTTTCAAAGTAGAAGTGGCTGGAAGGATGATGCACATATGGTCGACCCATATAGCAACATTTATGAAGTGAGTGCATTATGTGTAGTTTATACATAATTTCTATGAGAATGTGTAATATATACATAAGATTGATCAAGAGTTGTAAGATATCTTGATTTTTTTTATTGGAAGAATGATAATGACCTTCTAGTTAGAATATTATTCTCATTTGGAATGGGCGAGCATAATATTGTACCAAATTTAAATATATGAACTATAGACAATTGTATGTTGATGAGAAGCTCTATGCAATGCCATATTTTTCAAACCATTGTTATAATATGATAAGCTCTATGCTTGTAGTTGAATGCTTTGGGTATCTGTTGGCCCATTCCAAAAATCAAGGAATTGTTTAGGGGAATTTCATTTCCTTCTATGAACAATTATGAATTACTTAATGGTCACTTCGTAGATGATTCCTTTCTCATGCTTATTGGGGATAAATCCAATATCCGTAATGTCATACATTGCATTGATATCTTTTGTTTATCATGTGGTGCTTTCATTCAATAGAGGGAAACCAAGTGTTACCAAATCATTCCTCCCAAAACCCAATTGGTTGGCCTCTTTTAAGTGGAAGATTATTGCAAATGGAAAAATGTTTAAATTTCTTGGCATCCCTTTTTCCTTTCAAGCATCATTATTAGAGATGTGGCAGTACGTTATCCAATGGGTGGAAAAAAATTGGATTATTGGATCACCAGATCTCTTTCCTTGGTAGGAAAATTTTAAATTTGGTCTAAAGTCCTAGCGGCCATGCACGTTTATTACTCCTCCTTTTGGGTTCCTTCCAAATCCTCTATTCAGAAACTAGATAAGCTCCTCAAAGCCTTTCTTTGGGCCAACACTTCCACTGGAAAAGGTTATCATCATTTTTCTTGGGAGATATGTTTCCTTCCCCATGACTCTGGGGGGTTGGGCCTTATTGACATTTAGTGTCAAGGGTGGGTAATTTGTATGCAATGGATTGTTCGATGCATCCAAGGCAAGAAAGTGTGGAAAGTGCTCTTGATGCCATGGGATCGAATAAGGATCACCTTACAACCACCCTGCATGCAAAGGACTGGGGTTTTTCAACCTTCTTATTGCTCTGGAACCTATTAAAGTTGTTGGCACCTTTTTCTTACAAGGATTTTGAAATTATGGGATTGTATCAAACCATGGCTTCAATGGAAAGGTGATGGCTTTTGTAATGGTCTCTCCAGTAACCATCATTCCCTATGTTGGTTACGAGTTTTTAGGTATGGGATAAGTGTTTTGTAGACATCCCAAGAATTCTGCACTAAAAATTTTCAAGTGTGGGATTTACACAATCTAAGATTTATTCTGTAAAAACTCTAAATCCTTGTTCTATTTTCCTAGCTTAAAGGTCGATATCGGCTAACCAACCAAGATCAGGTCGACATCACTATAGTTCACAATTAAGTCACTGACCACATGCTACACAAGATTTATGTGCATTCCTCTCGCCCCTAGTGGATAGACTTAAAATGGTATGTTGAAACCCTAGTTCACAATTATTCATCCAGTAAAGGCTACCACTGGAATTTTCCTCATTTACCCATGGTTGAAAAACTCAAAACTCGATGGGGGGTTCATTAAACTCCGTTTTCTTAGAGCAGGAGATTTGAGACCATTTTGTCTACATGTGTGGAGCGTAAAATTGCCCACTTTCTATTGTGTATTCCACACTAAGGTTTTCCTATGGGATATCGACTTGTTCAAATTGGGGTCCCAGCTTCCAAGTGCCTATTCTGTGGCCACTTAGAAACTATAATAAATATTTTTAAGTTTTCCAAAAGCTCAGTTTTTGTTGAGTTGTGGAGCTCAATTACTTCATTTTAGCATGCAATTAGAACTTGCTTTGGAAAACACAGTAACCGACATCGGTTAAGGGAAGACCGACATCGATCAGGGAAGACCGACATCGGTCAAGGGAAAGTAGGAACTAGATGATGGTTAGGTAGAACCGACATTGGTTACCTGTGTGACGAAGTTTTAATTAACTCTCAAGAATTATATCTATTTTTAGCATTAAAATAGATTTATTAATTGTAATTGCATGGCTAAGTTCCCTAAGGCTAAAAATGACTATATGAAGTTAAAATTAGGGTTTAGAAGTAAGTGTGTGGATCATAATTACAAGATAATTATGTGAGAGATATTTCTTGGTGAAGAAGAAAAAAATCTTGAAGAAAGAAAGTACTTGAACATCTGAGAGGTGTGGAAGATTGTAAATCTTCATTGTATATCTTGTCAAAGCTTTGGATAATAGATTCACTTGTTTCTTGGTGGACGTAGCCCACACTGGGTGAACCACGTTAAATCTGGTGTTGATTTATGTCTCTTGTTTTGTATATTTCTTCTAGTAGAATATCTGCTTTTATTTACATGTATTCTTACATATGATATATTGTTTGTATAACAGTTTTGCTAACCCCAACACTTGTTTGGAATTGGATCCACTCATTTTTTGTTCTTCTCCAAACCCATTACTTTACTTTGGAGAATATCATTTAAGCAAAAAATCTCAATCTTTTTCCTATATTGGCCCATATTTGGCATGTTTATAGAGGGGAAATTTTGTTTTGGATATGGAAAGAAAGATTTTTTTTTCTTTCCTAATTTTGAAGTTGATCAGAAATTTGTAGTGTATAAAGTCTATTATTATCTCCATGTGTTGCTATAGATTCAATTCCAGGAAAAAAAAGGTCTCCCTAGAGGTGGACTACCTCAAGACTATGTTACTACATTGGGGGATGCTCCATGAAATATCACTCAGGAACCAGCCTCGCCATCTCAGTGCTCCTCGCCACATGGCCATGGTGGTCGTTATAACCATTCTCAGCGGCATTCATTCACTCACCCCGCTCTCAGCATCAATGAAGTCACTCACCACCAACTTGTCAGCAAAGTTGGGGTCCCTTCTCATCATTTAGGGTGGGGAGGATCACCTGCTACCCCCAAGATGCACATGCTAGATGGATGGAATCTACCCTTGCACCACCGCATCCTTTTGACAAGTTCTCTCACCTATTTCTCTCCATCTCCACTCAAAAGGAGGTAAAAAATGAATAAGAAAATCCCACTGGTTGAGAATTTTTGGATGTCGAAAGGACCTCCCGTAGTCGGGTTGGTGAGATGACCATGATCCTCATGCTTCAGCAATATTTTTCATTGTTGCTTAATTTTGTGTTCTCTTAATTTCCTAGACATTTGCCTAGTTTGTTGTTCTCCTAGGCTCGGCCTAGTTTTCTCGTTGCTAATTTGTGGTTTTGGGGCGTGGTCTCATACCACCCACTTTTTTTGAAATCTATCTTGTATCTTATTGAATTAATATAATAAAGATCTCTTTTTATCAAAAAAATAATTCACTACTATAAATGTACTCAAATGACAATTCAAATATAATAAAATCAATACAAATTGTAAATTCAAGCATATTATAATCATTATACATTACACTCGTTGAATCAAAGATTCTCCAAAATTAGTGTTTTAAATATTTTTCTATATACTTCTTTAGTGTACCTAATAATGTTAAATCCCTTCAAGGGTCTCAAAATAATGTGTTATCCCTAATATTATGTCCGGTCATTTGACCCATGTAAGAAATAATCTTCGTCAAATCCCAATCATAGAATTTATTTATTTAATACTTTGATGAGAATTATCTTGATAGAGTTGCTTTATTGTTTCACTTATTTTAGCTTTACATCTATAGAACAATAAGCTCTTCTTTTGAATTAATGAGTTTCGATCGGGCCACAAACTACATAAAACATGTAAGGGATTATGGTCAACCTAAAAAAAACTTAAGTTTGTTGCAAGAAAAGGAAAGGATTTTTTGCATAGGTTACCACATTGAATACTTGTTGAGTGCATTTTGTCAAACAACATCAATGCTCCTTGAAAATATTTATGTTTTCTATTTATTTTAGGTTACCAAGAAAATTCGTAAGAAAGGACTAGATGTCAAAATGTTTCTAAAAAATTATACTTTTGAGAAAATGACACTTCAAAGAATGATGTCTTTATTTCCTAATATTTGATAATGTTTGGTAGACTTGTGTAGAAAATTGCGGTCAACCCCCCAAAAAAATTAACATTTAAATAATACTAAAACATAGTCCCCTCTCCACTAAATAATTATCCTTTGAATATCATAAATGGAGAAACATGGGTGGAACAATAAGATGGATTCTAAAGGTTTCTAAAATTGGAAAAAGATGGAGGGAACAATAAGACGGGTTTTAAAGGTTTAAAAAATTCTAAATGGAGATGGTAGTGAAAGACTAATTGTGGAATCGAAGGATATTTCAAAGTAGAAGTGGCCGGAAGGCTGATGGACATATGGTCGACCCATATAACAACCTTTATGACGTGAGTGCATTATTTGTAGTGTGTATATAATATATATGAGGATGTGTAATATTTACAAAAGATTGATCAAGAGTTTTAAGATATCTTTATTGTTTTTAGAGGAAGAAGGATAATGACCTTCTAGTAAGAATATTCTTCTCATTTGGAATGGGAAAGCATAATATTATAACAAACTTAAATATATGAACTATATACAATTGTATGTTGATGAGAAGCTCTATGCAATGCCATATTTTTAAATCCATAGTTATAATATGCATAAATAATAGCTCATAGTAGTATTATAGTATATATCACAAATATTTTTATATTCCCTTATATTGTGTGTGGAATATATTATTTATTTTTCTGTATACATCAAATTTAGGTATCAACACAAATTAATTTTGAGACATAAAATCAAGGAATCGTTAATGGAATTTCTTCACCTTATGTGAACAATTATCAATTACATAATGGTCACTTCGCATATGATTCCTTTCTCACTCTTATTGAGGATGAATCCAATATCCACAATCCCATGCACTCCCTTGATATCTTTTATTTAGCATCTAGTTCTTCCATTCAATGGCAAAAAACCCAGTGTTTCCAACAATATTTCCTCCCAATGCCTGATTGCCAACCTCTTTTGAGTGAAGGATTCTTGCACATGGAGAAATTTTTAAATTTCTTGGCATCCCTTTTTCCTTCCAAGCATCTTCAGCTGAGATATGGCAGTACGTTATTCAATGGGTGGAAAAAAATTGATTATTGGATCACAAGACCCTTGTCCTCGGTAAAAATTTCCAAATTTGGTCTAAAGTCTTAGAGTTCATGCAAGTTTACTACTCCTCCTATTGGGTGCCTTCCAAATCCTTTATTCAAAAACTAGAGAAGCTCCTTGAATCCTTTCTTTGGGCTAACACTTCCACTAAAAGGTTTTCATTGTGTTTCTTGGGAGATAAGTTACCTTCCCCATCTCTAGGGGATTGGGCCTTATTAACAATCAGCATCAAGGGAGGGAACTCTGTGTGAAATGGATTGTTTGATGCATCCAAGGCCAAGAAGCATGGGAAATGCTTCTACACCATGACATCATAGAAGGATCACCTTACAACCACCCTACATGGAAATTTCTAGGGTTTTCAACATCCTTATTGCTCTGATACCTATTAAAGTTGTTGGCACCTTTGTGCTTAAAATCATTTGGAAAGCATGGGAGTGTATCAAAACATGGCTTTTGATGGAATGCAGTGATGGATTTCGTAACATCCTCTCCATTAACCATCATTACCTCTAGTGGTCATCAATATTTCAGGCTCGAGATAAGTATTTTACATACATCCTAAGGATTCTTGTGCTAAAACTTTTCAAATGTGACATTTTCACCATCAAAGATTTATTTTATAAAAATCTCAATCCTGGTTCTCTTGGCCTAAAATTAAAGCTCAATATCGGCTAACAAACTAGGATCAGATCAACATCACTATAGTGCTCAATTCGGTCACTGAGCACATGTTGAATAATATTTATTTGCAGTCCTCTCACCCATGTTCAATGGACTGAAAATGGTATGCAGATACCCCATTTCACAATTATTCAGCTAGGAAAGGCTACCGATGGCATTCATCTCATTTACCCATAGTTGAAAAACTCAACACTCGATGGGGGATACATTCCACTTTGTCTTCCTAGGGAGTAGTGATTTGACACCATTTGGTCTATATGTGTGGAGCGTAAAATTTCCCACTTTCTGTGGTGTATTCTGCAACAAGATCTTCGTGTGGGGTCTTAACATGTTCAAATTAGGGGTCCCATCTCCCAAGTACCCATTTTGTGGCCACTTGGAAACTATAATTAATCTTATCTAGTTTTTTTGAAAGCTCAGCTTGTTTGAAATTGATCCCCTCATTTTTCTTTCCACTCATACCCCATTTCTTTACTTTTCATAATATCCTTTTAGGAGATAATCCCAATAATTTTCCTATATTCACCCAAATTTGGCATGTTTTCAAGAGGGGAAATTATGTTTTGGATATGGAAAGAAAGAAATGCTTTTTCATTGCTAATTTTTTATTTGATCAATAATTTTTGTGTATAAGAAGTCTATTGTTATCTCTGATGTGTTTTTGAAGATTCAAGTCTAGCCGAACAAAGTCTCCTTCAAGGTGGACCACCTCAAGACTTTGTTATTACATTGGGGGGATGCTCAATGCAATGTTGCCTGGGAACCGGCCTTATCATCTCAGTACTCCTCACTACATGGTCATGGTGGTTTTCACAGCCATTCTTAGTGGCATTCATTTAGTCAAGCTCTTCATTCACCCCACTCTCAGAATCAACAGAGTCACTCATCACCATCTCGCCAACAAGGCTAAGGGTCCTGTACTCGACATCTCGGGTGGAGGGGCTCACATCCTACCCCCTAGATGCACACAATTGATGGCTGGAATCTACCCCCACCACCACTACAATATTCTAACAAGTTCCCCCACCTATCTCTCACCATCCTCACTCACGAGGAGGCCAAAAATGAAGAAGAAAATCCCACTTTGGTTGGGACATTCCAAATGTCGGCAAGGACCTCTTGCAATCGGGTTGATAAGATGACCATGATCCTCCCGCTTCAGGAATGTTTTCCATTGCTCCTTAATTTTGGATTCTATTAATCTCCTAGGTGTTTCCTAGTTTGTAGTTCTCTAGGCTCAACCTAATTTGCTCCTTGTTTTTTCATTAGTGGTTTGTGCGTGTGCTCTCATACCGCCCACTTTTTTGTTGAAAGATGTCTTGTATATTATTGAATTAATATAATATAAGATCTCTTTTCATCAAAAAATAATTTTTCACCACTATTAATGTACTAAAATGAAAATTAAAATATATTAAAATCAACATAAATTACAAATTCAAGCATATTAAAATCACTATACATTACACTCGTTGAATCAAGATTATCCAAAATTAGTGTTTTAAATATTTTTCGATAGACTTATTTATTGTACTTAATAATGTTAAATCCCTTCATGGGTCTTAAAAGAATGGGTTATCCCTAATATTATCTTCCATAATTTGACTTGTATAAGAAATAATCTCACCCAAATCCCAAACATAGAATTACTTTATTTAATACTTTGGTGGAAAATTATCCTGATAGAATTGCTTTATTGTTTCACTGATTTTATCTTTACATCTATAGACACATAAGCTCTTCTTTTAGATTAATGAGTTTTGATCAGGGCCAAACTACATAAAACATGTAAGGGATTAGGTTCAAAAAAAAAAAACTTAAGTTTGATCTAAGAAAAGGAAAGGATTATCGGCATAGGTTGTCACATTGAATAATTGTTGAGTGCATTCTATCAAACAACATCAATGCTCCATGAGGTCCATAAGAATATTTATGTTTTCTATTAATTTTAGGTTACCAAGAAAAATCATAAGAAAAGGAAAATATGTTGAAAATATTTCTAAAAAATTATACTTGTGAACAAATGACACTTCAAAGAATGATGTCTTTATTTCCTAATATTTGATAACTTTTGGTATACATAATCAGAAAATTGGGGTCAACCCCTAAAAAATTAACATTCAAAGAATATTAGACCATGGTCCCCTCTCCACTAAATAATTAATCTTTAAATCTCATAAATGAAGAAACATGGGTGGAAAAATAAGATGAGTTCTAAAGGTTTCAAAAATTTGAAAAACATCGAGGGAACAATAAGATGGGTTCTAAAGGTTTCCCAAAATTCTAAATGGAGATGTAGTGAAAAACTAATTTGTGGAACCTAGGGATCTTTCAAAGTAGAAGTGGCTGGAATGATGAAGCTCATATGGTCAACCCATATAACAACCTTTATTACGTGAGTGCATTATGTGTAGTGTGTATATAATATATATGAGGATGTGTAATATATACATAAGATTGATCAAGAGTTGTAAGATAACTTGATTGCTATTAGAGAAATAAGGATAATGACCTTCTAGTAAGAATATTATTCTCATTTGGAATGGGTGAGCATAATATTGTACCAAACATAAATATATGAACTATAGAAAATTGTATGTTGATGAGAGGCTTTATGCAATTCCATTTTTTTCAAACCATTGTTATAATATGAGAAGCTTTATTCTTGTAGCCGAAGGCTTTGGGTATCTTCTTTCCAAAACAAAAATTGAGGACTCATTATGGGAATTTCATTCCCTTCTATAAAAATACTCAATTACTTAATGGTCACTTTGTAGATGATTTATTTCTCATTCTTAATGAGGATAAATCCAATATGTACAATTTCATGCACCTTTGCTTGATATCTTTATTTAGTGTATGGTTCTTCCTTTCAATGGTGGAAAACCCAGTGTTAGCACCAATATTTTCTCCCAATGCTCAATTAACTGGCCTCTTTTGAGTGGAATATTCTTGTACATGGATAAATGTTTAAATTTATTGGCATCCCTTTTTCTTTTCAAGCATCGTAGGCCGATATTTGGCAGTATGTTATTCAAAAGGTGGTTAAAAAACTAGATTATTGGATCACTAGACCTTTATCCTTTGTAGGAAAATTCCAAATTTGGTCTAAAGTCCTAGTAGCCACACACATTTATTACTTGTCCTGTTGGGTTCCTTCCAAAGCCTCTATCCAGAAACTAGAGAAGCTCCTCAAATCCTTTCTTTGGGCCAACCTTCCACTTCCAGAGGTTTTCATTGTGTTTCTTGGGAGATATGTTTCCTTCCCCATAACTCTGGGGGGTTGGGCCTTATTGACATTCAACATCAAGGGTGGGAAATCTTTGCAAAATGGATTGTTTAATGCATCCAAGGCCATGAAGTTTGGAAAGTGCTCTTGCGCCATGGAATCGAAGAAGGATCACCTTATGGCTTTCTTGCATGGAAAACTCTCGGGTTTTCAATCTTCTTATTGTTGTTGGACTTGTTAAATTTGTTGGCACCTTTGTGCTTAAAAGCATTTGGAAAGAATGGGAGTATATCAAATCATGGATTTAATGGAAAGGTGATGGCTTTCATAATGATATTTCCACTAACCATCATTCCCTTTGGTGGTCATCGATATTTCAGGATCACGATAAGTGTTTTGCAGACATCCCGGGGATTCCTACACTCAAAATTTTCAAGTGTGAAATTTTCACCATCCAAGATTTATTATGTAAACACTCTCAATCCTAGATCTCTTGGCCCGATCTTAAAGTTTGATATCATCTAACCAACCAGGATCACATCAACATCACTACAGTGCTCGATTTGGTTACTCACCACATGTTGCACAAGATTTGAAAACATTCTGAAATAAAACAAGACACAATTTTTCCCAAGATTAACATAGATTAATTCGAAGTTGATTAGATTCATCAGCAAGCTAAGGTTTCTTGAACAATCTCAGAGCTTTTCAATGGCTAGATAATTGCAACCAACTTGACATGATCAAATCTAAAACATAAGAGATTAACATGTTTCTCATATGGTCTCTCAGGAAGATGGGATTTCTCAAATTTTCTCATAAGAATTCAACCCTGACCATTTACATGACTAAAGCATGCTTTTTATAACACTCAATTTACATCCAAGCTTTCCCCTAAGAAAATAATATTTGAGGAACCTTTATTTGTTACATGTTTGATCATGATTTCTAGAAAATGACGTTTAATAAGTTTGCAACAAAAAGTTACTAGTTGTTCAAAAAGGTGAATCATTGCAAATATCTCCATCATTGTTTTAACTGGGAGTATGTTTTCATCATTCGTATATGCAACCTCCATAATTTCATCCTTTTCCCATTCTTTCCTCTAAAACTTTTCTCTACATCTAGCTTCTCTAGTAATTCACATTTTTGCAAGTGCTCGAGCAATTCCAACTTCAAAATATCAACCTTTACATTCCTTGGACTCACAAATTAAGCTTTAAATCCATTCAATTGCACTTTGTAGACAAAAAAACGACAAGGAATTTCCTCAAAAAATGATGAAAAACAATGTGTATTCACATCTCCAGAGTCTTGGAGCAAAAATGGTGGCAAAATCAGATGTAATGCACAAAAACCTTTTTTTCTTCCCTTTCTCAAATTTATATTAGAGTCGTTCACATGGAAAAATATGATTTGAAGTGGGCCTGGGGTTTCCTTTTGCATTTTATGAATTTTGGAGAAAATGTGCAATTTTCACATTTCACCCACCCCTCCACCTTTGAAATATAGGCTCGACACGTGGCTTAATTTGGGCCTTTGATGGAGTCACGGCTCATTTATGCAATTTTACCCTTTTTAACAAAAATGAAAAATTTCCAATTTTCCTCCATTGACCCGCCTTCCTACTAGTAAATTTTGATGTTGACCCTAGGGGAATTGTGGGTTATTTCATAACTTTTCTCCTTTTCACAAAAAGGAAAAATTCTTCAAAAACCATCGGTGACCCGCCTCCCCACTTATAGCTTGAAAAACTACCACGTGTCCTTCTTCGGGGTCAAAGTAAGACTTTTCCCTACCACTTTATATCTGTTGAATAGCCAATCAGAGACTATTGGGGCCGTGGGACCTATTTTGTATTTTTTACAAATGTGAACATAGTGCAAAAGTTCACCAAAAAGACCACCCAGGCCGCAACCATTTAAAAATGAACACGTATACACCTTCGGGAAAAAAGAGAAATTTTCTCCACCTTTATAAATTTGACTGGCCAATCAGAACTCAATGGGGCCATGGGGCCAAATTGATATTTTTGCAAACATAGAAAAAAGTTACAAGTTATAAAATAGACCTAACGTGCCTCATCCAATCAAAAGAGACCACGTAGCTGAATATGTTGAGATATAATTTTACAGGGAAAACATGCCCGTTGAACAATAAGATGCATGGGAACTTCACCATTTACACCTAGAATTGAATCTTTCTTCAAGGAAAAATAATTTGCAAATAATTCATGGCTCAAAACAATCCATGACCATAGAGAAGGATTTACAATAACACCCTGGTAAAGATAAAACTTGTACACATCCATTCGGGAGATAAAAATGACAGAGAGCCCAGAGATTGAAGAATTTTTAGAACAAATGGGGAGAGATCAAATCGAGCACAAACATGGCTCTGACTCGTGGATGGGCACTCCCTCCAAGTGCCACAAGAACAATAGAGCAGACCATGTGCCAAAAATCCATTGGGTAATGGAGTAAAAGAACAAGATTGTAGAGTTGAAAGACAATAACCAATCCTCCCAAGATGAACTGAGAAACCACCAAAAACTGGTCACTAGGGACTAGGACAAAAAAAAAACATGAAAGCAAAATGAAACCAAAAGACTATACACTTTGTACAATGGTGTGCACCCTTATTAAGAGAAAATAATCAAGGAAAATTTTTAATTGCCTACCATTCTGGATATGACCATGCTAAGCAGTTCTGATACATCTTTAACAATTGGTCATATGATTGTTTCTCTTTTCCATCCAAGTTACTATTTGACCACATTTTTCAAGCTTATCCTTTGTGCCTATGTCAAGCTTTTCAACATCTCTCGAGGCTACATCAAACATAAGAGTCCAGGAAAATCAACCTACTCAAGATATCTGCATCGATCATTTTCATACTCCTTGAAAACAACATAGCTCACAGAGTTATCAACATCAGTGTCTATGTGCAATATTCCATAAGAAGCATTGTTGGGGTCCTCAATGAGATATAAAATTTTCTTTTCACCAAGTAACTTCACAAGGCTTCCCTCAATTGGTATGGTGGCATAAGACATTTCCATTTTCACACTTCCACCCACACTAGCTACCCACTTTCTAGATAATAACATCCCCCACTTAGTAGGACAATCCACAATTACTACATTTAAAGTTAAGTACTTTCTTGGATATGCTTGCCAATTACACTACTAAGCCTTTGACACATCCAACTATTGGCACCTCTCTTGAATCCATGGTAGTGCACTTCCCATAAGCTGATGCTAGTTTGAGATTCAACTCATTCATGACCTCAAGAGGCATTACATTACATGAGGCTCCTGAATCAAACATGCAGTTATGTAACAACCTATCTTTAATAATTAGAGTAGTAAAAAATGGATCTACATTCAACTTGGACTCAACCAAGGATGTTCCAAAATATACTTTAGGTGGCTCACCTAGTTCTTCCTAAACTTGGGGTTTTTCTAACTCTATAATGGTAGGAGGAGTCTCAACATTGTTTACATTTCTACCTTGGGTAATCTTTTCTTCTTTCAATCCCAAATACTCAAAGGCCCTTTTCTTGTGCTCAAGAATCCTAAGCATCTCAACCATTGGAACATAAATCTTGATCTAACTCAAGACTTGGGAAATTTCATAAGGAATGTATTTGGGAAAGGAAACATTTAGAGGAAGACTAAAAAATCATCTGATAACAAAGGATTTTTCATGGTTTGAGCATGGGTAGGGATACTAGTTTTGTTTGGGGAAACAAGGCCTTTGTCAGATGTATCTTTCTTAGGAGTTTCTTTTGGGATATTGATAAGAACTGGAGTTTTTGGTTTTACGTGAGGCCCTACCACTTTGACAAATTTACTCCTAGTATTATATTATTTTTCTTGGTCAACCACAACATTCATTAACAACTACCTATCCTCCTCAGAAGAGATTCCTCCATCATACTTCTTAATCATTAATGCCCTTACGTATTAAAAATCATTATTAGGAAATTCAAAATATTCTACCATATCCATTTCAAAAGTATGAGAGGGTGGAAGGGGTCATACACGGTGAATGTAATCAAAGAAATCTAAAATAATTTTGAAACCGATTAATTCGGTCAATGTTGCTCCTTGTCGTGAGCTTGTAGAGCACTCCATCATGCACACATCATCATCAATGTCATCATCAACTTCCTCAACTTCTTTTTCTTCATCACATGGGGCATGTGGCAAGAAAAATCTATCACACCACTCCATATCATGGACCTCTTCCACAATAGCAACTCTGGAAGCTAAAGGATCAAGCACCAATCTATTTTCTTGGGGTTGGGGTTTTATTTCCCGATCCCATCTCGGTCCCTTTACCCCTATCATCGATCTATGATCACCTCTAGGATGATTTGAAAATATTTCTTGACCTTGTGGCTTGTGTTGACCTTGAGAACCTTGTCCAATCCCCTTCTCTACTCTGGCCAGTTTATAGGATATTTCTTTAACAACTCGACCAAAGCTTTTACCTCTCTTCTAGTTCAATAAACTTACTCGACTGAGGATTCTCTGGATTGATCAGCTTGATACCTTCCCTCTTAGGAGGCTTACCAACTACCTTGGTGTTATTTTCAATCTGTAAAGCCATGGTGAAGGCCTACCTCAATGTTCTTTGGTTCTTGTCCCTTAAATAATAGGCAACCTTTTTGTCAAAAGCATTAGATTATTTTATTAAAAAGAAACATCACTTGGCCTCAGGATCACAGGTAGCCTATTCAAGGTCTTATTGAACCAAGTATTGAAGTCATGAACAAATACATTAGGATTCTTCTTAATATTATAAAATTTAGAAAAAGAAACCTAGGATCTGTCTTATCCCCATATTGCAATCTTAAAGCATTCTTCATTTCTGTCCATGAGTCTATTGAGTTGTCTGGTAAAGATTTATATCATTCACGTGCATCCTCCTAAAGATTATGAATAAACAATTTTATATACACATGCTCAAATTCAATCTCAAAGTCTTCCATCGTATTGAAAAAAAGTTTTAAATGCTAATCACTAATGATAGCATTATTCCCTTGAAATTTAGGCAGTCTATTTCTAACATCTTATGGCACTGCATTTGGATATCCAGCCATACCTCTAAAATCTATAGAACAAAAAGTATTCACAAAAAAAGGAGGTCTGGGTGGGGACTGGGCCATATTCCCTTGAGGGGTGATCTTACAGGAGAAATAGAATGATGAGGGACAAGGGGTCTTTGGAAAAAAAGAGGATAATTTTCAAAATGAATGTCCTTTAAAGATTTTGTTTCATGGAAAACCTTATCAACTTTGGAAAATACAGGGACAGAATGAGAAGCACATTTATCAGACAAAAATGAAGGCCCCTATCTAGTTGGAGAATTCAGATCTATATGAAAATTACCTCATTTAGAATCACTTGAAGAAGAATGGTAATCCTCAACCGCAAGTTGATCACTTTCCACAATGGATAACTCTTTTCTTGATTCCTGATCTCACGCTATTTTCCAAACTATTTTTCCTTCTAAATTTTTCTTTCCCAGTTCTAGAAACAACTTCGTGGTAGTGTCTTTAGTGAAGAAAGATCTTCTTCCTTCCAACTTTGCAAATATTAGTGATAGATTCACTTAAAATAGGTTAAGGCACTGGTATTTATCAAAATTTAAATCAACACGGAGTCGCCACTAAGGATTTTCACCTTAGTTTTGTAGATGCACTATAAATGACCTGTCAAATATCTATAAACACTTAAATCCTACAAATCCTAGAAGATCTTACCTTCCTCTATGTGTATTTAGCATTGATGATGTAAACTTAGTGCAAAAACAAAAATGGAAATATTGCACACAAACTTATAACTTACACAAATCTTACAGATCTCAACAAAGGATGACGTTTCAACAATTATTTGAACTTAGATCATGTAAGAAACATTACCAAGGTCGGTATGAGAATGCCTTTGAAGAATCCTTAGAAACAATGCCAATATGGTGTTGTTGCCACACAAATAGGTCCTGGAGTTCAATTAAACCCCGAAAATGGTGCCAATCTGGTGTTGTTGCCACACAAATAAGTCCCAGAATTCAAATAATCCCTAGTAATGCTAATAAGTCCCTGGAAATGGCACCAATATGGGTGTTGGTATCCAAATTGATTCTCCTTTGCAAGTTGAGCAACATCAAAAATTTAACAAGAATCCTAGAGACCATAAATCATCATGTATGTAGTTTTGTAGCTAGGGAGGTGATTCAACTAGCTCTTTGTCACTCAGATGTTGGAGAAATGGATAACACCTTCAAAAGGATTTGATCTATCCTCACTACTTTAGGTTGTGCCTTTCAACTAGGGTGAGAGGACCCATTTTGTAACCTTTGTTGGTGAGGAGAATGAAGATATCCTTCTTTGCAAAAATTTGAATGGAAACCTTGATAAAATATGATTAATGCACCACAATTTAACTCTCTCGAGTTGTCACTTCTAAAGAATGGTGATATTTTCTAAACAAGTTTAAGGTTACTAAAGACATTATGGAATCCTGATTACTTCTACATATTTTGGCAATAGAATTTATTCATTTGTAGACATACATGGAAAACATGGGTAGTTCAGGTAGGATTCTTTGTTTTTGAATATTTTTGGTGGGAGATTAAGCAAGATAAACTTGATTTTTCCAAATCTTTGAGAACCTTCACAAAAATTAGAAAACTAAATGACAAAATGCTTCAGAATAGCTAAAATATTCCTTCAACTAGAAGGTGTGCATCAATGGAGGCCCAGATTTGCACGGTTTCACACAATATTTGAGAATTCAACATGAAGGATCGAGCTAAAGACTCAATTAAATATTAAAGACCCTTGGTTCCTCATGCCTAAGATACACTCAAAGGCTTATAGACAATATTTATCAACAAAATGACAGTAAAGTGATTTTAAATTGTTTATCTCATTACAGGATGAAGGCTCTTCTCATAATGAAATTGCAAATGACACTAAAATATCACAGGAAGAGATCCTATGTGATTCGAGGAATTTTAACACAAGATTGCAATAAAAACATCCAAAACCATTTGAAAACATTCTAAAATAAAAGCAGACACAATTTTTTTGAAGATTAACATAGATTAATTCGAAGTTGATTAGATTCATCAGTAGGGGAAGGTTTCTTGAAAAATCTAAGATCTTGTCAATGTTTGTACACTTGTAACCAACTTGACATGATCAAATCTAAAACATAAGAGATTAATAGGTTTCTCAGATGGTCTCTCAAGAAGATGGGCTTTCTCAAATTTTCATGTAAGAATTCAATCCCCAACCATTTGCATGACTAAAGCATGCTTTTTATAACACTCAATTTACATCCAAGCTTTCCCTCTAAGAAAATAATATTCGAGGAACCTTTGTTTGTTACATGTTGTATCATGATTTCTAGAAAATGACGTTTAATAGGTTTGCAACAAAAAAATTTCCAGTAGTTGTTCACAAAGGTGAATCCTTGCAAATATCTCCATCATTCTTTTAACTGGGAGCATGTTTTCATCCTTCGTGCATGCAACCTCCATCATTTCATTCTTTTCCCATTTTCTCCTCTACAACTTTGCTCTGCATCCAGCTTCTCTAGTAATTCATGTTTTTACAAGTGCCCGAGCAATTCCAACTTCAAAATATCAACCTTTACATTCCTTGGACTAAAAATTAAGCTCTAAATCCATTCAATTGCACTTTGCACAAAAAATGACAAGGAATTTCATCAAAAAATGATGAAAAACAATGCATATTCACATCTCCAGGAGTCTTGGAGAAAAATGGCAGCAAAATCAGATTGCAATGCACAACAACTATTTATTCTACCCTTTCTCAACTTTAGATTAGGGTCATCCATGTGGAAAAATCTGATTCGAAGCATGACTGGGTTGCCTTTTTGCATTTTATGACTTTTGAAGAAAATGTGCAATTTTTACATTTTGGCCCTCCCTCTACCTTTTAAATAAAGGCTCGACATGTGGCTTAATCTAGGCCTTTGATAGAGTTATGGCTCATTTATGCAATTTTACCCTTTTTAACAAAAAGAAAGAATTTCCAATTTTCCTCCGCCGACCGGCCTTCCCGCTTGTAACTTTTGATGTGGGCCCAGTGAGAGTTATGGGTTATTTCATAACTTTTCTCCTTTTCACAAATAAGGCAAAATCTTCAAAAACCTTTGGCAACCCACCTCCCCACTTTGAATTTTTAATGTTGAGCCAAAAACTTCAAAGTGCTCTAATGACCCACCTTTCCCTTCTAACTTTTATGTGGGCCCCAACGGAGTTGTGAGTTATTTCATAACTTTGCACCTTTTCACAAAAAAGGAAAAATCTTCAAAAACCTCCGGTGACCCGCTTCCCCACTTGTAGCTTGAAAAAATACCACGTGTCCTTCTTCGGGGTCAAAGTAAGACTTTTTCCCTATCGCTTCATATCTATTGAATAGCCAATCAGAGACTATCGAGGCCATGGGGCCAATTTGGTATTTTTACAAATGTGACCATAGTGGCAAATTTCACCAAAAAGACCCGTCGAGAAGCAACCAATTAAAATGAACATATACACCTTCGGGAAAAAAAAGAGAAATTTTCTCCACCTTTATAAATTTGACTAGCCAATCAAAACTCAATGGGGCCATGGGGCCAAATTGATCTTTTGCAAACATAGAAAAAAATTACAAGTTATAAAATAGACCCGACATGCCTCATCCAATCAAAAGAGACCATGTAGCTGAAGATGCTAAGATATAATTTGATGGGGAAAACATGCCCATCAAATAGTAAGATGTAGGGGAACTTCACCATTTGCACCCAAAATTGAATCTTTCTTCAAGGAAAAATAATTTACAAATAATTCATGGCTCAACAAAGCAATCCACAACCATAGAGAAGGATTTACAATAACACCCTGGTAAAGATAAAACTTGTATGCATCCATTCGGGGAGATAGAAAATACGACAGAGCCTACAGATTGAATAATTTTTAGAACAAATGGGGTGAGATCAAATCGAGCACTAACATCGGCTTCGACTTGGGGATGGGCACACCTCTGAGTTCCACAAGAATAATAGAGCAGACCATGTGCAAAAAATCCATTGGGCAATGGAGTCAAAGAACAAGGTTGCAGAGCCTAAATACAATAACCGATCCTCCCAAGATGAACTGAGAAACCACAAAAAAATGGTCACCATAGACCAGGACAAACAAAAAAACATGAAAGTAGAATGAAACCAAAAGACTATACACTGTATAATGGTGTGCACCCTGATTCAGAGAAAATAATCAAGGAAAAATTTCAAGTGCCTGCCATTCTGGATATGACCATGCTAAGCAATTCTAATATGTCTTTAACAACTGGTCATATGATTGTTTCTCTTTTCCATCCAAGTTGCTATCTGACCACATTTTTTCAGGCTTATCCTTTGTGCCTATGTCAATTATTTAAAAAATCTCTCAAGGCTGCATCAAACATCGAGTCCTAGGAAAATCAACATGCTCATGATATCTTCATTGATCATTTTCATACTCCTTGAAAACAACATAGCTCACAGTGTTATCAACATCAGTCTCTGTGTGCAATACTTCATAGGAAGCATTGTTGGGGTCCTCAATGAGATAGAAAATTTTCTTTTCACCAAGTAACTTCAGAAGGCTAACCTCAATTTTATGGTGGCATAAAACATGTCCATTTACACACTTCCACCCACACTAGCTACCCACTTTCTAGATAATAACATCCCCCACTTAGTAGGACAATCCACAATTACTACATTTAAAGTTAAGTACTTGCCTGGATACGCTGCCAATTACAATACTAAGCCTTTGACACATCCAACTACTAGCACATCTCTTGAATCCATGGCAGTGCACTTCCCATAAGCTATTGTTACTTTGAGATTTAACTCATTCATGACCTCAAGAGGCATTACATTACATGAGGCTCCTGAATCAAACATGGAGTTATGTAACAACCTATCTTTAATAATTAGAGTAGTAAAAATGGATCTACATTTAGCTGGGACTCAACCAAGGATGTTCCCAAATATACTTTAGGTGGCTCACCTAGTTCTTCCAAGTACTTGGTGTTTTTCCAACTCTGTAATGGTAAGAGGAGTCTCAACATTGTTTACATTTCTGCCTTGGGTAATCTTTTCTTCTTTCAATACCAAATACTCAAAGGCCTTTTTCTTGTGCTCAAGAATCCTAAGCAACTCAACAATTGGAACAAAATCTTGATCTGACTCAAGACTTTGACAATGTCATAAGGAACGTATTTGGGCAAGGTAACATTTGGAGGAAGACTAAAAAACTCATCTGACAACAAAGGATTTTTCACGGTCTGAGCATGGGAAGGGATACTAGTTCTATTTGGGGAAACAAGGACTTTTCCAAATGTATCTTTCTTAGGAGTTTCTTTTGGGATATTTGTGAGAACTGGAGTTTTTGGTTTGGCATGAGGCCCTGCCCCTTTGACAACTTTACTCCTAGTGTTATATTATTTTTCTTGGGCAACCACAACATTCATTAACAACTTCCTATCCTCCTCAAAAGGGATTCCTCCATCATACTTTTAATCATTAATGCCCTTAAGTATTCAAAATCATTATTAGGAAATTCAAAATATTGTACCATATCTATTTCAAAAGTATGAGAGTGAGGAAGGGGTAATACCTAGTGAATACAATCACATAAATCTACAACAGTTCTTATGCACTTATTAATTCAGTCGAAGTTGCTCCTTGCCATGAGCTTATAGAGCACCCCATCATGCACACATCATCATCAATGTCATCATCATCTTCCTCAACTTCTTTTCTTCATCACATGGGGCATGTGGCAAGAAAAATCTATCACACCACTCCATATCATGGACCTCTTCAATAGTAGAAACTCTGGAAGCTAAAGGATCAGGCACCAATCTATTTTCCCCGGGTTGGGGTTGTCTATTTCCTGATCCCATGGGCCCTTTACCCCTATCATTTGATCTATGATCACCTCTAGGATGATTTGCAAATATTTCTTGACCTTATGGGTTGTGTTGACCTTGGCAACCTTATCCAATCCCCTTCTCTGCTCTATCTAGTTTATAGGATATTTCTTTAAGAGCTCAGGCCAAAGTTTTTACAACCTCTTCCAGATCAACAAACTTACTCAACTAAGGATTATCTAGATTGATCATCTTGATACCTTCCCTCTTAGGAGGATTTCCAACTACCTTGATGTTATTTTCAATCTGCAAAGCCATGGTGAAGGCCTACCTCAATGTTCCTGGGTTCTTGTCCCTTAAATAATAGGCAACCTTTTTTCAAAAGCATCAAAGTATTTTATTAAACAAGAAACATTATTTGGCCTCAGGATCACATGTAGCCTTTTCAAGGTCTTATTGAACCAAGTATTGAAGTCATGAATAGATTCAATAGGATTCTTCTTAATATTTTAAAATTCAGACAAAAGAAACCTAGGATATGTCTTATCCTCATATTGTAATCTAAAAGTATTTTTCATTTCTGTCCATGAGTCTATTGAGTTATCTGGTAAATATTTATACCAGTCACGTGCATCCTCCTCAAGAGTATGAATAAAAAAATTTATATACACATGCTCAAAATCAATCTCAAAGTCTTCCATTATATTGACAAAAAGTTTTAAATGTTGATCGCGAGTGATAACATTATTCCCTTGAAATTTAGGAAGTCTATTTCTAACATCTTATGGCACTACATTTGAATATCCATCCATACCTCTAAAATCTATAGGACCAAAAGTATTCACAACAAAAGGAGGTCTGGGTGGGGATAAGGCCATATTCCCTTGAGGGGGTGATCTTACAGGAGAAACAAAATGATGAGGGACAAGGGTTCTTTGGAACACAGGAGTATAATTTTCAAAATGAATGTCCTCTAAAGACTCTGTTTCATGGAAAACCTTATCAACTTTGGAAAATACAGGAAAAACTTAGAAGAAAACTTATCAAACACAAATGAAGGCCCCACTCCAGTTGGATAATTCAGATCTATATGAAAATTAATTGATTGAGAATCACTTGAAGAAGAATGGTAATCCTCAACCATAGGTTGATCACTTTCCACAATGGATAATTCTTTTCTTGATTCCTAATCTCCAACTATTTTCCATATTCTTTTTCCTTCTAAATTTATCTTTCCCAATTTTGGAAACAACTTTCTAATAGGGTCTTTAGTGAAGAAAGATATTTTTCCATCCATATTTGAAAATATTAGTGACAAATTCACTTTAAAAAGATTAAGGCACTAGTATTTATCAAAATTTAAATCAACACGGAGTCGCCACTAAGGATTTTCACCTTAGTTGTGTAGATGCACTATAAATGAACTATCAAATATCTATCAACACTTAAATCCTACAAATCCAGCAGATATGACCTTCCTCTACCTAGTATTTAACATTGATGATGTAAACTTAGTGCAAAACCAACATAAACTAGAAATATTGCACACAAAACTAGTAACTTGCACAAATCTTACAGATCTCAACAAAGGATGACGTTTAAACAACGTATTTGCACTTAGATCATGTAATAAACATTACCAGGATGGTATGAGAATGCCTTTGAATAATCCTTAGAAACAATGCCAATATGGTGTTGTTACCACACAAATAGGTCATGGAGTTTAAATAATCCCCAGAAATGGCTCCAATGTGGTGTTGTTGCCACACAAATAAGTCCCAGAGTTCAAATAATCCTAACAATGCTAATAAGTCCCTAGCAATGACACCAATCTAGGTGTTGGTATCCAAATTGATTCTCCTTTGCAAGTTGAGCAACATCACAGATTTAACAAGAAGCCTAGAGATAGATAAATCATCATGTATGTCATTTTGTAGCCAGGGAGGTGATTCAACTGGCTCTTTATCACTCATATGTTAGAGAAATGGATAGCACCTTCAAAAGGATTTGATCTATCCTCACTACTTTAGGTTGTTCCTTTCAACTAGGGTGAGAGGACCCATTTTGTAACCTCTGTTGGTGAAGGAGAATGAAGATATCCTTCTTTGCAAAATTTGAAAGGAAACCTTGAGAAAATATGATCAATGCACCACAATTTAACTCTCACAAATTGTCACTTCTAAAGAATGGTGATATTTTCTAAACAGGGTTAAGGTTACTAAAGACATTATGGAATCCTAATTGCTTCTACATAATTTGGCAATAGAATTTATTCATTTTTGGACATATAAGGCAAATAGGGGTAGTTCAGGTAGGATTCATTATTTTTGAATAATTTTTGGTGGGAGATTAAGCAGGATAAACTTGATTTTTCTAGATCTTTGAGAACCTTCACAATAATTGGAAAACTAAATGAAAGAATGCTTCATAATATATAAGTTATTTCTTCAACTAGAAGGTGTGTAACAATGGAGGCCTAGATTTGCACGGTTTCACCCAATCTTTGAGAATTCAACACGAAGGCTCAAGCTAAAGACTCAAATAAATATTAAATACCCTAGGTTCCTCATGCCTAAGATACACTGAAAGGCTTACAGATAATCTTTATCAACAAAATGATAGTAAAGTGATTTTAAATTGTTTTTCTCATAACAAGATGAAGGCTCTTCTCATAATGATATTGCGAATGCCACTAAACTATCACAAGGATGAGATCCTGTGTGATTCAGAGGTATTTTAACACAAGATTTCAATAGAAACATCAAAACCATTTGAAAACATTCTAAAATAAAAAAGACACAATTTTTCCCAAGATTAACACAGATTAATTCGAAGTTGATTAGATTCATCAGTAGGGGAAGGTTTCTTGAACAATCTTAGAGCTTGTCAATGGCTATACACTTGCAACTAACTTGATATGATCAAATCTAAAACATAATAGATTAACAGGTTTCTCATATGGTCTCTCAGGAAGATGGGATTTCTCAAATTTTCTTGTAAGAATTCAACCCTAACCATTTGCATGACTAAAGCATGCTTTTTATAACACTCAATTTACATCCAAGCTTTCCCCCAAGAAAATAATATTCAAGGAACATTTGTTTGTTACATGTTTGATCATGATTTCCAAAAATGACGTTTAACAGGTTTGCAAGAAAAATTTCTAGTTGTTCACAAAGGTGAATCATTGCAAATATGTCCATCATTGTTTTAACTGGGAGCACGTTTTCATCCTTCGTGCATGCAACCTCCATCATTTCATCCTTTTCTCATTCTTTCCTCTGCAACTTTGCTTTGCATCCAGCTTCTCTAGTAATTCACATTTTTACAAGTGTCGAGCAATTCCAACTTCAAAATATCAACCTTTACATTCCTTGACTCACAAATTAAGCTCTAAATCCATTCAATTACACTTTGCAGACAAAAATGATAAGGAATTTCATCAAAAATGATGAAAAACAATGCGTATTCACATCTCTAGGAGTCTTGAAGGAAAAATTGTGGCAAAATCAGATGCAATGCACATCAACCATTGATTATGCCCTTTCTCAACTTTAGATTAGAGTCGTCCATGTGGAAAAATCTGATTTGAAGCGGGCCTTGAGGTTTCTTTTGCATTTTATGACTTTTGGAGAAAATGAGCAATTTTCACATTTTCCCCGCCCCTCCGCCTTTGAAATACAGGTTCGACACGTGGCTTAATCTTGACATTTGATGGAGTTGTTGATCATTTTTTCTTTACCCTTTTCAACAAAAATGCAAAATTTTTAATTTTCCTCTACCGACCTACCTTCCTGCTTGTAACTTTTGATGTGGACCCCAACAGAGTTGCGATTTATTTCATAACTTTTTCTCATTTTAACAAAAAGGAAAAAATCTTCAAAAACCTTTGACGACCCGCCTCCACGCTTTGAATTTTCAATGCTAAGCCAAAAACTTCAAAGTGCTCCGACGACCCACATTTCCACTTCTAACTTTTGATTTGGGCCCCAACGGAGTTGCAGGTTATTTCATAACTTTGCTCCTTTTCACAAAAAGGAAAAAATCTTCAAAAACCTCCAGTGACCTCGCCTCCTCCTCTTGTAGCTTGAAAAATTGCCACGTGTCTTTCTTTGGGGTCAAACTAAGACTTTTTCCTTGCCACTTCATATCTATTAAATAGCCAATCAGAGACAATTGGGGCCGCGAGGCCAATTTGGTATTTTTTACAAATGTGACCACAGTGGAAAATTTCACCAAAAATACCCATCGGGCCGTAACAAATTAAAAATAAACATGTATACAACTTTGGGGAAAAAAAGAGAAATTCGTTCTGCCTTATAAATTTGACCGGGCAATAAGAACTCAATGGGGCCGCGGGGCCAAATTGATCTTTTTGCAAACATAGATAAAAGTTCCAAGTTATAAAATAGACCCGACGTGCCTCATCTAATCAAAAGAGACCACAAGATCAATTTAACAGGGAAAACATGCCCGTTGAACAATAAAATAAATATGAGCAATGAGAAAATTTGATGTGCATCTTATTGTTCGATGGGCATGTTTTCCATGTCAAATTATCTCTCAACATCTTCAGCTACGTGGTCTCTTTTGATTGGATGAGGCACGTCAAGTCTATTTTATAACTTCAGAACTTTTATGTATGTTTGCAAAAGATCAATTTGGCCCACGGCCCTATTGAGTTCTTATTGGCGATCAAATTTATAAGGCAAAATGAATTTCCTTTTTTACCCCGAAGTTGTATACATGTTTATTTATAATTGGTTATGGCCCGATGGGTATTTTTGGTGAAATTTTCCGTTGTGGTCACATTTGTAAAAATACCAAAATATTTTATAGTTTTGTAAAATATGAACAACCTCCAATAGAATTCATTTACATAAGTCAACACAATTCTAAATGTACAAACTTTAGAGGTGCTCTTGCTCTTGTTGTTTTACCAACTGGGAAAGAATCTTTGTGTTGGTTCCCCAAAATACATCCTTCACATACTCTTTCCGGTTTTTGAATCAATGGAAAACATTTAACCATAATATTTCTATGAAGTAAATTCAAACCTCCAAAATTCAAATATCCATACCTAAGATGCCAAATCCATGATTCATCTTTCACGACTAATTGAAAATAAGATTGTTTCCCTTCAACGCAGGACTTAACTGTATTAGAGTAGGACTCATTTGCATTAGCGTATACCTCCTTTACATTTCCGTAGGACTCATTCACCTTAGCACATATCTCATATTATTGAATGTGGTACTCAGTAGAGGAATCATTTAACCTAGTGCAAGACTTGGCTATGAATTGAGTTGTTGATTTTACTACAAACAAGTCTGATTTTCTCTTTTTTTTCTGGTTTTAATATCGTAGGAAACATCCTATTGATGTTTATCTTCACTTTTGCAATCAACTTAGTGCTAGGAGCTTTTTCCATGATCGTGCACTCATTGTATTCCATATAAAATTAGTATCCTTTCTATACCAAGTGTCTAATACTCATAAGATTGTGCTTCAAACCTGTAACATAGTAAACATCATGCACATTATTTTCTCCCTCTATTTAGTTAGAATATTAACCATGCATTTTCCTTTTATAAACACAATATTGTTATTCCCAAGAGTAATATCACTCTTTATTGACTCATCCAAGTTGGAAAATAAATCTAGATTACCTGTCATGTGAATACTTCAACTAGAGTCCAAATACCATACATCACATGGAATTTCTTTTGATATATTGCACTCAATAAAGGATAAATAAGGTATTTCTTCGGAAATCCTTTTGCATGTAATAAACATATATGTAGAAATAAAACTTCCAACTTGATTTTTAATGTATGTCCTAGTCATATTGATTTTTCTTGCAATCATAAGCATAGTATCCTAACTTATTGTAATAATAACATTGAACATGAGACTTATCTTATCTCTAAACATAACTTTGTTCTTGACTTTGTCCTTTTCAACTTGAGTTTTATGAAATGTTGTTGCATCCTCTAGAAGTACTTCTTCCTCTGCCTCTGGGGATAAAACCATCTCTCCTTTTTCCACGACTACCTATTGTTTGGGATGTAAAAGATTGATCTACAAATCCATATGATATATTCATCCTTTGTTCTGATTCATTTGTGATGCATGATGTAGACACCTAAATTCCACTTTTACAATCTCATTGCCAAAAGCACACAAATCACTCTCATTGTTACCATTTCAGTTATAGTTAGTGATTTCCGCTATTTAACTAATGTTTCTTACCATTTTGGTCAATTAACAAAACATTTTTTATTTCCTAACCTCTTTCACATTTAGGATGTCGATTCATGACAAATCGTAAGTCAAAATTCTCTTCCAAAAAGATAATTAACAATTATTAGCTAATTAATTAATCCTATCTTACTCTTATTTTGGTCAATATACCATATTATTGGCTCAAACCCCTCTTTCAACCAATGAAAATCACTCATTTTTCTACTGGGTCTCGAAAGAATGGGTTATCCCTAATATTACATTTGGTCATTTGATGTGCACAAGAAAATAATCTCCCTCAATTCCCAACCAATAATACACTCACGAGTTCTTGGTTAAACAATCTTGGATCCCCCATTAGTTTTTTTCCTCTTTTCTTAGCTTCAAACCTACTACAACTAGTGTTGGCACTGACTTACAATTCGACATGTTAAATATTTTCAAAACATCATTAACATACTTTCCTTGTGAAATAAAAACTTCACTTTCTGATTGTTGAACTTCAATTCCCAAAAATTAATGCATAAGACCAAGATCTATCATCTCAAATTCCTTCTTCATGGATGATTTCAATGACTTTGTAGATATATTTATAGTAATGATCAAATCATCTACGTATAAACAAACAATTAGAATCTTACCTTGCTCATTTATTTTGGTGTATAAAGTAGGGTCACTACTTCTCCTACTGAAAACATTCTCAATCAAATAAAAATCAATTCTATTGCACGAAGCTCTAGGTTCTTGCTTGAGACCATAGAGCGCTTTCCTCAACTTGTATACTTTTACTTCATGAACTTCAACCTCATAACCTTCTGGTTGATTCACATAAAATTCCTCTTCAAGAAAATCATTCAAGAATGTTGATTTTACATCCATCAAATAAATAATTCATTTGTTTTGAGCTGATATTACTAAAACCATTCTTACCATGTCCAAATGTGTTAGTGATGCAAATGTTTCATTGTAGTCAACTCCATATTTTTGCGTAAAACCTCTTGCTACTAGCCTTGCTCTATGTTTTTGTAATTTTCCATCAACATTGTATTTGGTCGTATAGACCCACTTCACTCCTATCATGTTGTTTACTTTTAGAAGATCCATCAACTCCCATGTCTGATTCTTCTCTATGAAATTGATCTCATCATCCATAGCTTGTGTCCAAACTTCATTCTTTATAGCCTCTTTAAAATATATTGGATCTGCAACTTGAGAAAACAATGCAAAAACTGAAAAATGAGTTATTTGTATCAGCACTATAAATCTCACTAAGACTCCATGTTTTCCATTGTGCATGACTATTCGATGATGTACTGCTTTGTGGTGATGGAGTTGTTATTGGTGTTCTGTGCGATGTATCTTGCATGGTTGAAGATGACTAAAATCTTAGAGACCTCCTTGTTGTAGAAGGAGGTGTAGCTTGTGATACAATTTGTGGTGCATGTCCAAGACTAGAAGTTACATTACCTTGCTTCTATAAAGTTTCATCTTTCATATAATCATGTGAAATAGTTTCTGTTGTACTAACTATTTTCTCAATACTTCCATCCCATGCTTCATTTTCAATAAATTGTACATCTCTGCTGATCACAAATTTTTTAGTGACTGGATTGTACAACTTGTACACTTTTTTATTCTCTGAATACCCAACAATTATACACTTTTATCCTTTGTTGTCTAACTTCTTCCTTAGCTCTTCAGGCACATGTGTGTATGCCACACAACCAAAAAGTCTAAAATGAGAAACACTATGTTTCATGTTTGTCCATGCTTGTTGAGGAACCATGTTCTTAATAGTTTTTGTTAGACACCTATTTAAAATGTAAACAAAAGTTGCTACTACTTATGCATAATAGTCATTTGGAAGGTTCTTTTCCTTCATCATACATTTATTGATTTCCATAATGGTTCTATTCTTCCTCTCTGCCACACCATTCGGATTTGGTGCATACCTGGTAGTAAATTGCTTGTCTATACTATGATATTTGTAAAATTTTAAAAATTCATTGGAAACATACTCACCTCCTTTGTTTGTCCTTAAAAATTTGATGTAGTATCCACTTTAAAATTTTGAAATTATCAAAGGCTTCAGATTTGTGTCTTAGAAAATAAACCCATTTATTCCTTCTACTTAAAAATGTCATTAAAATTTTGAAATGTATCAAAGGCTTCTCTTTGTGTCTTAGAAAATAAACCCATTTATTCCTTTAAAACTATTTGAGTATTAATAAATGTCATAAAATATGAACAACCTCCAATAGAATTTATTTGCATAGGTCCACACAATTCTGATTGTAAAACTTTATAGGTACTCTTTCTCTTGATATTTTACCAACTGGGAAAGAATCTTTGTGTTTGGTTCCCCAAAATACATCCTTCACATACTCTTTCTAGTTTTTGAATCAATGGAAAACCTTTAACCATAATCTTTCTATGAAGTAAATTCAAACCTCCAAAATTCAAATATCCATACCTAAGATGCCAAATCCATGATTCATATTTCATGACTAATTGAAAATAAGACTATTTCCCTTCAACATAGGACTTAATTGTATTAGAGTAGGACTCATTTGCATTAGCATATACCTCCTTTACATTTCCGCAGACTCATTCACCTTAGCGCAGAACTCATTTTATTGAGTGTGGGACTCGGTAGAGGAATCATTTAACCTAGTGCAAGACTTGGCTATGAACTGAGCTACCGATTTTACTACAAACAGTCTGATTTTCTCTTTTTTTCTAGTTTTAATATCGTAGGAAACATCTTGTTGATGTTTATCTTCACTTTTTCAATCAACTTAGTGCTAGGAGCTTTGTCCATGATCATGCACTCATTGTCTTCAATATAAACTTAGTATCATTTCTGTACCAACTGTCCAATACTCATAAGATTTTGCTTCAAACCTATAACATAATAAACATCATGCACATTTTTTTTCTCCTCTTGTTTAGTTAGAATATTAACCATGCATTTTCCTTTTATAGACACAATATTGTTATTCCCAAGAGTAATATCACTCTTTACTGACTCATCCAAATTGGAAAATAAATCTAGATTACCCGCCATGTGAATAATGAAACCGAGTCCAAATACCATACATCACATGGAATTTCTTTTGATATATTGCACTCAATAAAGGATAAATAAGGTGTTGCTTCAGAAATCCTTTTGCATGCAATAAACATAGATGTAGAAATAAAACTTCCAACTTGATTTTTAATGTCTGTCCTATTCATATTGATTTTTCTTGTAATCATAAGCATAGTATCCTGACTTATTGCAATAATAACATTGAACATGAGACTTATCTTATCTCTAAACATAAATTTGTTCTTGACTTTGTCCTTTTCGACTTGAGTTTTATGAAACGTTGTTGCATCCTCTATAAGTACTTCTTCCTCTGCCTCTAGGGCTAAAACCATCTCTCATTTTTCCAAGACTACCTATTTCTTGGGATGAAAAAGCTTGATCTACAACTCCATGTGATCTATTCATCCTTTGTTCGTGATTCATTTGTGATCCATGATGTAGACACCTAAATTCCAATTTTACAATCTCATTTCCAAAAGCACACAAATCACTCTCATTCTTACCATTTCAGTTATAGTTAGTTATTTCCACTATTTAACTAATGTTTCTTACCATTTTGGTCAATTAACAAAACAATTTTTATTGCCTAACCTCTTTCGCATTTAGGATGTCAATTCATGACAAATCGTAAGTCAAAATTTCTTCCAAAAAGATAATTAACAATTATTAGCTAATTAATTAATCCTATCTTACTCTTATTTTGGTCAATATACCATATTATTGGCTCAAACCCTCTTTCAACCAATCTATATTACCTATCATGTGAATACTACAACCGAGTCCAAATACCATACATCACATGGAATTTCTTTTGATATACTACACTCAATAAAGGATAAATAAGGTATTGCTTCGAAATCCTTTTGCATTCAATAAACATAGATGTTGAAATAAAACTTCCAACTTGATTTTTAATGTCTGTCCTAGTCATATTGATTTTCTTGCAATCATAAGCATAGTATCCCGACTTATTACAATAATAACATTGAACATGAGACTTATCTTATCTCTAAACATAACTTTTTCTTGACTTTGTCCTTTTCAACTTGAGTTTTATGAAACATTGTTACGTCCTCTAGAAGTACTTCTTCCTCTGCCTCTGGGGCTAAAACCATCTCTCCTTTTTCCACGACTACCTATTGCTTGGGATGCAAAAGCCTGATCTACAACTCATGTGATCTATTCATCCTTTGTTCCTGATTCATTTGTGATGCATGATGTAGACACCTAAATTCCACTTTTACAATCTCATTGCCAAAAGCACACAAATCACTCTCATTCTTACCATTTCCATTATAGTTAGTGATTTCTACTATTTAACTAACATTTCTTACCATTTTGGTCAATTAACAATACATTTTTTATTTCCTAACCTCTTTCGCATTTAGGATGTCGATTTATGACAAATCGTAAGTCAAAATCCTCTTCCAAAAACATAATTAACAATTATTAGCTAATTAATCCTATCTTACTCTTATTTTGGTCAATATACCATATTATTGGCTCAAACCCCTCTTTCAACCAATGAAAATCACCCCACTTCCCTCCACAACATCTCTCAAGGCTTCAAAACTTATCCTATCCTCCTAATTGACCCTCAGTGGTTGATTAGGCTCCTCACATCCTAATCATTTGTTCATTCACTAATCATGATTAACAAGCCTTAATTAGGATTAACATTTCTTAATCTAATTTGTGCTTTTAGTTCCACATGCACCAAGATTCTTGTTTTCCTCAAAGGAAAAAATATAAAATGGACAAACCAAATACCTTTAAATTTTACATTTGCTTTGATTTGCATATCATATAAGAAATATGATTAATAGCCAGTGTCAATCCTTGGCTCAAGTCTTCAATGGGGTTAGTAAATAGGTATCCGATATGATCTTGTAGTCATTGTTGGAGATACCATCTCACCTTCCTTGGAGTAGCAACAAACCCCCAACTTGATTTCTCCTAGATCTATTTAGGTCTATGTTAGTTAGGAATTGAATATTCTAGTAGGCATGCTTTAAGCTAAAATAGATTGATATATCATGTTAGTTCTTTCAAGTATCCCATTAAGATTTAATCATTGATGTAACTATTGTTAGATTCAATAAGCATTTTCTCAATTAGACTATGTGGTGTTAGTCTTGTTAGTTTATATTTTCTTGGAACTTTTAGTAGTTTTCATTTGGCACGCCCATGGTACATTACCCCATTGCATTCATTCTTAATCTTTTTAATTTAGTTTCAAAGTTTTTAATTTCAATATTTCTAGATTATTTTCAAGTTTTCTAGATTAGTTTCAAGATTTCTAGATTGGATTCCATATTTTTATATTATTTTCTCAAGATTTTAGATTACTTTAAAGTTTTTAGAGTAATTTTCAAAGTTTTATAGATCAATTTTCATTTTGATAGTTCTTTAAAACTAGATTTTTAGCAGATGTTTCATTTTGATGTTCTTTGCAGGATATAAGGAGGATAAGTGATGTAAAAATTCTAATTGGAAGTCAAAGATTTGAGATTTTTTCAAAATTTTCTTGTCAAAACCCATGTTTTGACCACGTATAGGAAGGTGCATGCTCATGCCTAAAGGTGCACACTCACACCGAAAGGGGAGATCTCATGACGTAATGTACACATTCATGCTCTTAGGGATGTGCTCAAGCTCCACTAGATGTGCCCGGATGTCATTGCATTTTTCCTCTATGTATAGGCCACACTGATACTCTTAAGGGCATGATGTTCTCTTAAGGGTGAGATGGTGCTAAAAAAGAGTGCACCGGTGCTCACAGGGGTGCACCTATGTTAGAATGATTATATAACATATCTTTCAGAGGCCATAATGTTTTCTCCTAACCTCGAAATGACTCCGATTTTTTTGCATTGGAAAGGTATTGAAGTGAAATATGCAATGGTAACAAAATTTTAGGTTTTAAAATTACCAAAAATGAGGGTATTATTTTTTGAAAACTAGTCATTTTCTAACATATCTACATGTTTTGATAAATTTTGTTTTTCTATGCTTTACTTGATGAAGACAAAAGATTGTATATGCTCTTCTCTTACACCTTTTTGTGATCTTGAGAATCAAAAACAACTTTGATCTCTATATTTTTAACATTATCTTAATTTTTGGAGAATGATTTTGTTTCCATCCTTTGTATGACTTTGGGATAAAGTTGTGTATGCTCTTCACTTGCACCTCATGTGATCTTGAGAATCAAAAGAACCTCTAAACCTTATTTTGATAAACTTAGAGTAAGTAGGAAAATTTATCATTCATTCTTATGCTTAAGGGAATAAACTTTCATTTTGGCATGTATATGATCTTTTAGTTTAAGATTTTTTTCATTTGATAGATAACTAAGGCTAAGGATTATGTATACTCTTCTCTTACACCTAGTGTGATCTTGAGAACAAAAAAAAACCTTAGTTTTTGACTAAAAAATCTCTTGGATTAATTGGGAATAAACCTTAATTGCAAAGCATTATGGTATTTAATTGATTTACAAGGTTTTTTATTTCTATTTAGTTGGGTTGATTTTTGTATATGATCTTCTCTCAAGTCCTTGGATGATCTTGAGAACAAAAATGACATTCAATCCTCTTTCTATAATATTGTAGATCTTTTTTAACTACTAATCATTTGTGTGTAGAATCTATCGCTAGTCAAAGAAATGAGGACCTAAACAATTTTCAAATTACACATGTGTTGTAAGTTGCCAATTGTGGTCTAAACCAAATTTTTTAATCGAAAAATATAAAAACCACACTAACATCTATTAAACACATTGTATTATAGGTTTCGTTAACATCTATGACTCATCCACTTTGAACTAGGAAAATTCTCTTTGGCATAAGCCTTAAGCTACAACAAAAGAGATGTTCCTAGGAACCCCAAAGTATTCCACACAAGAGGGAACTTGTGGATGAAAGGAGAAAGTGCTCCAATTACCCAAATGATTAGTACGCCTTGGTGAGTTTAGAGTCAAAGCTTTATTTCCATTATGACCCCAATGAAAATACAACTGAACGCATTTTTATGGTCATTGTATTGAAGGGGGTAAAGTAACTCGGGGTACTCCAAGGGTCACCCCTTGGAAAATTGAACTCGCAGAGATATCTTGTAACACCTAGAGAGAGAAACCCTAGGAAAGCTTTTGGCTTGGAAACAATTTTTTTTGACATCATTTTCTATAGAGCTCTCACAAAGTTGCAACTTTTTTGGAGTAAAAACCTTATTATACGAACAAGGTGAGAGTTCATTCAAGTTAAGACCGTATGATATTACTCACGAAACCTACGAGGTGTTACTCTGGCCTAGTTTTTCACTTGTTGTAAGATAAGGCAAAAATGTGCCAAAGTTACATTTAGTTTGTTTCACCACCACTTGGTTTACACCTCCCATTTTGGACAAAAGGAAACAACATACGTGGATACCACTAGAGATAATCATTTCCACCACTTTTTTAGTCTACTTGCATGACTAGGTTACAATATCGGAATGCAAGTGTTGAAAGTGTGAATGGTACATCTTTATGATCTAGGTGGCTGTATTGTCTCAAACCCATATCGAGACTTATTATTATTGTAGTTAGGTGGTATTATAATTGAATTCCTTTGAGTTTTTATGATTCCCACTTTATATCCATATAATTGTGATATTTACTTCTTGTTTCCATTGTGAAACTTGGCCTAGATCTCTACATTGTATTGTTACACTTGCTCGCACACATAAAAATTCCTTGATAGACTTGGGCATTGTTTTTACATCCTAGCCTTGTCTTGAGTTTACTTTTTTTTTTCATCACTATAATGCCATTTTGATACTAAAATATTGATTTCTTACAAATCTTGATTAACATGTCTAAATAGCATTGTTATGCTTCTCACATTTGTATCTTCCATTTTACAAGACTTAGACTTTGTTAGCATCTAGAAATTGGTTTTTAGTATACCTTGTTAGAGGATTGTGTCAACACTCTCTTAGCATTTAGGTCTTGTTTGTTTCTAACTTGACCTAATTGGTGATATTGTGTTGTCACTATTTTTTTTCCAACCTATATCAAAAAATCATGAGTAAAATTTTGTTGTGATTGGATTTGAGTTTTATACATCAATGTATTGTCCTAGATAACTCTTGTCATATATTACCTTATTAGGGTAGGTCATTATTTATTATTTTGTGTCATTAGGTTCATATTGATCCTTTAGATTCATGACCATTGATTGTTTGGTATTATTTGCAGTGATTTGACATCGTTACACTACTTCATTTTGTCATAGGGCCCATGTTTTCCAAATTTCTAGCTAGTTTCCATTGTGCTACCTAAATCTACGTTGGAATTCATTCAAATTAAATGATTTCAATCAAACTATCTCCTTCTAGAAATTTTTATCACACAAATGCAAAAAATTACCAACTATCGTGAGGTTACTTATATGTATGACAGTAAGGAATAAAAGTTTCGGTATTCCCATCAAAGGATGCCCATCACGGCTAATCTTGGTTTGATTCTTTACGCTAGAAAACCCATTTGGGTACTTTGTTTCCCATCTTCATCTCATAGTCAGTGGTATGGTTTGGATGCTTCTGATCCAAATTATTATTTGGGTCACCCCACTGTTCTTCTAATTCCAATCTAAATTATTCTTCTAATTCTTGGGATTCACCTCGATCTTCTGAAGATTCTCATCAGAGTTGTTCATCTCATTCGAATCATAAGCCATAGTTCTCCCTCTCTTCCCAGGACTTCCCTTATCATTCAACTAAATGAAATATTCCTTTAAACAATCATGCGGCACCAAGTATCACTAATCAAATGTCTAATTCGATTCTTAAGCCATGGTCCTCCCTTGCTCTACAAGACCTCCCTTATTCTTCACCTCGACAACCTCTTCCTCCATTGAAGATCTAGGTGAATCAAAATTCTTATAATTCGACACCCACATCATATTCATATAATTTTACACCTATCTTGCAATCATCTAAGTTGACTCACATGAAAAAATCATTTAAGTCCATGTATACATCGCAAAGCACCTCGAACGAATCCTATGTTGCAATCATATGTTGATTTTCTACATGATCCTCATTGTTTCCTAGTAATATGTCATATTCTAGGAAATCCAATGCCCATAATTTTTAATCTACATCTTATTCTACTCGCGAGACATCTAGAACCAAATCTACTTCGTCTCTTGAGTCACCATCTTCTCAAACTTCTACACTAGTTGGACCCATTTCTTCTAGTCAACCTCTCATGGTTGATGAAAAAATACCCATGTTGATCGATTCATTTCAAAATGAAGAATAAATCACATAAATCATGGGGTCAAATGATGACATTCCCATACAGGATCACATGCAAAGAATTCTCTTTAGACCTTGCTATGTTCACATATTATGGGGAAGAGGTTGCTTCCACTTGTCAGACCTTAAAGGAAGACTCTACAATCATCTAATTTGATCCTCTTCTTACTCTTCCATATTCACATTCTTCATTATGTAATTAAATTCCTTGGTATGGCATTGATCCATGACCTATCTTCCCATTACCTAATCACTCTTTATCTATCACAATTCTTCAATTGAAAAATCATGTTGAGTCACCACCTAGTACCCCATTATCTTCTTCATATGTGGGCCACCTCCAAGTAGCCCCACATCATTTATATGTGGCTCACCTCCTAGTAGCCCATCTTCATCTATTCTTGGGCCATGTCCTAGTAGCTCATCATCTTCTACATATGAGACACCTCTAGGTAGTCTTTCATCTTCAGTCTATGGGACACCTCCTTGTAGACTATCCTCTTCTATCCTTAGCCACCTCTAAGAATCCCTTCATTGTCTTTATGTGGCTCACCTCTAGGTATCCCCTCTTCATCTATACTTGGGAGCACATCCTATAAATCCATCATCTTTGATTCTTTGGCCGCGTCCTAGTATCCCAAAAAATTTGATATATGGGACACCACTAGGTAGTTCTTCATCTTCAATCGTAGGGCCACATCCTAGTAGTCCTTTATCTTCAGTCTATAGGACATATCCTTATATCCCATCCCCTTCAATTCTTGGATAGTATCCTTCGTGTCCACCACATTTTCCTTGTATTAATGATTGTGGAAATCCCACCGTAATTTATCACATAAATTCTCTTTGTCACTTTCTTCTCCCACTTCTCAGATCGGTCAAGTCACGTAATAGCTTATAAGAAACCCAATCGGTTCCTTCATTAGGCTAAGCTCATAAATTCCAACCCTCCAAAGATCACAACAATTTAGATGATCTTAAAGTTCAAAATAAAATGCGATTCAAAACTACACACCAACACACCCATAAAGTATGGTGCAAAGTGCATAAACCTCTTGATATGGAACTCAATTTCCTAGAAAAAAATCAATATTCCAAAATAAAAGTAGTCATCTATTGAGTATGAGATCACCATGATCATTGAAATCAGAGATAATATGACTCTTGATAAGAAATCATGCTTAATCACACTTTTCAATGAAATCGTGAAATTTTTTGTTTGATCTTATCATGCAGATTGATATTGATCCATCCCACTTTTCAAAAAAAGACAAAAATGTAAAAAAATTAGAAAAATTTCAAAAAAAAAAAGGGAATGAACACACATTGCAATCAGGTATTGCATATACATGGATGTTCTTTGTTCCCTTCCTTTTTATTATTCTACAAGTCTTCCTACCATTTTCATCCCTTTGGTGATATTTTAGTTAGCTAATTTACACACATTTTGTGACATTTATCTCTATGGTATCCATTTGGTCTTGGTCTTTCATCACCTTGGTAAATTAAAGAAAAATTGGCCTTATAGGGATCATATCACAATCAACATCTAAAATAAACTTGTTGAGAAGAAATTTTGGACATATTTGTTGACACCATCAAATATCGTCATCACAAGAACTTCCACCTCCTTCCATCAAGACATCAGTGATTCTTAACCCCTTTCGAATAAGAGAGCTGAAATAAGTTTTGAGAAAGAAAACAAAATCAATCAAATCAAAAAGCCAAAGCTAAAAGAAAAATCAAATTGATATATAAATCTCTCTTGGGGTATTTCCAATAATCTCTACCAGGGCTATAAACGCTTGACTAGCAGTAGATAAATGTTGAGATTATAATCAAATACATCTCTATCGGGGATATAGATGCCTGGCTGGCAGTGGAACAATGTACAACTCTCCTTCAACAATCCATTCATAACAAAAATCAACTTTGAAAAATAAATCATTCCAACATATTGGCTAGGGTGTCTTCTCTTGTTGTCTATCAAATCTTACCTCTAGGAGGTAATAAATTTCCATGTGCACACACTATATCTCTTTGAGAAAATAGGATTAGTATGTTACTAAGTGTCTATTTTTGGACCTTTTTCAGACTCTTACTCTAGTCCGTATCTTGGCTCAAGATTCATGCCTTTAGCTAATCATTTCTTCATTGCGAGCCTTCTAAGCTATATTCACAACATTCATGTTGTTATTCTACTTCATTTAGAACATCCATGTGTATAATATTCCATTTTTTCCATGTTTGTGGGAACCTTTGTCCCCTTTCTCAAAACAATCTTCAACTTCATTCTATCATGTGATTCTTGGTCAGCTTAAGCTGGGGGCATCCTTACTCCTTCCTAACACATCATTGGGTTATGTTCATCATCATGTTGAACCGATCTATATTGGCCTTGATCCAAATTCTACACATGAAGAGTTTTCCTTTGAATATTCCCATCTAACACTAGGGTTAATTTCACATCTTCACTTTATTACACATACACATGGAATTCTAACCTTGTACATCACATCTATTGTTGGGGCATCCACATTTCTTTGTTTCATGTACATAAGTTCGAAAAACTCTCAAAAATAAAAAAACATTCAAATATGTTTCTAAAATAAAAAACATTCAAGTATGTTTCAAAAATAAAAACAATCTAAATAATCATTCAAAAACCCAAAAAATTGGTAAAAATATTCAAAAACTCAAAACATTTGGTAAAATCATTAAAAATCTGAAAAAAGTGTAAAAATAAAAAAAATCAAAAATTGGTAAGCGACAGGCACACATTTGAAGCCTGTATTAAATGCATTCTCCTAGAACATCAAAATTTTAATACAAAAACATCTTTCTTAGCTTCTTTCTTGTTCTTTTCTCAAAGGAATTACGGATTATCGTGATCTACCTCCATTAACAAAGTTGGCTTGCTTACTATGTCAATAATCCCATGCAATAGTGAGTTATTTTAGACTTTGTCATAGTGAATGAATGCTTTTCATGGGATTGCTTGTGTCCTCCGTTATTCCCATTGCATGTTTCCTTTCTTGGGGCACCATTTTTAACCCTCATCATTAGAACACAAACATTCGGGAACTGAAGCTTGATAAAAAAATTTGGTGTAACTATCTTGAACATTGTTTGTTTGAGTATGTGTGATTGTACTTGTTTTTCTATTAGGTTGGCTGGTTTACTTTCTCATATTGCATTGCATTATGTATGTTGCATGGAGTTAAACATCATTTTACTTTCTTGTATTGCATTGCATTGTGTATGTTGCATGGAGTTACATATTTTTAGCAATGAAAAAATGTTAGTAATATAGCTTTTCATGTTATTTTACACTTTTTTATTTTAATAAAGGTCGATGATGTAGATCATAGGGGAAACATGATGAAATAAAAGTTCTTATTGAAGATTGGATGTAAATATCTATTCCTATTATCCACTTTCATGTCTTATCACTATTATTTTTTTCCAAATCACTTGGGGCAATAAACAATCATGTTTATTCCTATCCTATTTCTTATATTGGTTTTGATCACATTTTCGGTCATCGATTGACATCTTCTATCACCCATCGACACTCAAGGGGCCATCCTTAATTCTAATAATTTTTCTTCAAAAATTTAGTTGTTTATGCTTGTCTACTATATATGAAGTGAAGTTACTTACTTCACCTCAAACATGGACAAATGTAGACACCTAAATTTGGATTTTGCAATTTTAATTCCAAAAGCACACAAATCACTCTCATTCTTATCATTTCTAGTATAATTAGTGATTTTCACTAATTAATTAATGTTTCTTACAATTTTTGTCAATTAACAATGCATTTTTTATTGCCTAACCTCTCTCGCATTTAGGATGTCAATTTATGACAAATCGTAAGTCAAAATTCCCTTCCAAACAAATAATTAGTGATTATTAGCTAATTAATCCTATTTAACTCTTGTTTTGGTCAATATACCCTATTATTGGTTCAAACCCCTCTTCCAACAACTCAAAATCACCCCACTTCCCTCCAAAAAAATTCAACAAGCTTCAAAGGCTTATCCTAGCCTCCTAATTGACCCTAAGTGGTTGATTAATGCTCCTCACATCCTAATCACTTGTTAATTCACTAATTTTGATTAGCAAACTTTAACCATGATTAGAAATTCTTAAACTACTTTGTGCTTTTAATCCCACATGCACTGATGTTAGTTTTCCTCAAACAAAAAAATATAAAAAGGAGTAACCACATACCTTTAAACTTTACACCATGCTTTGATTTGCATAACATATAAGAAATATGATTAATAGCCTAGCTCAATCCTTGCCTCAAGTCTTCAATGGGGTTAGTAGATGGGTATATAGTATGATCTTGTAGTCTTTGTTGGAGAGACCATCTCACCTTCCTTGAAGTAGCAACAAATCCCCAATTTGATTACTCCTAGATCTATTTAGGTCTATGTTAGTTAGCAATTGAATATTCTAGCAGGCATGCTTTAAGCTAAGATAGATTGATATATCATGTTAGTTCTTTCAGGCATTCCACTAAGATTTAATCATTGATGTAACTATTGTTAGATTCAATAACAATTTTCTCAATTAGACTATGTGATGTTAGTCTTGTTAGTTTAGCTTCTCTTTGAACTTTTAGTAGTCTTCACATATAACTCATCAATTGAAAACTAACTCAAATCCTTAGTTTCTTCAATAGTAACAACTAGAGGATCAAATTTCATAGGAAAATCCTAAGCAATTTTTCAATAATTCTTCTGTCTTCAATAGTGTCAATATGGGATTTTATTTGATTTAATAATCCAACTACATAAGTAAAGAATGATTTTACAAAATTGGAATCTTTCATTGATAAATTCTCAAAATCTATATGAAGTAAATGTAGCTTGGTGGTTTTTACTTTCTCCTTTCCTTGATATGCAACTTGAAGTGTGTCCCATGTGGCCTTTGCTTGATTGGTTGCTACCACTCTAGGAAGAATTCTTTCATGCATTTCCTGATGAATATAAAAAAGTTATTTTCCTTATTTCTTCTATAATTCCTTGAAAGTATCTTTCTCTTCCTGAGAAAGTGCAATATACATTGTTGCACACAAGGGCTCTGTGTTCCCATTCTCAATGATGTCCCACACATCCTGAGGTCTGAATACCACCTTCATGGTCAATGACTAGTCTTCATAATTCTTTCCATTAAATTTCATTGTCTGCATATCGTATGTATAATCCATAGCTTTCTACCAATCTACTAAAAAAATTGCTCTGATACTAATTTGTAGAAGATATGGAGTCTTAAACAATGAACAACAAACAAATAATAAAACTTACAAATAAAAATATAGTAATATCCAAACCAACAATGTTGTGCATAATCATTAATTAATTTCTTCACTGTCATAGTTTTGACTCATTACATTCCAAGCTATGCGTGCCACACTTTCTCTTACATCTATAGCTTCAGCTGTGTGATTCTACTAATTTTAAAATTGTTGCTAATTATATAAAAATGACTCCAACTAGACTTAACTGCGAACTTCTCTAAATAGAGATTTTATAAAAATAAAATCATAGCTTTAAAACTACCACATGTTGTGCATGCATAAAACAAATATATTTTGTTTTATTTGATTTATTTAATTCCTAAACTATAAGACAAAGATTGAATTAACTAAAGAATAATAAATCTAAACTTATCTTTCCTTAAAAGATATGAGAGAAATTACATGCTTCACATGCATGCATATTTCCAACATTGGGGAGGGCACAAAAATATGACAAAGAAATTATCTATGATGGGAGAGAAAATAAACTGAAGGTGTGTCTGGATGTGAAGAAATTTTTTCTATCCCCAATGAGAGAAGAAAGCAATATGGAGCACCAAAGCCACATGGTGTTGCATAGAAGAGATGATGACTGAGCATGCACAAGAGAGAAATAAGGTAGTGCAAAAATAACATGAAGAATGCCAACTTATGAGTTTAGCAAGAGGTGAAGGGAGAAGATGAAGTCTCCTCAGAATGCATAATGAGAACAACACAAGGAGGGAAATGTAAGTGGGTGTATTTCATCCTGATGGACTTATCTACATATATGTGCAGGAGGAGAAAGGTGAAGATGATGAGAAGGTTGTTAGAGAAGACTAGGAGAACACAAAGAAGAATGACTTGATGTCACAACTAGAGGCCATATAGAAGCAATGACAATAAATTTTTGGAGTTCTAATAGATGGAACAAAGATCACAATAAATTTCATAAAATAATATGCCTTACTATGCCCCAAAGTAAGGACAAATCAGGTCCGAAGATAATAGCACACAAGAAAGGAGAAGAAAATTTTATTTTATCCACGATGAATAGGAGGAGATAATTATTTGAACAAGTGGATTGTGTCCTAGTAATGGTGAAGAAGAGGATAAGAGAAGGAATATACCACAAACAAATATTATGCATAAAGGTGTAGACTTCGTGAAATAATAGTGCAAGGTGGAGTAGTCGAAAGGAAGACACACAATGGAAGATATCCCTAGGAGGAGAAAGGAAAAGGTAGATAAAATATCGAGACAAGAAAATTATACATTGGGTCCAAGCCCATGACTTTATAGAGAAATGGATGTGGAAAGAAGGGAGAGTAGGAGAAGATAACACAACATACAGTGCAAAGAGGATGTGTGTAGAGAGAAACACCAAAAACAAGTGCACAAAAAGATAATTTTTAGAGAGAATAGTTTTTGGAGGAAAGGAGATGAGAGGTGGAAAGTGAAAGTGTACAAAGATATCCTATGCAGAGGAAGCTCGTGGAGAGATGAAGGTCATGAAGGGATAGAGTGCAAAAAAGAATTGTGTGAAGGAGAGACATAAAACGGTTTAGAGCCTAGACGTGAAGTGTATGAAGAAGAAGAAAACTCTTGAAGAATTTTAGTGGAGGTGAATGTAAAGTGGTGAGCCCAAAATTATGAAGGATATATTTCAAGGCAAACACTAAATCAGAAGAGAAAAGGCTCACTGGAGAAGTGTTTTAAGGAGGACAGTTCATGAAAAGTAGAAGCTTTCAAGGGTGAAGGTTTTAGTGGGAAAAGAATTAGAAAATTATCCAAGAGATAGATGTATTTATAGGAAGAAATCAAATGGTGGTGAGTTTAAGCTCAACAAAGTATGCAAGATAGCACAAAGGAGTCACCGAGAAGTGGTGAAGGACTATAAGAGATGCAGAAAGAAGCACCAAGTCCACGATATGAATCAAAGGATGAAGGAGCTAGAACTATCGACCCCAATAGTTTTATGGGTAGTTATAGCACTCACTCTGTCTACTTAAGGTAGAGCTGAAGTATTAATAAATTGAGGTGTTTGATACAGTAGAATCTAATGTCCAAAGCAATCATGAACTATTTTTCCTAGGTGTGGGTGCATGGAATGTTAGAAAGTGTATGGAACATGGAGAGGGAAAACAATATAATGAGAGGGTGATTGCGGTGAAGTTTGCTAGTACTTTTCATAATGGAAATTAGTAAAGAGAACATCATAGATAGGAGTGTGCATTAGAAGTAGACGTGCAACCATGTGCGGAAGGTTTTGAAAAGAATTATAACAATGGAGGAATAATATCATGCCATACTAATATGATTTTGGGAGATTAGTAAGAGTTGGCCTAGGTTAAGAGAGTGGATATGCAAGGATATTATGGAGGAAGGATGAGATGCTCAAGGAGAGTGTACTAAAGAAAGGTAAATATTTATCTCAAAACAAAGTGCACGACAAAATAGAGAATAGGCATGATAGAATTGGTGGTTAGAAGAAAAGATAAGATAGTTTTCAAAATATGTGTAACAAAGGATGTTGAAAAGGAATCAACGGTCAGAGGATTGCAATGAATTGATTGATGTGGCACAAGAAGGAAAGATATAGATGGAGGTAGCCCAGTAGATTTAATGAGCTCAAGTTCAAATTTGAGTTGAGAAAGAAGATCTGGAAGTATCTAGAATGGACTAGCCCTCCCAAAGGATATTCAAACAAAGAGAGAGAAGAGAGACAATGCATTTATAAAGGTAGGATGAAATCACAATTTTCGGACTAGTCAACAAAGGAATAGGAGACACAAAAAGAGTGAGAAAGATATATGTGGGAAAAATTATTAAGATGGATGTGGGAAAAGAAACTATGTTTTTATTGAGGAATGATTAAAAATTTACATGAATTTTGGCATATTTTACAAATCATATACCATTAGTAGTTGTTAGGAGAGTGAAGTTTTAACCAAAAGGAATCCACCTTTAAATACGCCCTTACTTGAAAGTGTCAAATTTCGGAAAAAAATTCCAGTAATCCAAAAAACTATGATATTTCCCTTCACTTTTCGTCAACCCTTTCTACATCTTATTTGGATGGTCGAAGTGCATTTTTAGGGATTTTATATTGGATGGACACAAGAAATTGTCTTCTCATTCATTTTTTTATTGATGACTGTCTCTTTAACCATTGTTTATACCCAATGTCAATGTTCATTATTTTCTTGTTGCATCAGATTATTTCTTCTCTTTACAACCTTCATTCCATCTTCAATGTACCAACACTTTTTCCTTAAATTCCCACTAAATAGTTGTACTCTATATTACCTACCTACCTCCTTTTTCACATGGTTGGTAAATGCATGGTGGCAAGATGGTTAAAATATTTGTCAAAGATTCCATCTCTCCTCCTACAAAGTCCTTATATATTGGTCATCCTTTTGCTTTTCCACATATATTTGTTTTATCTCTTCGGGTCTCCCCCTGCATTCATTGAGTTTCAAAAATAAGACGACATCTTTTACTATTGAAACTATTATCTGCAAAACACACATGGGATTATATCTTTGAACTAGAGGCAAGTAATCCATTTTCTTCATTAACTCATTCTAAAGGCTAAGTTGCCTACCCAGATCGACTTCGGCCATCCAAGTGGAAGATATATATTTTGTATGGCTTATAATACTTCTCCTCGATCATAAAATAATAGACACACACATGATGACATAAAATGAAAGGCATGGTCTCACTATAACCTAAAAATTTTACACTGCACACACAAGAAAATAGTGAGAAAATGTTACAAGACAGAAATGTAATGGAGACACATTTTGCGTTGTTAGGCCCGATGCATCGTCCACAAATGAATAATAGCCATGTGTATTTTACATGAGCCCAAATTGAAATTAAGATAAAATAAAAGGAAGAGATATGAGGGAGAGATTCAATGAAATTTTATTTTTTCTACTGAATTCATTTTCAGAGATTTTATATGAATTAAATTTTATGTTTTTAGACTCCTAGAAAGGTGATAGGGTTTTTATAGTTGTTATATTATATCTTTTTTTATTATCACATTCTTTTTTTTTTTTGATATTTAATGTTTTATCAATTTTTTAGGTGTCCTTTTTTCCCCACTACATTGTCCGTGCATTTATGGCCACAATCCATTTAATTAGAGAAAGTTGACAAAAATTAATAAGGTCTTTAGACCATTTATAAGAATATAAGGGAAGGGAAGTTGACACGAGTGGGAGGAATAATTTAAGGGATGTTAAATGTAAAGTACTTAATTTAATTTTGATAAGTGCACATAAATTATAGGAAAGTTTTATTAAAGAATAGATTAGAAAGTTTTGTTAAATTTTTTTCAACGATCAATTTTGTCACACTGTTGATGTCTACATATACTTTCCTAATTGCTTATTTTAAATTGCCCTAATTGTTAAAATATCTATTTATTTGCATGTATGTTAAGTGTGGAAGTTTGATAGGTTCTTGTAAAGTGTTTTACCAAATGAAATAACGAGACAACTTCTCATGGAATATGATTATGCTAACAAACAGAAGACATCACTTTCCTCACGAGACAATCATTGTTTCACTAGTATGCAATAAACTTGTCTCTAACTAGTTCAGTTTATACATTTTTAGCATACTTCAACCTATGCACAAATATGAACTTTAGAGAAGGGTGTGGACATCCATCAATGCATAAAAGATAGAGGAATTGTAATTCCCCTTTTACGTTACTCATGTTCATAGTTCGGTGACCTTGTTGCTAAGCGTTGAACGATGTGGTGCTTCTGTTGATCTTTAGTTGGCTTTGCCCTTATCACAGAGAATAATTAGCATCCTCCCACTTCATCGTGTCTTCTTGTGTCGTGTCGAAGTTTTCTATTGCTGGCCCCCGCAACGTCCTTTATGTTTGTCCTATTAAAGGAAAATCGTGTTCTCGGATTGCCGAGCTTTCTTGTCCATCATTATGAATATGAATTATAATTTGTTTTTAGTTGTAAAATTAATTTTAAAAAAGGGGGGATAATAATGATATTATTAATTTAATTTTCGATCAACCATTATTTTATATTATTATTATTTTTTTATTTTATTATTGATTGTAATCGATATTAATATTAGTTATCTCTATGTCATTTTGTTGTATCGTTTTGATCACTCCCATAGACCGAACCTCGTTCCACGCTGATGAAGGGATTACCCCATCATGGCACCATGGTTGGTCATTGATCTGTGTTCACTTTCAAATGTCAACCTCTAGTTTTCTCCCCCTTTGTCAATTAGGCCTGCTTGCGTGTTGTTTCGATCATTTAAATTAAAGGAAAGTATGATTTTTTCTCCCCCAACATGTCATTTTGTATGTTTTTTTAATCTTCTAGGTTGGCGTAGGAGGAAGGGGTTCCTTTCTTCCTTGGTTTCTTATTTGTGAATGCGTAGGGAGGTTGTGTGTGGAAAACCTTGATGGGACTATTTACTAATCTTGATGGGATAAAATAAATGTGGAACCTAATGAATTTAATTTCCAATTCCCTCATTCTTAGTAGTGACTTAGTCTGTTGTACGTGGCTTTTCCTCCAATAAAAAAAAAAAATCATTTCATGTTGGGCACCAATTTGAATTTCCTTATGCTTAAATTTTGGTTTTGAACTAACAAAGGGTGAGTGGAGTTGGTGGCCTCCTACCATTCATTAAATTTTATTGATGAAGACTCATGCATTGGTTATCTTCTACCGACTAAAACTCCTGAAAGAATGTGGTCATGTGGACTATTTTAGCTTTGATTTTATGCAAACTAGTTCCTTGTTTAAGAAGGGGCATTGAAAATTGTTGGAAATGTGTTGGCTGGTTCAGAGCCTCCTTCCCTTGCTTACTCCTTACTATACCAAACGTGGAAGTGAATGGAGTATGGACATCCAACCAGCGGAGAAAAAGGGAAAGATTTCCTATCATAGCAAGCTCGTGGCTCTGTCAAGTGTGTGAGACTTGGGGAAAAGAATGCATTTCAAGCATGCTAATTCTAAATTGTGAAATATTTTTCTACCCTTTTATAATATCATGCAACGAATTGTCTTCCTTCCTGAAATGGTGCCTAGCAATTGATTTTGTGGTTGTTTATTTATTGCTTGGAGTGTGTTGGTTGCCCCTCTATTTTCTTTTCTGCATCACTAGTTTTGGATGACTGAATTTCTAAAGAGGGGATTCCATTTATTTTAATTTGTTACTTTTATTCTTAAAGGGAGCTATGTTTATGGCTTGACATTATTGTATTTTTATCATCACTTTAGAAAATCTTGTTGTGTTATGTGGCTCGCCTAACAAAATGGGTTTCTTTTAGCAAGCTTTAAGTTGCCGCTTGATAGCCTATCTTCTGTTATTTTACCTTGTGGGAATACTGTCAATTTCATTATTATTTTTGGGAATCCATTCAAAGGATTGTGCATACATTGTTTTTCTAAAATAGATCCTAAATCTAAAAAGAAGGAAATGGTCATTTGCAACTCAGAGATGATAACGCCTTTGATGGGGATATAAGGTGTTGAAAATTATTTTCTTCTGAGTGTGAATCTATTTTATTATTGGTTGTGTTTTCTCTTGTTGTGGCTGTCATAGTTGGCGACTATTAAAAATTGTAAACTCTCTTAAAGACCATTGAAGTGTAAACAACTTATAGATGTAACTACCTTGTCAATAATTTTATAGGTAAGCATGATTACCTTCTTCTTTACTAAACTTCTAGAAATTGATAACCTTGTGATCTTGAGAAGTTATTCAATCTATGAAATTTTCCCTACATTACCTAGGATGAGAATCTTGTTTTACCAGTTGAGTGGTTGTATTATATATACTTAAATGTACCATGCCCATAGATGGGTGTAGAGAATGAATTTTGATAACACCATGTTGCTAAGCTCTCTCACAAAAATAGAATTGGTTTGATGGCTCTGAATGTAAAGGTTTGGTTGCATGATTGATTTTCCTTTCTTTGATGTGTTCATGAGGAGCCATGATCTCGTAAAACATGGTTAGGTGTTTCAAACAACTGAAAAGGGCTGGGAAGTAATGTTTTGTCTTATACTTTGTTGAAACCATTAATTTGAATACTGAATCTTTCAAATTTAGGTATTGCACTTGGATTATTTTTAAGTATTGGGTTATTCGGATGAGTGTAGTTATATTTCATTCATGATGGAATTGTGTTTATTTATGTGGATTGTTAGTGAACGTATTATTAAGGGTCATAATTTTATGACCAAACCTCTATGTTGGTTTTGGAATTCAAATGTGTTTGGGATGATTGTAGTCATTTTTGAAATAAGACTCTTGTTAACTCATGACTTTGGTGATACGTTATGAGGATAGTCATGAGGTTACAAATTGAATATATTTATTTAAATACATTATTGGCCTATGTCGGAAAATTGTTAAAAATTATTAATGACATTTGGGGATTACTTTTCCTTTATATTATTTAGATAAGTTGATGATTATGATGGAGTTGTTGTTAAGATTAATGTTTTTTTGTGACTCTTTTAAATGCATTTGAAGAGTGGTTTCGATTATGTTAACAAGTATTACTTTTGAAGAGATCCTATAAGGAGGAGGTGGTGAACTCCTTGGTTAAAACTGAAACTATAGATTGTTTTTTTAGGAGGGTTGTGAACCCATATTGCTATGAAACCTCCCTCCTGGAAGGATTGAATAACTTTGTTTTGTTTTGCATCTATGGTCGTAACTAGTATGTTTTGACTTCTCATGTTTTTATTTTGAGATGGATGGATTGAGTATTAAATTTCAATCATGTAATCTATAGGATAACATGATTGAAACCCCAATACTATTGACCTTGTGTTTTCTAACCTACGGTCTTGCCTTGATTAGCTGAGATATTGTTCTTATTGGAATATGTGGCTGCCTTCTTGTTGGATGGTGTAAATATTTATCTCGTGTGAAGAAATTTGATTAGTGGTTTGTGCTTTGATCCATTCTTGAATTATAACGTTCCTTTCATTATATTGTTAAATGTTAGCTTACTATTGCAATGGGTAGTCTTAACATGCTCAGTTCTCATGAACTAAATTGAGTTAATACTTGTGCAAATGGCTTGTGCAAGTAGATAAAGGACAGATTTGTAAACTTTTCATCAATTTGATTTATGAATTTCCATGTATGAATGTCAAATGTGTTGTAAATCTTGCAATGGTGCTTTTAAAGGAGTTTGGAAGGCCTCTTGTCTTGGAATTTCTATATTTGTGAAATAAGGTTATCTTAACCTTTTGTAGCTAAACTTGTAAATGTTTTTGTGAGGAATAAAATTCAATCACCACCTTGTTATGAGTATTCATTTTGTGATATTATTTCAGTCATGAAAATGTTGTAGTGTGGATTTACCAATTTTGTTACCTTCTTGTTCTCAACCAAATTTTAATCAAATCTGTTGATACCTTTGGTTTGTGTGCCATGTTGAAAAGAAAATTCATAACCATATTTAGTTTTCTTGATAAGTAATGGTAATTTGTTCTTTCGAGCCATAAAACTTTCTGGTATAATAACCATCATTGGTCCCGGCATCAACGGAATTCAGGTACATCTTTTAGTGGCTTGGCAATCCTTTTTCTAAAGTAAATAAAATAAATAAATGAATACATAGATGAATAAATAAATAAGATACCAATGAATTTGTGATTTTTTGATAAAATTAAGAGTCTTTAATAGGAAAGAAAGTAGTTATCTACCGGTGTAAAAGAATCTACCCTCGTTAACCTTAAGCTACATATTTAAATTTATCCTCATTGTTGTGAAACATTAAGTAATTATAAAAAGTAAGATCATTGTTGGCCTTGTTGGGGGATAGAGTTAGATCTTAGTTAATAGGGGAACTTTGAATAAGAATACATTAAGTTTAGTGCTTCCATTTTGGGAACCCCTTGTGTATCCTTTGATGAACTTAATCAAGAGATTGCTAAGTGAAGTTGTTACCCAAATCTAGTTGAACTCTTAAGTCTCATTAAAAGACCATTAATAATTGAAGAGATCATGATGATGAAATAAATTGACCTTCTCACTCTAACCTTTTCCAAAATACATTGTAATCTTCTCTTCATCATGGTTAATTGTTGATCCTTACACAAGGAGGTTGTAGTTTTGAAACTTAATGGCACTCCACTTCTCTTGATATTACGCTCGTTTCCTTGTGCAATGGAGGTCTGAATCAAGATTCAATAGCTTGGTTATACATAAGCAACCTTGTGAGAGATGGAAGGTGTCCCTTTTGATCAGTGTAAATTTAGCAAGTTTTGTCAGTCTTTAGTTGAACCTCATTCAGAAAAAATTTCCTCAAGCTAAGTAGTCAATAGTATAAAATAAATAAGCTCACCTTTGTAAGAAGAAATGCTTGAATCAAACCTAAATCTCCTAGATCGTAAAGTCAGGTCTTGTAATATGTTTTTAGTGAATACATAACCTTGAAGGACTTTGCACCATGGGGTGTACTGAACTATAACTATGTATTTGTGGATTGGTCCTTTTTGTGGTGCCTTGTCAAAGAGAAAAGTGAATTGTCCTTGATGGGTGTTGAATGCTTCCTTGTTGTCTATGTGGTTATCATTGTTTCAAGATGTTTGAAGAGTTAGTTGTAGCCATTGTGTTGACCTATTGTGTCATCCTCTACTTTGAACAAGTCAAAAAAAAATTATCTTATACTTTGCTATGTTGTGTTGTGTGTCTAAAATAGTGGGTGTTACAGGAATTTTGTCAGATGTTGTAGTTCCAAATGATTTGGTAGACATGTATGCAAAATTTGGAACATTACAAAAGGCACGTGAACTATTTGACAAAATGCCTCAAAAAATTTGGTTTCATGGACATCGTTGATTGCACTAGGATATGCAAAATGAAATTGGTAGGTGTAGAGACAAATTTCACATAAACCTGTGGGGGTTATGTGGATGTGTTTACTTGGTTCTTGTAGATCAGGTATGAGTATAGGCTTAGGATTATTTACATCTATATTGCATTTTTAATTCGATCCTAAAATTATGTAACTTATTTTCTTCTCTCAAACATCTATGCAGACGTGGATAGGTGAGGTGAGGCTCAAATGATACAGAGATTGATGAAAGATAGAGAAATTAAGAAGATTCTTCGATGTAGTTGGATTGAAGGCCAAGAGACATATCATAAAGCATAGATCACATCTAGAAATAGAGGAGATCTATGCAAAGTTGGAGAAAATGGCTTGAGAGATAAAGGAAACAAGTTGTTTTTCATATTAAACACATTTATTTAATGATGTGAAAGTGGAGGAAAAACAATTATTTCTCGACCACCATAGTAAAAATTTGGAAAATATATTTGGTTTGGTAAACACACCCCCTGAACAACTATTACAGTTGTCAAGAACCTTCAATTATGAGGTCATTACCACACTAGCAACGAAAATTAACTCCAAGATTGTTGTAAGAGAAATTGTTATGAGAAATGGGAACCATTTCCTTCATTTTAAAAAGGGTGAATGTTTTGTGGTGATTATTGGTGATGCTAAATGAAACAATATAAAAAAAAAAGGTTGCACTATAATAATGTGCCATGTGCTCGATTATTCTCATTTTCTAGAATTTTTTGTTTAGTTTTTAGTTTGCATACACTTTGTTGTAAATGAAAAATCCAACAAACTTAACATTGTTATCCTCTCAATTTACAACTCATAAGCAATTGCTAATATATATAATATAATTGATGGCCTAATGCTGCATTAATACTGTTAATTTTGAATTTCAGATTTCGAATTTCACAATAGAATCTCACATCATGTATAAAATGAATGACAACACAATTATAAATGTTACTAGTAAATCAGATATTAGATTAAAATATTTGTTGATTTATTGGTTTTTAAAGACTATATCATTTTGTACACATCTAGAAGGCATTACTTTTCCACTTTGCCACAAAAAAAAACACAAATACGTCGGTGACCCACTGTTTTGTCCACAAATACGTCAGTTTCTCCAATATTTTAACATTTTCTTAACTTAAGTAAGTGCATCTAGAAGTCATTACTTGTCGAGTTTGTGACAAAACACAAATGAGCTGGCCTAACTACTCTCTCCACATTATGTTCTTTTAAAATAACACAGCTTGAGATTCGTCCATTTGATTACAATTTCTTTTTGATATCGAAATGATAGTTTCATTGTAATGTAAAAGTATAATTCACACTACTATCAAGCCTCTAAATAACATTTAGCGTCACACATTGGATAACCATAATCCATTAGACATGAAAGTGATTATACATTATTCACATTTTGGGAAACCATTTATGAAACCGATCAATTCTTTTATTAATTTGTTATGGTATTAAACCACCTTACAAATGTAGTGCCCACTTCCCTTTGACACCTTTTGATACTAATCATGATACTACTTATATTATGGACTTGATTATGGACCTTATTATAGTATGATGATAGATGTTAGATCATGGATTATTGTTGACTTGATTCAGTTATGATGCATGATGATTATTAGAGGCATTTTGGATATTGATGATGATATATTGTTTGACATGGTTATGTTATGGATGTTGTTCGGACATGTGATATTTGGATATTGTGAGTAGACCTAGAAATGGAAATTATTGGATGATGATATAGTTGTTGATAAAACTGTAAATGATATTGTTAGATTGCTTTGATGTTGTTGTGATTCATATATCTAGATGATTTCGGGAATTATATTTATATTATTTTGGATGTTCTGATATGGCCACGAGGCCGAAGGAGGTATTTTTGTTTTGTAGGTTAAAAATATCACAACAAACATCGGGGATTGGAGACCAACCACATTGAAATTCTAGATGAATTCAACAAGGTCACCATGGAAACTTGTTTTGTTTGTGTGTGGTTGTTTTGTTAGGGGTACCCATGGGGAACCACCTTTAAATGTGACCAAGGGTTATGTGTATTTATTTATTTGACCCTTTTGTTTTATGTTGCATGTGTTTATTTTGTGATGCTTTTACCCTTTCATTAATTATTAAATGGTGTGTAAATTTTGTGAGTAATCATATTGTTAAAATAAATAAATCAAATATGTCATAAGAAGGTAATTAATGAGAGTTTTTGGCCATGATTTAAAGTGATATAAGTATGTGTAAGAGATATGTAAGTGATGTGTAAGTTAACTGTTGAGTGAGAAACACTCCACCTTCTTGGAAATTCGAAATTGTCCTTGGAGGCTGATTTTGGAGGCTTGTGGGACAAGTTAAACTTGTCCCATACCTCTTAAATTTATTTACCAACCATACCTATGGTTGGAGAGTTGAAATTTGACTTTTATAATGCTTTTTGAGAAGGCAATTTGTAGGTTTTAATTGCACTTTTCTTACATGTTGTAATTTCAGTCCTTTGGGGTGTGGGTTTGTTTTGGAGTATGTAAGTAAACTATCATATTATTCACCCACCTATTTATTGTGCATTGGAGAATGAAGTTGACCTTGTGTTGGGGTTGAGGATGTGTGATGTGGCATCCTACATGGATCCACCTCATCCTCTTCCCTTCCCTCTTCTATAAAATTTGATTTTCTTGCCTTATTTGGGGTTGCTTCACTTTGGAGACTTGCTTCTTGGGTGAATTATTTTGCTGTTCTTGGGAGCTCTTACTTTTGGAGCAGTTGGAAGATTGTGGAATACTTGTGCTTGGTTGATTTTTGGATTGTTTTCTTGGAAAAACTGTTGTTTGGAACTTGGGAAACTCCATCATGGAGAGGTAGGAACTTGGCTCTTGAAATGCTCTTCTTGTATGAATGTAAATGTTAATGTATGAATGTTTTGGTATGTTGTGGGTTGTTGGGTAGATGGCCTAGGAATGGTGTAGGAGAAGACTATGGGGTTTAATTTGTGGGAGGCACAAGTGTGTTTTAGGGAGGTATAAGTGTGGAGGGAGTTGGGATTTGGGTTCCACCTTGCAAAGAAATAGCTTGCATTTATTTACTCATTATGGGGTGCCATAAGAGGTTGGGGAGGCATAAGGAAATGTGAGGAATAAGGGGTACTTTGGGGAGGCATAAGGAATGTCAGGGCTGTGATATACTATATTTTGGTGGTTTGTAATTCAGGTGGTGATACCCATTTCCCCTTTTGGGAGGCATAAGAAGCATCCCCCATAGTTTCTTGCTCCTTTGGCTTGCTTGATGAAGCCTTAGTATTGTTTTCATGTTTTAATGTAGTTGTAAACTACATTCAGTTTTTTGAAATGTGTTTTATTGTGAAAGTGTTGCTTGCGTGTTTTGTGGAAGCTTGTTGTTGCCATGAGTTGGATCACATCTTTTATTGCATTGTGGTTGGGGCTCGGGGCCAATGAAGAAGGATGGCTTCTCCTCTTCATTGGATGTCTTGGTTGGGTGGAGAGCATTTCCTTTCCCCTACTCTTGTTGTGATTACAACGTGGGAGAATGAGATATATGCACTTGTTGTTCTGGAGCTGAGAAAAAGATAGTTTGACAGTCCCTTGTTGAGATAAAGTTTATTGTAACCTTTCCCACTTGCAGTGGAGGAACTTGTAAATGTTTTGTAATAGAAAGATGTGGTATTGTTTATGAAAGTTGTGAAGTGAAATGTAAAAGAAATAAACTTTGTGTTCAGTCTTTGAAAGAATGTGAAAGAATTGTATTCTATATGATGAACTCAAGAATGAAAGAAAGGTTGTAAAGTTGTATTTTGGAATCAATAAAGGATTGCATTACCTTCTCAATTTGTGTTGTTGTTTTAAGATTGAACATCTAAATGTGAATTGAAATCTCTGTTTGAAAGAAGTAAATGCGTATGAAGGAAAATGTAGAACTCTGTCTTTTGAAATGTGTAAAGTTGAAAATCAGAATTGTATTTTGTTTTTTTTTTTGAATGGTTGGAATTGAATCAAATAAATGTATTAGATTTGAATTGGAGCACATTATAATACTTGGAAGAAGAAAATGGCAATTAAACCCTTTTAAATTTGATCTCTGCTATGTATTTTCAAAATGGCAATTACTTTACCTAAAATGCACAGTTCAAACCTGCAACAATGAAATAATAGATTAAATGATTAAAATGAAGTATTTTTCCCTAAACGAATCCAACTAGACAAAAATACTTAAAAGAAATCTTTCAAAACCTGCAAAACCAAGTTCAAAGCTTTCACTTTGTTTTTGTTCAAAATTGTAAACTTTCAATTGGAACTCTATCAAATAGACCTACCTCACAAAATTAACCTAAATCCACCTAAGAACAATTCTCCATGTCTATTTGACATGTTGAGAGAGGAACAAGAACAAATTGAACAAAATTTTATAAATTAAAATTTACCAATTCGAACTGTAAAAGCCTACAGATCATTTTCACAAAATTGACCCCTTAAACTCTATCAAAATTTAAAACTAATGAACCTTGTGCAAAAGAGGACATCGAGATATTTCCAGAAAGTCCTCATTTTCCCAAAACTGAGCTCTCTATCAAAATTTATGGCCTTCTGAAGTTTTTCTTCACTTGGCGTCAAAAAAAAAAAAAATTTTGGGAAAAATTTCCTAGTGGGCCGTGGGCCCAAATTTTTCCTTGGAGCTTTGGAAAAATTTTTGGGAAAATTTTCCAATTTTCCCCCCCCCACCAACCCACAACCAATCATAGGGCTGCCACATGGCACCATGAGGTGTCAACGGAGGGGCGGATCTCTTTTAAACTTAGCTCCTCAAAAATTTTGGGAAAATTTTCCAAATTTTCTCCATCATCCCCCATGCCAACCAATCGTAGAGGCTACCATGTGGCACAATGAGGCATCGGCGGAGGAGGAGCGGCCCCTTTTTTTCCCTTTGAGCTTTGAAAAATTTGGGAAAATTTTCCAAGTTTTCCCCACCACCCCGCCAACATGCCAGCCAATAAGAGGCTACCACGTGGCATCACGAGGCATCGGCGGAGGCGCAGGTGAATTTATCCCTTTTTTTCGGGCGCGAAACCTTATTTCTCCCCGCCACTCCATTTTACCCGCGTTGGCTTAGAAGGCACCACGTGTCTCTGGGACTCACGGGGGGCGGTGCAAAAGTTAGTTTTTTTTCACCCACATGGGAAACTTTCCAAAAGTCTCCCCACGGCCCGCCGACCCACCCTTGGGGCAAATTTTCACCCCAGGCCCACAAGCCCGCTCTTGGGAAAATTTTCACCCCAAGGCCCGCCGCCCATAACTTGAAAAATATGAGGAGTTAGGAGGACTTATTTATATCATTGGAAAGGTGAGGAAATTTCCTATCCAATGGGAATAATTTAGGAAATTTTGAATGCATTAAGTTTGAGAAAAATCAAGTTGAACCTTTAAGCCTATTAGAGAGTGGGTATGGTGAGGAATTACCCTCTGAACCTTATTGAACCTTCTAACCCTAAATTTTGGACCTTATGACCTCTAATAATTGTTAATAAAGGAAAAGTATGTTCTAGTGAATTAGAATTGTTCTAGGAACTTGTTAGTGACAGTTGTTTCCTTGTAACTTGGTTGTAGACTCTTTTAAACAAAAAAAAAAATATTCCATAATTTTCCTAACTAATCCTAGGTTGTTCTTGGGTCTCAAGTGGGTTGTTTTTATTGCGGGCATCACACTTGGTATCAGAGTAGTGGTTCAAAATCTTGGGCCATTGGGCACACTAGAAAACTTGAGACATGAACCTTAAACCTAGCACACTTGTAAATCTAGAAAACAACTTAGTTAGAAATTACATATTTTAGTAAACATGGAAACTAAGTAAAACCTAGAATAAGGAACTAACTCTCTCTTTCTTCTGTGTAGGAGGTGCAGAGACAAGATGAGGAGCCTTTTCACATAGACCTAGGCATACCACCACTAGATCATGTTGTAGCAGCCATCCTACCCCATATTTTGTAGACTCTTCAGGATGTTAATGTTGCTCTACGCAGAGGATCAGTAGGAGGACATGCAGCCAGACATGATAGAGTCACTTCCATTGAGGGTCATGTATCACCTCACCTAGTGAGGAACATGGAGGAGAGAATTCCCATGCAGTCAGCCAAGAGAGAGTCACCACAAAGGGGACATAGGGTGACCAAGTTTCGGGGCATAGAGAGAGGTCTCGGAGCCCTAGGCTTAGGGATGAGCATACAGAGAGACCTAGAGGCCATCAGACCATAGTTGTAGATCACATCAAGGAGATCCTGAAGCTTCACCATCACATTATTCTAGTGACATAGGTGGATTTCAGAAGAGGCCTGGTTGGTGAGCTTGAGCGGATGCTTCAAGCTTTGTCCTTGTTCTAGCAACACGAAAGCTCATGTTGTGATCCATCTACTGAGGGATGGAGCTGGTGTCTGGTGGCGAGAAGAGGAGCAAAAGCTCCATGTTGATTCTAAGATAGTTACCTAGGAGCTCTTTGAGGAGCATTTCAGAGTAGATATTTGTCATGGAGGTTCATACAACAATGGATAGATGAGTTCCATGACCTCCGACAGGCATCTCTTACAGTGGTTGAGTATGAGAGTAGATTTTGGATCTACTCCAGTATGTTGATTACATGCAGGATGAGTAGGTGTGGATCCATAGGTTCATCCAGGGGCCTGAACCTAGACATTGGAGGTGCAGTGTGGATCCATTGTCCACAGACATTAGTCTGAGGCCATCGAGAAGGCCTATATAGCAGAGGAGACTCGGGAAAGACCCAACAGGCTAGAGACTGAGTCCGGAGCCACATACAACAGATGCAGACAACAGATCGAGGGGGTTAGTACCTCTCCCTCGAGGTGGATAGGGTTTAGCACAATCATCTTTTAGACCACAACAGCAAACAAGCAAGCAGTCCCACCCACCTTATAGACCTCCACAGAGATTTGATGCACAGAGAGGTCGGAGCATGGGGCCTCCTCCTAGGGGTCCCATTAGGACATAGGGTGCCCAGAGAGCTCACTCAGTAGGAGCTCACAGCAGCGAGAGACCTCAACCAGACACATCATCATCATCAGATCCACACCACAAACCTCCAGAGTACCGGTCGGACCTACTACATAGGGGAGAGGATCAGGTGGTTGTTTTGGTTGTGGTGTTACTAGACATTTTTTAGAGAGACTTACCCACATAACCCTAATAACAAGGGTAAGACATAGATCTCAGAGCCTATTGTTGGTGATATGGGGCATAGTCATAGGATGTATGTATGCGGGTCGAGAACCACCAGGAAGAGCACCAGTATAGTTATTGAGACCACAGGTAGCATTGGTGGTATTCCTACCTCCATTTTGTTTGATTCTAGTTCTTCTGATTCTTTTATTGCACCATCTTTAGTAGAGTGATGCAAGCTGGTGGTAGTTAGGTAGGGTCATAGTTGGGATGTTGAGATGGCTTCTGGAGCCAAGATCTCTATAGACTCCTTAGTTAAGGAGTGTGTGGTGGATTTGGGACCTTTCACCACTACCTCGATCTCCGTATCCTTCCTTTGGGATCTTATGGAGTCATCTTGGGTATGGATTGGTTTCTACACACACAGGCCCAGGATGGATTGTTACCACAAGATCATATCTTGTGCAGATGATTTGGGAGTTGAGTCGGTGATTTTAGGGGTCAGGAGACCCATTTCTATTCACCATCTCTGCTATGCAACTTAAGCGGTGTGTGTGAATGGGGTTGTCAGATGTATGTATGTATGTTATCACATGATGATGAGATCAGAGGATGGGTCTAGTGGACCATCACTAGATGATCATCCCATTTTGAGAGAGTTTGTAGATGTCTTTCTAGGGGAGCTACCAGGGTTACCACCCCCACGTGAGATTGATTTTCATATAGATCTAGTTCTTGGAGTAGAGCCTATCTCACGAGCACCTTATAGGATGACTACCCCAAAGCTCTATGAGCTCAAGTTGTAGCTTGAGGGCCTTTTGGAGAAAGGCCTAATTCATCCTAGTGTATCCCCTTGGGGTGCACCGGTGATCTTTGTAAAGAAGAAGGATGGATCCTTGCGGTTGTGTATTGATTACCACCAATTGAACAAAGTAATGATCAAGAATCATTATCCCCTTCCACGTATTGATGATTTGTTTGATCAGATGAAGGGAGCCACAACTTTCTCTAAGATAGACCTTAAGTCAAGCTATCATTAGCTGAGGATTTCGAGGTGGACATTCATAAGACCACCTTCCATATGAGATATGGCCACTATGAGTTCACAATGGTACCTTTTGGCTTGACTAATGCCCCATGTGTTTATGAGTTTGATGAATGGGGTATTTAGGACCTTCTTAGATCATTTCATGCTCATATTCCTTGATGACATTTTGATTTACTCACGTACGTGAGGAGCACGAGGGGCACCTTCACCAGGTTCTTCAATGTCTTTGGGAGTAGAAACTTTACGGGAACTTGGAGAAGTGTGCATTCTTTCAAGATGAGGTGCAAGTATTTGGGTCATATCATTATGGGGAAGGTATCACCATCGATCCTTCCAAGATTAGAGCTATTATGGATTGGCCAGCACCCACTACTATGACTGAGGTGCGCAGCTTCATGGGACTAGCAGAGCTACTACTACGAGAGATTTGTTAGGACTTCTCTCGATTGCACACCCCATCACTTCCCTTCAGAGGAAAGGGAAGAAGTTTGTTTTCGAGATAGTGTGAGAAGGCCTTCTTCAAGACACTAAAGGAATGTCTCACTACAACACCTATTCTCACAGTGTCGGATCCACAGGGTGAGTTTTTCATTTGCACGGATGCTTCTTTAGTAGGGCTTGGAGGTGTGTTGATGCAGAGGGCAGAGTAGTGGCTTTTGAGTCTCACAAACTCAAATATTACGAGCTTAATTATCCGACTCATGATCTTGAGCTTGTGGTAGTTATGCATGCTTTGGTTTGATGGAGGCACTTTCTTCTTGGTCGAGAGATTCACACTCAGAGATAGATCACTTGAGTCTTCACACCTCTTCACGTAGCCCAATCTCAACACTCATCAACGTGGCGTTGGATGGAGTTTTTTTTGAGTATGATATGGAGATAGAGCATGTGAAGGGGAAGGAGAATGTGGTGGTAGATGATCTCAGTAGATGAAGACATGTGGTTATGGCTACTTTAATGGGCATAGATTTACGGAGCAGGATCCTTCAATAGCTTCCTCTTGAAACTTCTACATTGTAGTTTGAGCAGAGATCGAGTCTCAGAGACCCCTCGAGGGGAATTTTGATGGTTTCTCACTAGAGGCAGATGGCCTTCTCAAGCATAGAGGGTCAGATTTATGTTCCCAGAGAGGGAGGCTTGAGGTAGGACATCTTGGCAGAGGCACATCATGCACCCTATTCAGCCCATCCTGGGTGAAGAAGATGCACGCTACTTTGAGACAGTTGTATCACTAGAGAGGACTTCACAGAGAGATGTGGCTCAGTTTTTGTCACATGTTTAGAGTGCCAGAAAGTGAAGGCTGAGCATCAACATCCAGCTTGGCCTTCTCTTTCCTCATGCTATACCGGAATGGAAGTGGGACACCATTTCCATGGACTTCATTATTGGGCTACCGATGTCGAGATATCACCACGACGCCATCATGGTCATGGTTGATAAATTGAAAAAAGTTGCTCACTTTTCTCTCAGTGAAGACCACTTATACAACTAGTGCAGTGGCACGGGTATATTTGGATGAGATTGTTAGGTTACATGAGATTCCACGTGGAAGATCATTAGTGACCATGATCCTTTGTATACTTCCCATTTCTGGACTACCATGCAGCACGCCCTCGGGATGAGAATCAACTTCAGCACAACATATCACCCCGAGATAGATGGACAGATTGAGCGAGTGAATCATATTTTAGAGGACATGCTCAGGATGTATGTGATGGATCAATAGTCAAGATGGGAGGAGTACTTGTACTTGGTGGAGTTCACCTACAATAATAGTTTTCAGAGTTCTATAGGCATGGCTCCTTTTCAGGATTGTATGGTAGAGAGTGCAGACACCTCTTAGTTGGGACAAGTTAGAGGACAAGGTTTCTCTTGACCAGCTTTGTTACAGGACATGGAGCAATAGGTGGTTTTGATCGAGATAGAGATTGCACAGGAGGCAAGATAGAAGAAGAAGTATGCAAATCAGCATATAGGATGGACCATAGTAGTTTTGATGTGGGCATGAAATTTTCCTTCGTGTCAGGCCACACAAGAAGAGCCCTATCCATTATGGAAAAGGTTCTAAGTTAGCTCCTAGATTCATGGGTCCTTTTGAGATCTTGGAGCATATCGGCCCTTTGGCCTACCATCTAGCATTGCCACCCAGCTTGTCTCATGTACATGATGTGTTTCATGTTTCAGTTCTTAGGAGATATGTTGCAGATCCTTCTCATGTGTTAGATTGACATCATTGTAGGTGTAGGATCAGGGGTAGGTGATGGTGGAGCCCATTCATCATAGATCGCAGGACCCTGGGCCTTCGAGGTAGAGAGGTTGATCAAGTCCGGGTGCAGTGGGACATATATGATGAGACTGCAGCTACATGGGAGGATGCTACTTTGCTACGAGTTCAGTTTCCACATTTGTTCCAGTGACTTCCAGGAGGAAGTCAAGTCTAAGGGGAGGGGGATGTAGTGCCCACTTCCCTTTGACACCTTTTGATACTAATCATGATACTACTGATTATATTATGGACTTGATTATGGACCTTATTATAGTATGATGATAGATGTTAGATCATGGATTATTGTTGACTTGATTCAGTTATGATGCATGATGATTATTAGAGGCATTTTGGATATTGATGATGATATACTATTTGACATGGTTATGTTATGGATGTTGTTTAGACATGTGATATTTGGATATTGTGAGTAGACCTAGAAATGGAAATTATTGGATGATGATATAGTTCTTTGATAAAATGTAAATGATATTGTTAGATTGCTTTGATGTTGTTGTGATTCATATATCTAGATGATTTTGGGAATTATATTTATATTATTTTGGATGTTCTAATATGGCCATGAGGCCAAAGGAGGTATTTGTGTTTTGCAGGTTAAAATATCACAACAAACATCGGGGGATTGAGACCAACCACATTGGAATTCTAGATGAATTCAACAAGGTCACCATGGCAACTTGTTTTGTTTGTGTGTGGTTGTTTTGTTAGGGGTACCCATGGGGGAACCACCTTTAAATGTGACCAAGGGGTTATGTGTATTTATTTATTTGACCCTTTTGTTTTATGTTGCATGTGTTTATTTTGTGATGCTTTTACCCCTTTCATTAATTATTAAATGGTGTGTAAATTTTGTGAGTAATCATATTGTTAAAATAAATAAATCAAATATGTCATAAGAAGGTAATTAATGAGAGTTGTTGGCCATGATTTAAAGTGATATAAGTATGTGTAAGAGATATGTAAGTGATGTGTAAGTTAACTGTTGAGTGAGAAACACTCCACCTTCTTAGAAATTCAAAATTTTCCTTGGAGGCTGATTTTGGAGGCTTGTGGGACAAGTTAAACTTTTCCCATACCTCTTAAATTTATTTACCAACCATACCTATGGTTGGAGAGTTGAAATTTGACTTTTATAATGCTTTTTGAGAAGGTAATTTGTAGGTTTTAATTGCACTTTTCTTACATGTTGTAATTTCAGTCCTTTGGGGTGTGGGTTTGTTTTGGAGTATGTAAGTAAACTATCATATTATTCACCCACCTATTTATTATGCATTGGAGAATGAAGTTGACCTTGTGTTGGGGTTGAGGATGTGTGATGTGGCATCCTACATGGATCCACCTCATCCTCTTCCCTTCCCTCTTCTATAAAATTTGATTTTCTTGCCTTATTTGGGGTTGCTTCACTTTGGAGACTTGCTTCTTGGGTGAATTATTTTGTTGTTCTTGGGAGCTCTTGCTTTTAGAGTAGTTGGAAGATTGTGGAATACTTGTGCTTGGTTGATTTTTGATTGTTTTCTTGGAAACAACTTGTTGTTTTTAGAACTTGGGAAACTCCATCATGGAGAGGTAGGAACTTGGCTCTTGAAATGCTCTTCTTGTATGAATGTAAATGTTAATGTATGAATGTTTTGGTATGTTGTGGGCTGTTGGGTAGATGGCCTAGGAATGGTGTAGGAGAAGACTATGGGGTTTAATTTGTGGGAGGCACAAGTGTGTTTTAGGGAGGTATAAGTGTGGAGGGAGTTGGGATTTGGGTTCCACCTTGCAAAGAAATAGCTTTTTTTTTTTACTCGTTATGGGGTGCCATAAGAGGTTGGGGAGGCATAAGGAAATGTGAGGAATAAGGGGTACTTTGGGGAGGCATAAGGAATGTCAGGGCTGTGATATACTATATTTTGGTGGTTTGTAATTCAGGTGGTGATACCCATTTCCCTTTTGGGAGGCATAAGAAGCATCCCTCATAATTTCTTGCTCCTTTGGCTTACTTGATGAAGCCTTAGTATTGTTTGTCATGTTTTAATGTAGTTGTAAACTACATTTAGTTTTTGAAATGTGTTTTATTGTGAAAGTGTTACTTGCGTTTTTTTGGAAGCTTGTTGTTGCCATGAGTTGGATCACATCTTTTATTGCATTGTGGTTGGGGATCGGGGCCAATGAAGAAGGATGGCTTCTCCTCTTCATTTGATGTCTTGGTTGGGTGGAGAGCATTTCCTTTCCCCTACTCTTGTTGTGATTACAATGTGGGAGAATGAGATATATGCACTTGTTGTTCTAGAGCTGAGAAAAGATAGTTTGACAGTCCCTTGTGAGATAAAGTTTATTATAACCTTTCCCACTTGTAGTGGAGGAACTTGTAAATGTTTTGTAATAGAAAGATGTGGTATTGTTTATGAAAGTTGTGAAGTGAAATGTAAAATAAATAAACTTTGTGTTCAGTCTTTGAAAGAATGTGAAAGAATTGTATTTTGTATGATGAACTCGAAGAATGAAAGAAAGGTTGTAAAGTTGTATTTTGGAATCAATAAAGGATTGCATTACCTTCTCAATTTGCATTGTTGTTTTAAGATTGAACATCTAAATGTGAATTGAAATCTCTGTTTGAAAGAAGTAAATGTGTATGAAGGAAAATGCAAAACTTTGTCTTTTGAAATGTGTAAAGTTGAAAATCAGAATTGTATTTTGTTTTTTTTTTGAATGGTTGGAATTGAATCAACTAAATGTATTAGATTTGAATTGGAGCACATTATAATACTTGGAAGAAGAAAATGGCAATTAAACCCTTTTAAATTTGATCTCTGCTATGTATTTTCAAAATGGTAATTACTTTACCTAAAATGCACAGTTCAAACTTACAATAATGAAATAATAGATTAAACGATTAAAATGAAGTAGTTTTCCCTAAACGAATCCAACTAGACAAAAATACTTAAAATAAATCTTTCAAAACCTGGAAAAACCGAGTTCAAAGCTTTCACTGTCGTTTTGTTGTCAAAATTGTAAACTTTTGAATTAACTCTCTATCAAATAGACCTACCTCACAAAATTAACCTAAATCCACCTAAGAACAATTCTCCATGTCTATTTGACATGTTGAGAGAGGAACAAGAACAAATTGAACAAAATTTTATAAATTAAAATTTACCAATTCAAAATGTAAAAGCCTACAAATCATTTTCACAAAACTTACCCCTTAATCTCTATCAAAATTTAAAACTAATGAACCCTGTACAAAGAGGACATTGATAAATTTCTAGAAAGTCCTCATTTTCCCAAAAAAGAGCTCTCTATCAAATGTTATGGCTTTCTAAAGTTTTTCTTCATTTAGCGTTAAAAAAAAATTGGGAAAAATTTCCCTGGAGGGCCCGAATTTTTCCCTCAGAGCTTTGGAAAAATTTTGGTAAAATTTTCCAATTTTTCCCCGCCCCCCCAGCCTGTAACCAATCGAGGCTGCCACTTGGCACCATGAGGTGTCAGCGGAGGGGCAGATCTCTTTTAAACTTAGCGCTCCTAGAAAATTTTCCTCATTAAAAATAAAAAATCCAAAATTTTCCAAATTTTCTCCAACCAACCCGTAACCAATAAGAGGATACCACGTGGAACAATGAGGCATTGGCGAAGAGGAGAGCGCCCCTTTTTTCCCTTTGAGCTTTGGAAAAAATTTTGGAGAATTTTTTTCCAAGTTTTCCCTATCGCCCCGCCGATCTGTAGCCAATCAAGGAGGCTACCACGTGGCATCACGAGGCCTAGGCAGGCGTGGGTGAATTTATCCTTTTTTTCCTTCGGGCACAAAACCTTATTTCTCCCCCACTCCTCTTTACCTATGTTGGCTTGTAGTGCCACGTGTCCCTAGCGGACTCGTGGGGGGGGCGCAAAAGTTAGTTTTTCACCCCATGCGGAAACTTTCCAAAACGTCTCCCTGTGGCCTGCTTGACCTACCCTTGGGGAAAATTTTTACCCTTGGGCCTGTAGCCCGCTCTCTTGGGGAAAATTTTCACCCCAAGGCCCACCGCCCATAACTTGGAAAAAAATATGAGGAGTTAGAAGACTTCTTTATATAAATGGAAAGGTGATGAAATTTCCTATCCAATGGAAATAATTTAGGGAAATTTTGAATGCATTAAATTTGAAAAAAAATCAAGTTGACCCTTTAAGCTATTAGAGAGTGGGTATGGTGAGGAATTACCCTCTAAACCTTATTGAATCTTCTAACCCTAAATTTTGGACCTTATGACCCCTAAAAATTTCCACTGGTGGGACTAATTTTTCCTCGTCGAGCTTTGGAAAATTTTTGGGAAAATTTTCCAATTTTTCCCTTCCTATCCGCCCGCCTAGTCCACAACAATCGAGGCTACCACTTGGCACCATGAGGTGTCAACGGAGGGGAGATCACTTTTAAACTTAGCGCTCCCAAAAATTTTGGGAAAATTTTCCAAATTTTCTCCACCAACCCGTAACCAATAAGAGGCTACCACGTGGAACAATGAGGCATCGGCGAAGGAGCGGGTCCCCTTTTTTCCCTTTGAGCTTCGAAAATTTGGGAAAATTTTCCAAGTTTTCCCTATCACCTTGCCGAATCTATAGCCAATTAGAGGCTGCCACATGGCATCACGAGGCCTAGGTGAGAGGCATGGGTGAATTTATCCTTTTTTCCTTTGGGCGCAAAACCTTATTTCTCACCACCACTCCATTTTACCTATGTTGCCTTAGAAGGTGCCACGTGTCCCATGCGGACTCACGGGGGAAGGGGCGTAAAGTTAGTTTTTTTCCCCACACAGGAAACTTTCCAAAAGTCTCCCTGTGGCCTACCAACCTACCCTTGGGGAAAATTTTCACCCCTAGGCCTCGCAAGCCCGCTCTTGGGGAAAACTTTCACCCCAAGGCCTACCGACCCATAACTTGGAAAATATGAGGAGTTAGAAGGACTTCTTTATATAAATGGAAAGGTGATGAAATTTCCTATCCAATGGAAATAATTTAGGAAATTTTGAATGCGTTAAGTTTGAAAAAAATCAAGTTGAACCTTTAAGCCTGTTAGAGAGTGGGTATGGTGAGGAATTACCCTCTGAACCTTATTGAATCTTCTAACCCTAAATTTTGGACCTTATGACCCCTAATAATTGTTAATAAAGGAAAAGTATGTTCTAGTGAATTAGAATTGTTCTGGAACTTGTTAGTGATAGTTTTTGCCTTGAACTGGTCATAGACTCTTTTAAATGAATAAATAAATAAAAATTATTCCATAATTTTCCTAACTAATCCTTGGTTGTTCTTGGGTCTCAAGTGGGTTGTTTTTAGCAGGCATCACAACAAACATGGTATATGGAATGAAGACTAAACCCAAAATCACTTTTTGGAATCCCCATGAATGAGTACATGAGGTCATGGATTTGGATGTATTATGTAAGGAGGTATTTCGTTAAGGTCCATATTCTCATTATTGGGTATCAAGTATTTATGTCTTATTAGTTGTTATTTAGATATTAGTGTGCTAGCTTTACAAAATATAAAAGAAAAATAAATCTATTTAACTTTCTCATGTATCAATTAATTGTATGTATTATTGGGTACTATTTAGATATTCATTTGTGAACTTGACCAAATAAATAAGGAAAAACAAACTTTCCTCATCTAAACATTCGTAATTTTCTTGCATTTTCTAATATTTCACATAGATTCCTTGATTTAGTTAAGCATTCCTTGTTTAGAATAAGTCATTTCTAAGATCAATATGATTGATGATTATGTTATTATAGGATTTATGATAATTAGGATTAAGCAATTGGAAATATTTTTTTATATTTATGAAATATAGCACAAGAGATGTGGATATTCACTACTATAAATTATGGAACCATCATTAAATGATGCAAGAGCATCCAAGGCCTTCACATTAGCCTATCACATATCTTCAATATATCCACATAATTTTGGTACCCTTGCATTTCCCTAAGTAGTCTTAGTATTGGTGTTTAAAGAAACTTAGTCACAACATTGCAATGCCCTAAATTATGATGTTAGGGAAACCCTGATGATGCAAGGTTAAGAAAAGCACTTAGAAGGATTTATTTAAATCCCTAGTGTCCCTTTATATACTAATGTTCATGGGTTGATTTATTCTTATAACGATCCCTAAATATATTATAAGGGAGCTAACTTAGTACTTTGAGCCTACGAAGTCATGATGTTATGCCACAACTTGAGTAGATGCAAATGGAACATGTGACATTTCAGAATTTTTCCACTTGGTAAATGCAAGACCGGACCATATTTTCCATTGTTTTCATAAATAAAATGGACATCGGGGGATTTTTTAATCACGGATTATAAAATTTTGGGTTCACTTTCACATGCCCTTCCTAAATTTCAAAGAGATTTTGTTTGGTCCTTGTGAGCACAAGGACCCCATGATATTGATGCCTAACGGAATCACAAAGGGGGTCTTATGCCTATTACTTAAAGTGAAGGAAGAATGACATTGGTGAATTTGATGGGACATGATTTTCACAAGAGGGCATGTATGAGCATAGATTTGGTCTCATTGGAAAAATATCGTCAAGAGATTTTGATTGTAATAGGACTCAAGTGCATTTCTTATGCATGTCAAACCCAATATGGGTCTATACATCATATAAGCCATATTTCTATTTTGGTATGCAAAGACTCATGAACATAAATTTAGTTGGGAACCAACTGTAGATATCCATGCAACTCATAGAGTTACACGTAATTTGGAAATTCACTTAGGATAGATAGGACTCTATCCTAGGGTAGACATCATGAAAGAGAAAGGGTTTCTAGAATAAGCTAGATAATTATGATCAAATTACATAAGAGATAAATTGATCTTAGATATAAAATTCTACATTGATTAAATTTAGGGAGTTCAAGAAAGATGGTGTAGCCCTTGAAAAAAGATGAATTGGGTCACATAGTAGAAGGATCTAGAGAAAATAACATTTAAGTGTTATTATTTACGATAAGAGGCTCAAGAGATCTAACGAGAACCCAATGTATTTCATAGTTTTTGATGACTCGTTGTAAGAAATTTTGAGACTCGTTTAGTGTGTGTAGGAGATACTCAAGAGCCAAAATGCTTGTAAATATTGTATTGCATGGATGTATTACAATCCAAATAGAGTTTTTATCCCTTTTCACATTTTGTTACACATTCATAAGCATCTATTAGTTGGGACCCCTTATTCTAACTACAATAATTTGTATTAGACTTCACTAGTTTGATTTGTGAAAGAATTATTGTGAAGAGAATTACAACAGTAAAATGCATTGAGTATTTAGATTGATAGGTGTGAAGTTGATCTATCACCAAAATAAAAATATAGAATATAGGTGATATCCTTATTGGGTTAGAAATCTATAGAATAATTTATATCAGATTTCTTGATGAAATATAGTGACATGTAAGATTATTTCATTAACCACATTCCAAAATATAGTAATACACAAGAAGATAGATTGTGACATAGATACGGTTAGGGTACTCAATGAAGATCCACATTAGATGACTCAATGGCTATCAAAACTGGTCTGATGGTATTCATAATTGATTTGATAGTAATGAATGAGTTTTATAGTGAAATAAACAAAGTTCAAAATATTGCTAACAAATGTGCCCAATTTTAAGGACATGTGTTGTAACTTTAATTAAAATGTAGAAGAATTTATTGATGTGGTTTTCCTAACATCACATCATAATACCAATTTTTTTCCATGATGATAAAATGACATGAGACATGGACACTTATCATGGTGATGCATCATGCTTAGGATATCCAATGGCCAAATACTCTCAAAAACCTTGTTAACTTGGTCTTAATGTAACTTATCTACTTCATAACTATCATATCACGAATGTACCAATACTAACCCAAGGTTTTAAAATTACTTATTTTTAGACTATATATAGTTATCAAATTAATTACATTATCAATGTGCCATGTTATAAGTTGCATGGAGTATAACTACTAAATCTTGACTAAATACAACTTTGGTTATAATCAATGACCTAATTATTCCTCATGATGTTAGAATCTCATTTCTTATTGTTTGTTTCTATAACATAATGGTTGATAGATTTGAATACATAAATTAAAAAATTATGTTTTTCTTAAAAACACATCAATTTTTTTCAATATTAACCTAACCACATTCTAAACCTACGTGTAATTCTACAATGTTCGTTATTTTGTATTCAAAACCATTGACTCTTTTAGATTGAGAAAACCTTCTTAGCTCATGGTTACTTTCATTTTGGTACGAGTCCAAAGGAGTGACAATATAGAAAAAATTGTAGGTGCACAACCAAACTAATAAACAAGGGAAATTGACTATACTCTATACAAAATGCACTATCCTAAGCATGATGGAGCAACATAATAAGCATGCATATCCCAATGTACCATTCCATCATAGAAATGAACCTTTTTAGCATGATGACATGACACTATGAGATGCACATCACCTGCCACATCTACAAATGCATTAACATTGACAACTATGTCCTTGTAATTTAGTAAAATTTTTGAATCATGTTTAAGCTACATTAAAATTGATTTATTTTGTTATTGTCAAATAAATGAAGGGGGAAATGAAAAATGTAGGAAATCTCAACCCATTAGAGTACATGAAATGATATTTCCTAAAATAGATCTAGGTAAACAAAAACTTCCAAATAAGTTTTTGAATAAATGCCTCAAAAAAATCAAAATAAACATTCCTTAATAACAATGCTTAATATAGAAGAGTTATTTGAATCACCATCACAAATACATTCAACCTGTTCGTATCTAAATTGATTCTCCTACGAGGGCTGAGAAGCATCACAAAATTGTAGGATGCTTAGAGACAAATGAATCATGACACGAGTCATTTTGTAGCTGGGAGGGGATTCAATTGACTCTTTGTCACTCAGGCATTGAGAGAAATGGATAACACCTTATTGAGGGTTTGATCTACCCTCACTACTTTAGGTTGTGCCTTCAACTAGGGTGAGAGGACCCATTCTATAACCCATGTTGGTGAAGGATATCAAGAGATCCTTCTTTGCACAATTTTCATGAGAACCTTGAGAAAATATGATCAATACAACACAATCTAACTCTCACGAGTTGTCACACTAGAGAGTGGAGATGTTTCTTGGACAAGGTTTCAGGTTACTAAATATAATAATTGAAACATGATTGTCTCTACATACTTTGGCAATGGAATTTGTTCATTTGTGGATACACAGTACAAACAGGGGTAGTTAATGTAGGATTCATCATTTGAGATGTTTTTGGTGGGAAGCTAAGAAAGATGAAGTTGATTTTACTAGATCTTTGAGAGCCTTTACAAATATTGGAAGACTCACAGACAATATGCTTCAGAACAACAAAAATATTCCTTCAACTAGAAGATCTGAATCAATGGAAGCCTAGAGATGCATGGTTTTACATATTCTTTAAGAATTCAACACAAAGGATCATGGTAAAGACTCAATTAAACGTTAGAAATCCCTGGTTTGTCATGACTAAGATACAATCATAGGCTTACAATCAATCTTTATCAACATAATGAGAGTAAAGTGATTTTAAATTTTTATTTGCATCATAAGATGAAAGCTCTTCTCATAATGAAATTCCAAATTCCACAATACTAACACACATAAAAGATATTTTGTGACTTTGAGATATTTTAACATAAGATTGCAACATGAACAATAAAAACTATTTGAAAACATTCTAAAATACAAGAAGACACAATTATGCTCATGATCAACACAAATTTATTCAAGGTTCATTAGATTCATCAACAAGGGAAATTCTCTTCAACAATCTCAGATCTTGTCAAATGGCTATACACTTGCAACCATATTGACATGAATAAATCTATAAACACATGGAAATGAACAAGTTTCTCAAACTGTCTCTCGAGAAAATGGTTTTCTCAAAATTTCTCATAAAATTAACCCCCCTTATGCAAGAGTATTCTCATTGCATTTATACAATTTGACTCACTCACTCATCCCAAATTTTCCCCTAAAAGAAGAATATTCAAGGAATCCTTTGTTTTTTACAAGTTTGTTCCAAAAAGTGATGTTTAACAAATTTGTACCCAAAAGCTGTCAGGTGGATAAATCATGAATTGATAACATTTCTCAGTCACTCAACTATGACTAGGATGCCATATCATAAATTTTGATAGTATTTTTAATCATTCTTAGATTTGTTTGTGCAAAAATTCAATTTTTAATAATTCTAAGGTGGCTCCATATGGCTTGATCTGAGAAGCAATCCTTTTCACCTTTGAGAATACACCTTGAGAAATGAGTGCCCTCGCATGGATACCTACATTCATGCCTCTCAGAAGTGAGTTTCGTCGCATGGATTATATCACATATTTGTGCTACGATTTTGAGTTGGCCAAGTATAAGGAGGAGCCAGCGGAAGCCTCCGCGTGTCTCCTTGGCACAACTGCAAAGGTGAAGTCCAAAGGAAGGTTCCCAAATGAGCATGGGCCCTCCACGTGTTTATAACCCGAGATAATTGCAGTAGTTGCTGAAAATTCTGAGCATGGGAAGGTCTAACAGAAGCTTCCACATGTTTGTTCAATGCAACTTCAAAGATGAAGTCTAGATGCAAGACCTCAAATGAGCACATTCTCACCACGTGCCCTAGGCCCAAGAAAGTTTCCTCGGCCATTGAGAAAGTCTCAGTATAAAGAGGAGCCAGTGGAAGCATCCATGTGTCTCTTTGGTGCACTTTTGATATGGTTCAGAAAAGTGGAGACCCCAAATAAGCGCAGGCTCTCCACGTGTCTCGACCCAATAAAGTTGTTGAAATTTTTTAAGAACCAACGAAAGGTTCCACGTGCTTAAGGTCTAAGAAATTTACATCAGATGGTTGAAAATTCTAAGTATGGGAAGATCTAGTAGAAACCTCCACTGTCTCCTTGGAACAACTCCAAAGGTAAGACCCAGAGGTGGATCCTCAAATGAGCAGACCCTCCAGGTGTCCTTTGGTCTAACAAAGCTACACCGACCATTGAAAAGTCTGAGAATGGGAAGAGCTAGCGGAAACCTTCATGTGTCTCTTTTCCTCTCCTTCAAAAGTAAAATTCAAGGGCAGGTCCCCAAACAAGTGCGGGCCCTCCACATGGAAAATATTTCATTTGAAGTGGGCCTAGAAACTCATAATGCCCCGGTGACCCGCCTCTCACTTTTAAGTTTTGATGTGGGCCCAGTAGATCTATCATCCCAATCGACTATGATAATTATTCACCGGGAACTCCTCGTGCTATGATTATTTACTAATGCACAACTTTTATAGTTTGGTGGATGTAATCTGGAAACATCATAACAAAAGAATACCATAGACTATGATAAGAAGGAATCCTGAAATATCGCTATAATATCAACATGAAATTGTTACCTCTCACCCATGAGGTACTTCAAGTGTTACAGACTTCACTTTCCTTCCAATAATAACTATGGGAGAAAATTCACAATTACACCTCTTAATGGCTTTAACACACCTTCAAAATGATGGCTTCCTTTACACACTTACTCATACAATATTTCTCACTATTCCTTCTATATCAATTTTATAGGAATTCAGGCTTATCCACCCTATCTCTAAGATAGGATAGGATATCTCTTCCGGCCAATCATATTCCATGCCTAAACTCGTGGGCTTATCATTTATATAACTTTACTCTTTTTACAAATTTCAAGGGGTTCCACCTTTTAAATGATAAAATACACAAAATAGTTATGACATCACTCCTTCAAATCATGTAGACCCTACTTCTCTACTTATCCCAATTTTGACATTTTAACATTACCGACCACTTACGATAAGTATTTACTTTTTACAACATTCCTATTGTACTTTGACTATTACCATACTCTACATTATTGCTTTATCTTCTATTGGATGCCACAATTATACTTAACAAAATCCTATTTCTAATACATAATTAATAAAATAGAAATTACGAAAATTTTAATGTCGACAAGTCATAACTCACTTTTATACTTTTATTTCATCTTAAAATAGAGCTTAAAAACTCCAAAGTGCTCCAGCGACCTACCTCCTCCCGATTTCTTTTTAATCCTAACTCAAACATGTGACATTAATTTATCCCCCACAGAGTCATGGATCATTTTATAACTTTACTCCTTTTCACAAAAAGGCAAAAATCTTCAAAATGCCCAACGATAGTCTCTACCTTTGACTTTCAAACCCCACATGTCCATCTTAAGGTCAAATTAAAAAATTTTATTTTCACTTCACATTGTTAATAGCCATAGAAACTATTGGGCCGTGGACAAATTTTGCATTTTTACAATTGTGACAAAAGTGAAAAGTTCACCAAAGACCCTGCCCATCCAATTAAAAACACATATCCATAGATATCCCAAGGAGACACGAGAGAAAGATGTAAATAATAACAAATTCCCACTCAAAGATGTGATCCACGACCCAAGGAAAGGACTGATAATGACAACCAAATGAAGGAGAAAGATTTCACACATCCATATAGGGAGACAAAATACTTCAAACTATTTAGACCGAGAAATTTTTAACAAACAAAGTGAGATTAAATTGAGCACCAACATCGGCTCCAACTCGAGGATGGGAAGTCCTGCAAGTACCACAAGAACAACATAATAGACCATGTGCCAAAAATCCATTAGGAAACGGAGTCAAGAACCAAACTCCAAAACAAAGAAATAAAACCAACCTCCCAAGATTGGAGTGAGAAACCAACAAAAACTGGTCACTAGGGACCAGAAGAAACCGAAACAGAAAAACACAAAATAGAACAAAAACAAAATAATATACATTATAGAATGATGCATACCTTGATTATGAGAAATCAATCAAGGAAATGTTTCAAGTTCCTTCCATTAATAGGTAACTCAAGCAATTCCCCATCTAATTCCTTTAGGAAAAAAGTGTTCTCTCCAATCCGAATTTCAATAGAATAAGGGCCCATCCATAATGCATCAAACTTTCCATGTTTTCCCTTATCCTTGTGTATGCTATCCCAAAGTAACACCCGATCTCCTACACTGAAGACTCTTGGGGTAACCTTTTTTTCAAACAATTTCTTCATTTTCTCCCTAAACTTCACATGTCTTTGATGGGATTCCCTTCTCTCTTCATCTAATTTGAATGGCTTGGCATTAGCTTCCAGGGGTATTTCATGTTGAAAAAGGTCTTTCCTGTACACTTTCAGTTCTGAATATGACCAAGCGAAGCATTCCTGGTACTTTTTTAGCACTTAGACATATGACTACTTTTCTTCTCTGTTCGATTTGTTGCCTAGCCATATTCTCCTAGGTTTATCCTTTGTTCCTAGGTTATATTCTTCAACATCTGTCGAGGCTGACATATGTCTATTAACAATATACGGTCAACATTATCAAAATTTGATTCCAATACAACAAAACCTCTTGAATAGTATTGGTTTTCAATTGGATAATGTCTTTACCAAATAGGGTCTCTTTTCCATCATTTACACAAACCATTGGTTCCTAGTCCATACTTTGATTGGAAAATTTTCCTTTATTTTGCAAAGACCTTTGGACTTAGGAATCATCTTCAAAAACTTTCCAATGGTTGATATTATCAAGGATAGATGGCCTGTCAATATTTCAATATCATATTCACAATAGGGAGACATTGTAGAATTTTCAAACCTAGATCCCAATACTACCAATTTGTATGCTACAGTATTATACTTCCTATCATGATGTATTATATTGAAAGAATCAAACATTTCAATGAAGTCCCAAACTGCATGCTTATATTGCTTCATTATTTAATTCTTTGTTGCATATAGTTTTCTAACTTGCTTGACTATCAGCTCTAAATCCCCTTTAACAATAATATCCTTGACACCATATTTCCAAGCAATCCTTAAACCCAACAACAATGCTTCATACTCAATAATATTGTTTATGCACTCAAAATTGAGTTTAAAAGAAAATTTAAACTCCTCTTGGCTTGGAGATATCAACACAACACCAGTGCCATTACCAGATCTAGAACAAGCCCCATCAAACATCAAGGTCCAAGGAGATACAACCTACTCGACATTGACATGGACATCAACATCGACATCTATGTAAAATACTTCATAAGAAGCACTCTCAAGGTCATCAATGAGATGTAACATCTTCTTCTCACCATATAACTTCACAAGGCTGCCGTCAATTTTTTATGGTTGCATAAGCCATGTCCATTTGCAAACTTCCACCCACACTAGCTACCCATTTGTGGATAATAACATCCCCATTTGGAAGGACAATCCACAATAACCACATTCATGGTTAATCACTTTCTTGGAAAAGTTGTCAGTTGCACTAATAATCCCTTGACATACCCAACTACTAGAACTTCTCTTGAATCCATAGTAGTACATTTCTCAAAAGCTGATCTTTCCTTGATATTTAACTCATTCATGACCTCAAAAGGAATTACATTACATGAGGCTCTGAATCAAACGTGTGGTTATGTACCAGCCTATATATAATAATCAAAGTGGTAAAAATGGATCAAAATCCAATAAAGATTCAACCAGAGAAGTTCCCAAATATACCCGAGATAATTCACCCAGTTCCTCCAATGCTTGTGGTAGTTCTGATTCTGCAATAATATGAGGAATCTCTACATTATTAACACTTTTTCCCTGAGTAATATTTTCTTCCTTAAATCCCAAATATTCGAATGCCCTTTTCCTATGCTAAGGGATCTGAGTAATTCAACAATGGGAATAGTGACCTTAATCCAACTAAATATTTGGGCCATGTCACAAGGAACATATTTGGGTAGGTCAGTATTAGGAGGAAGATTCATAACTTCTTCTGATAGTATGGGAATTTTCATAGTCTGGGCATGGGCAAGAGCACCAGTTCTATTTGGGGAAATAAGGCCTTTTCTAGATGTATCTTTTTTAGGAAGGTCCTTCGGGATATTGGTAATAACTTGAACTTTTGGCTTGGTTTTTGGCCCCCCCTTTGAAAAACTTACTTTTGGTGTTATATTCTTTCTCCCGAGCAACTACTACACTCATCAACAGTTACTTGTCCTCTTTGAAAGGGATCCCTCCATCATACTTTTTGATCATCAAGTCCCTTAAGTATTCAATATCATGATTAGGAAGATCATATGCTTGCACCATATCAATTTCAAAAGTATTAATAGGAGGAAGAGGTAATACCCGGTGGACACAATCCAAAAAAATTTCAACATTTCTAGCACTTTTCAATTCAATTGAGGTTTCCCCTATCCTGAGTTTGTAGGGCTCTCCATTATGCACACATCATCATACATCTCATCATCATCTACTTCCTCAACTTATTTATCTACATCAAATGGGGAGTGTGGTAATAAACACCTATCACACCAATGAATAACATTGGTCTCCTCCACAGTAGCAACCCTGGCAGTCAAAGGATTCGGAACCAATCTATTCTCCTTGGGTTGAGGCTAATTATTAACTGATCCCATGAGATTTTTCCCTCTGTCATCTATTTTTTGATCACCTCTAGGATGATTTCCAAATCTCTCCTAACCTTTGTGGCTTATGTTGACCTTGGGAATTTTGTCCTATCCCTTTTTCTTCTCTATGGTCTATAGGATATCTTTAACTTTAACTCCATCTAAAATTTTTGTTTTCTTCTAAACTTTCTCTGAGAAATTTATCAACTTAACACCTTCCCTCTTGTAAGAGTAACTAATTTGATCTTATTTTCATTGTATTTATACAATTTCAATGTTCACTTCTTATCTCTCATTAATAAATTCCCTTTTTATCAAAAGAAATAGAATATTTTATCAAACAATCACATCACTTGTTTAGGATTATCGGTAGCCTATTCAAGTCTTGTTGAACGAGTATTCAAAATCATGGATATATTTATTTGGGATTTTCTTTATACAAACTTTACACCCAAAAGATGTGAGGTGGATAAATCATGTATCTCGACCACGTTTTTAGTCCCCTCAAGTATGACTAGAATGCCATATCATAAATTTTAAAATCTCCCATCACATTGCCAAAGATTCTTAAATAGTGGTCACTCGTGATGGCATTTTCCTTTGTAATCATTCTTTGATTTTTTCATGCAATGGCCCCTCTCACACCTTGAGAACTCAAATTTATATAAATATTTTCAAAAACTTAAAGATGTAGGTTTTAGTTGGACATTCTCGAGGTGGCTCCATTTCTATGGCTTGATCTTTTCCTAGTTCCGAAAGAAATCCATAGTGAATAAATACTTTTCACCTTTGAGAAAGATGAAGATACACTTTCAACCTTGGAAAAAAAAATAGGGAAAATGAGGCAATGAAATGTGCCCTTCTGCATGGATACCTACCCATTCATGGTTAAACATCACTTAGAATTGAGTTCCATCATAAGAATATTCAAGGAATCCTTTGTTTGTTACAAGTTTGTTCTAGAAAGTGATGTTTAAAAAATTTACACCTAAAAACATTTTTTCAGTGGATAAATCATGAACTGATCATGTTTCTCAATCCGTCAACTATGACTGGGATGCCATATCATAAATTTTGATAGTATTTTTAATCATTCTTTGATTTTTTGGTGCAAGAAATCCCCATTTTAATAATTCTTAGGTTCCTCCATATGGCTTGATCTAACAAGAAATCCTTTTCACCTTTGAGAATACACTTTGAGAAATGAGTGCCCTCATGGATACCTACATTCGTGCCTCTCAGAAGTGAGTTTTTCCCTCACATGGATTATATCATATATTCACTCTGTGAGTCTTATGAGTCGAGTCAAAAATACAAAGGAGGAGCCATGGAAGATATCCATGTCTCCTTGGTGTAAAAACATTTATGAAAAGGTGAAGTCCAAAGGAATGTTCCCAAATGAGGATGAGGGCCTTCCACATGTTCGAAACTTGAGAGAGTTACACCATCACTATTGAAAATTCTAAACATGGGAAGGTCCAACAGAAGCTTCCACATGTTTGATAGGCATAACTTCAAAGATGAAGTCTAGAGGTAGGACCTCAAATGAGCATAGGATCTCCACGTGCTATGGGCCTAAGAAAGTTTCCTCAACCATTAAAAAGTCTCAGTATAAAGAGGAGCCAATGGAAGCCTCCACATGTCTCTTCATGCACTTTTGATATGGTGCCCAAAAGTGGAGACCCCAAACAAATGTAGGCTCTCCACATATCTTGGCCCTGAAAATTTGTTGAAAAAGGTTAAGAACCAGTGGACGTTGCCACATGCCTAGGGTCCAAGAAGGTTTCCTCGGCCATTGAAAAGTATAATTATGGGAAGATTCAGGGGAATCTTCCACGTGTCTCTTCGGCGTGCTTTTGGTATGAAGCTCAAAAGAAGGACTTCCAAACAAATGTGGGCCTTCCACATGTATAGGGTCCAACAAAGTTGCACCAGACACTTGAAAAGTATAAGTATGGGAAGATCTAGTGGAAACCTCCATGTGTCTCCTTAGCGCAACTCCAAAGGTAAGACCTAGAGGCGGGACCTCAAACAAGTGTAGGCTCTCCATGTGTCTATGGTCTAACAAAGCTACACTAGGCCATGAAAAATTTTAGCATGGGTAGATCTAGCATGAATGCCATCAAACCTCCATTTTCTCTTTGCTCACACATTCAAAAGTAAAATTTAGGGGTAGGTCCCCAAATAGGCAGCCTTGCTCCATGACATGTGTCTCGTCCCAAGAAAGTCACTTTGTAGGTCCCTTGAGAAGTCTCAATATAAAGAGGATCCAGTGGAAGCCTCCACGTGTCTCCTTGGCACAACTCCAAAGGTAAGACCCAGAGGTGGATCCTTAAATGAGCATGGGCCCTCCACGTGGAAAATATTTGAGTTGAAGTGAGCCTAGGGGTGCATTTCACATTTTGTATCACTTTAAGAAAATGTGCATTTTTGGACAATTTGAACTACCTCCCCACTTTGAATTTTCAATTCTAACTCAAACATATAATATTATTTGGTCCCCAAAAAATCATGGCTCATTTTATAACTTTTCTCCTTTTCACAAAAAGGCCAAAATCTTCAAAATGCTCTGACGATCCACCTCTTCGCCTTTGACTGTAGACTGAACAACATGTGGCTTTATCTAGGCACTTGCGGGGTCACGCTTCACTTTTATACCTTAGTATTTTTTTCAAAAAAGGCTAAAAGTTTCAAAGTCCTCCAGCGACCCGCCTCCCCACTTTTAACTTGAAAAATGGCCACTTTTCCATCTTCAGGGTCAAACTAAGAAATTTACCTTGCCGCATCATATTGTTGAATAGCCAATTAGAAACTATCGGGGTCACGGGACCAATTTGGCATTTTTTACAATTGTGAAAAAAGTGAAAAGTTCACCAAATAGACCCATTTGTACCACTTCCAATTAGAAAATACCACGTATCCATAGATATTGGGATAGGATTTACAAAGGAGACACAGTCATGGAAGACGCCCAACAACAAAAAAATTTTTCCCACAGAGAGAAGACTGTAAATAATACCAAGGCTCAATGTGATCCACGACCCAAGGAAAATATTGAAAATTACATCTTGGTGAAGGCAAAGAATTACACACACCCATACAGGAGGACAAAATGTGCATAAAACCAAGTGGGATGAGAAATTTTGAACAAACAACATGAGATTAAATTGAGCACCAACATCAGCTCTCGACTTGAGGATGGGAACTCCCTGCGAGTGTGGCAAGAAAAACATAACAAACCATGTGCCAAAAATCCATTAGGAAATGGAGTCAAGAACAAGCTTGCAAAGTAGAAAAATAATTTCCAACCTCCCAAGAACAAACCAAGAAACCAACAAAAACCAAACATCATGAATCAAAACAAAAAAAAAAGGAATTGAAAAAATAACTAAAATTTACACTAGACAATGATGCATGCCTTGATTATGAGAAATCATTCAATGAGATGTTTTAAGTTCCTCACCATTCTGATTATGACCAAGCCAAGAAGTATTGATATTATTTTAACTGGACATATGCTTGTTTTCCTTCTCTCTCTCCAAGTTTACTTTACTTAGCCATATTTTCCGAGGTTTATCTTTTGTGCCTTTACCATATCTAGAACAAACCCCATCAAACATCAGAGTCTAGGGAGAACCAATCTTCTCGTGATACTTACACTCATCAATTTTATGCTCCTTAAAAACAACATAACCCACCAAGTTTTTGACATTGACGTATGCATACAATACTTCATAAGAAGTCATTTGTTAGGGTCCTCAATGAGATGTAACATTTTCTTCTCACCATAAAACTTCAAAAGGTTCCCCTAAATTGGTATGGTTGCATATGACATATCCATTTGTACACTTCCGCCCACACTAGCTACCCATTTTCTAGATAATAACATCCCCCATTTGGCAGGACAATCCACAATAACCACATTCATGGTTAAGCACTTTCCTAGAAAAGTTGCCAACTGCACTACTAATCCCTTGACATACCCAACTACTGGCACTTCACTTAAATCCATAGCAGTACATTTCCCAAAAGCTATTTTTACCTTGATATTTAACTCATTCATGACGTCAAGAGGCATTACATTACATGAGGCTCCTGCATCAAACATGTAGTTATGTACCATGTATCTTTAATAATCAAAGTGGTAAAAACTGGATCCAAATTAAGCTTTGAGATTCAACCAGAAAATTTCCCAAGTACACCTCAGATGATTCCCCCGGTTCCTCCAATACCTATGGTATTTCTTGATTTTGTAATAATAGGAGGAATCTCTACATTATTAACACTTTTTCCCTAAGTAATATTTTCTTCTTTACATCCCAAATATTCAAATGCACTTTTCCTATTGCTAAGGGATCCTGAGTAATTCAACAATGGGAACAATGACCTTGATCTAACTCAAGATTTGGACTATGTCACAAGGAATGTATTTGGGTGGATAGTATTCGGAGGAAGATTCACAACTTCTTCTGATAGTATGGGAATTTTCACAGTCTGGGCATGGGCAGGAGCACCAGTTCTATTTGGGGAAACTAGGCCTTTGCTAGATGTATCTTTTTAGGAAGGTCTTTTGGGATATTGGTAAGAACTAGAACTTTTGGCTTTGTTTGTGTCCCTCCCCCTTTGACAACCTTACTTCTGGTGTTATATTCTTTCTCCTGAGAAACTATTGCATTCATTGACAATTGCGTGTCCTCTTCGGAAGGGATCCATCCATCATACTTTTTAATCATCAAGGCCCTTAAGTATTAAAAATCATGATTAGGTAGATCAAATTCTTGCACCATATCAATTTCAAATGTATTAATAGAAGGAAGAGTTAATACCTAGTGGACACAATCCTAGAATTTTTCAACAGTTCTGGCACTTATTAATTCAGTTGAGGTTTCCCCTTTCATGAGTTCGTAGGGCTTCCTATTATGCACACATCATCATATACGTCTCATCATCATCTTCTTCCTCAACTTCTTGATCTAAATCACATGGGAGTGTGGTAATAAACACCTATCACACCACTTGATAACATTGGCCTCCTCGATAGTAGCAACCCTAACAATCAAAGGATTAGGAACCAATCTATTCTCCCTAGGTTGAGGTTGTTTATTACCTGATCCCATGAGCCCTTTCCTTTGTCATCATCTAGTCTATGATCACCTCTGGGATGATTTCCAAATCTCTCCTGACCTTGTGGCTTATGTTTACCTTGGGAATTATGTCCTATCCCTTTTTATGCTCTTGTCCAGTTTATAGGATACGTCTTTAACTACTCTAGCCAAAGTTTTTACAACCTCTTCCAAATCCACAGCCTTTCCTGACTGAGGCTTTTCAGATTGATCAACTTAACACCTTCCCTTTTAGGAGGCTTTCTAACTTCTTTGATGTTATTTTCTATTTTAAGGCCATGGGAAAAGCTTGCCTAATTGTTCCTACTTTCTTATCTCTCAAGTAATAAGTAGCCTTTTTATCAAAAGCATCAAAATATTTTATCAAATAACACACATCACTTGGTCTTAGGATTATAGGTAGCCTATTCAAGGTCTTATTGAACTGAGTATTGAAATCATGGAAAGATTCATTTGGATTTTTATTAATATTTTCAAACTCAGATAAAAGGAACTTGGGTTCTGTCTTGTCTCCATATTGCAATCTAAAGACATTTTTCATCTCGGTCCATGAATCTATTGAACTATATGGTAAAGCCTTGTACCAGTCACATGTATACTCCTCAATAGTATGAATAAATAGTTTTATATACACGGCTTCGAACTCAATTTCAAAATCTTCCATCATATTAAAAAATATTCTTAAATGGTGGTCACCAATGATGACATTATTCCCTTGAAACTTTGACAACCTATTTCTGACATCTTGTGGCACCATATTAGGATATCCATCCATACCTCTGAAATCTATAGGTCCAAGAGTATTGACAACAAAAGGAGGTCTAGGTGGAGGTTGGGCCATATTGCCTTGAGGCGGTGAATTTACAGGATAGACAAAATGATAAGGGATGAGGGGTCTCTGGGGCATAGGAGTATAACTCTCAAAGTAAATATCCTCTAATGAATCAATTTCTCAGAAAACCCTATCAACCTTGGAAAAATAGGGGAAAAATGAGAGGCACACTTTTTAGACAAAAATGATGGCCCCTCTCTAGTTGGAGAACTCAAATTTATATAAATATTACTTGGTTCAAAATCACTTGAAGATGTATGGTAATCTTCAACCACAGATTGATCACATTTCATAATTGATATCTCCTCTTTTGATTCTCGATTTCCAACAACTTTCGAGACTTGTTTTCCTTCTGAATTTTCTTTCCTAGTTCTAGAAATAACTTTCTAGTAGGATCCCTGGTGAAGAAAGACCTTCTTCCTCCAACTTTGCAAATATCGATGACAAATTTCACTTACACAAGTTAAGACATTAGTAATCATCAAATTTCAATTCAACACGGAGTCACCACTATGGATTTTCACTTGGATGGAGCCATTGACATGACTATCCCAATGCTACATAATTATACCGGGATGGTTTTCATGATATTGGAATGACATGGAACAAAAATTCTTATTATGGTGCTTCATCATGTTAGAGATGGTAAATTCTATATAGAGTATAGCTCCATTAATAATCTCGACTACAATTTCAAATTTCAAAACACAATATAATTTTACATTATGTATAAAATAAATGACAAAAAAATTATACATGGTAAACGGATCTCAAAACTATTGGTAGTAAATAAGATATTATATTTACCTTTTTGCCAATTTGTGGTTTTCTCAAGTCTTTACCATTTTGTCCACATCTAGAAGCCATTACTTTTCTTGTTTGACAAAACAAACAAATGCGCTGAGCCTCCCACTATTTTCTCCACTTATTACTTTTATAATATTCCATCAAGAATGTCCTTATCCCTATCGTCTTTAAAAAAATAATCCCCCTATTTTACGTATCTTTCTAGATCACTATCGTGTCATTCTTAGAAACCACCTTCTCTAAGTATATCATGTCTTGTTACTTCAATCCATCCCATACCTTCCAAATTATTAATCAAAAAAAAAAATCCCATTTCTTCCATCTCATTCATTTTCATTTTGTGATAAGATAAAAATTTCAACTCCTTTTCTGTCCAAATATCATACTGCTAATTGATTGTAGTATGACTTCTTTTTTCATATGCGAGAGGAAATAAGTGACCAAGCTCAGTCATTGATTCCAATATGACTTATTTTTTGGTATGGATCCTTGTCATGCCTTGTATGAGAAACCTTCCCGGACACCTTTGAGTTGGGATAGATTAGATGACAAGGTTGTACTTGGACCAGTTTACCTTCAGAACTTGGAGTAACAGTTATTTTGATTAGGAAACCTCTTGAGAAAGCTAGAGCACATCAGATGGCATATGTAGACACCAAGAGGACTGAACCTCACTTTGCAGTTGGTGACAAATTATTCTTAAGACTTCAACCACATAAGATCCCAATCCATTATGGAAAGTTTTATAAGCTTTCACCTCACTGGTGGGGCCATTTGAGATCTTATAGGTCATGGGTCCATTTGGATACTCAGTTAGCCCTGCCACCACACCTGGTCTCAGGCCCATAATGTATTTCATGTTTAAGTTTTATGTAGATATGTACCAAATGTTTCTTATGTATTTGATTGTTCAACATTAGAGGTGGAGAATGAAGGAAAATAGAGACTGGAGCCCATGTGTACCTTGAGCACAAGGAGGTTAGAGTACAATGTTACGTATATGATGACATAACCACTACTTGGGAGGAGGTGACCCCATTAAGGGATCGATATCCCTATCTCTTCTAGTGACTTCCATGAGGAATTCTAATCTTAGGAGAAGGGGATGTAGTGCCCACCTCTTTCTTGCATCATTTCTTTTTTTTAGCTGATTAAATTTAATAGATTATGGACATGGGTTTATCACTATTTGGATATTATGTGGTTTCATTATGGATCATTTAGTGACACATGTGTTGATTAGGGCACGTAATGCCAATCTAGTATTAGGATCATCATTTTAGTCTCTTTCACTTATGAGATTATGAGTACTTACAAGGATATGATACAATTAGTTTTTATCTCATATATGATGGATGGATGTTAATAATATGGTATACTTTGATATCATTGGTTTAAAATGGTAAATTGAATGTGAGCATGCAATAAACTAGGTAGATATTATATCTTGATTTACTATGGATGCATGTTGTTAGGATATAGTGATCTCATTTTGATATTGATTGTTGTATAGTTAGAATGAATATCCATGATTGATTTAGTTATCGATACGTTGTTATTATTTATCTGATTTATTATATCGAGCAGGTATGTTTAATGTGTGAATGGAGTGTGTATATTTTAGGACACACATGAGAACGTGGGTTTTAGAGTTATACCTCAAGTTACACAAGTGGCTAACTAGGCCGAGTCCTTTAGCCTTGCATGACCCTTGTTTGACCTTTTGTGTGTACCGTATTCATGTTTGGACATCCTTAGTGATTTCCTAAATTACCTATGTTGTATTTATTTGTTAATCCTTGTACTAAACTAGTTTATGGGCCTAATGGTCCCCTCACTCATTAGTGATTTTATAATGTTAGTAAGCTTTTTGTTAGTGGTTTGTGACCACCTAATCACTATTTGGGTGGGCCCCACCACCTCTTCCTTTGAGCCACTTTACCCGATCTCGAATTTGGGCTAAATGTTGTATTTGTAAGGGTCTCGTTTCACATTGGGGTCTCCCTTACACTTGAAATGGACCCTTGGATCCTGTATATGGGTAGAGGTTCTCTTTTCAAGGTAAAATGGGATTTTTCCTCCCATTTGACCCCTCTCTTATCACCATCTTGTAAGAGTGTTTTATTTGTGTGTTATCTTAAAAGTTGAAGTAAGTTGGATTATTGGCATTTTAGGAAATTTGGGATTTTTCTTCCCAAATGTGTTTTATTTTATGTTTAATGGGATTTTGGGAATCTTGTGTTGGAGAATGAGATGGGTGACACATGTCACCCTCTCATTTGTGAGGATTTTTGTTTGTTTCTTCTTTATATACCTCCTCTTGGAGAGGGGTAGGAACTTTTGCTTCTCAATTTTCACTATTGGGAGTTAGAGAGAGCTTGAAGCTTGGGAGAGCATGGTTGATCTCTAAATTGGATAGCTATTTTTGAGGTAGGCCTTCATACCTCTTTTTTTTATTTATATGGTATAATTTGTAAAATAAAAATGGTTGTTTGGATTCTTGAATGCTTGTATGTTATTGTGTGTGTCTTTGTAAATCTTGTTTACATGCATTTTCCCCATCCATCCTATTTTGTGGTGGATTTTTGAATTGTAGGGGAAGAGGGAGGAAACCCCTCTTACACCACATGGTTTGATGGGAAATCCATGATGGAATTTCTATTATTTTCCTCCCCTTATATGGTTTGATGTGGAAGAAGGACTTTTCATATGGTTTTAACCTCCTCTTCCATCCTATTTAAGGAAACCTTTCTTGGTTTGAAAATCCTTACAAGGAGGAGGGTTGGTGTTTGGGATGGAGTGATATGGAGTTTTGGTTTATTGATATTATTTTAGTGTTCCTATGGTTGGATCCTAATATGGCTTATAATGGGCTCCTTACCACTCTTCCCATTTGAGGAAAAACATGGAGTTCTCCTCTTGTGATTTTTGTGTTCTTATGGTTGTTTTGTATTGAAATTGTGTGTGTGTGTGTGTGTGTGTTGTCCTCATATCTCCCCTTTACTTGTGAAATATTGAGGAAATAATTCTCTCTCTCCCATGGTTTTTGAGGGAGGCTAGCATGTCCTCAATTTGTGGAGATGGTATATGATGATGCCATTTGGTTGGGAGAAAAACATCACCCTTTTCTCTTGTGCATTGAATACTTTCATATGTTGTGGAACCTTGGAAAAATATTCTTGGATCATTGAGGGAAAAAATTATAAATTTTGGACATGTTGTTACCCATATTGGGGAGGCTTGTACACTTGCATTTTAATGTTTTTGTAATGGTTATGTAATATCTATGTATTTCCTCTTAATCATCATGTATTTTTTTTTAAGTCTTGTAATCATGTAAACTTGCTCCCACATTTTTTTGAATGCCTATTTACTTGTACTTAAATATGGTGTATCATTGTTTAGTGGAAACATTGAGATGCAATTACATCTGGTTGCAAAGGGTGTTGGAAATATTGTTGTAGGGGTTGTGAAATTTTCATTTATCCTTCTATAAGTAATATTTGTTATGAGAAATGAGGATTTTTTTATCGTAGTTCATATAAATGAAACATTGTTTTCTTCCTTATGAGGTTTGGAAACTAAAAGAGAAATGTATACAATCATTTTGTTACTATTTGTGTTGAAATGCTTGCATATTTTAAGTTTAAAAATGCACTTATCTTTGTATTACAAAAATGGTTATGTGAAAAGAAATCTGGTATTAAAATTTTACTTCATTATACGCAAATATATTTGTGGGAAAAGTGAGAAGAAGTGGCTTATTAAAAGAGCTATTATCTTGAGACTTTAAGTGCATGTATTTTGGATACATTTGAAAGAAAATTCTTAAATCTGAAATTTGAAAGTTTAGTTAGTAAGCTAAAATTTGGTTGTTCCCTTTTTAGTTTTAAAATATATAAAGTGTGTGTGTGTGTGTGTGTGTGTGTGTGTGTGTGTGTGTGTGTGTGTGTGTGTGTTCTCCTATACATGTTTTTGGGGTCTCAATACTTTTATTGTAAAAGTGATGAATCCATTTTGTTACCTCTTTAAGAAGCTATATACTCATAATGAAATCTCTTGTTTTTTTATTATTGGAAATTTAGTGAAAAGAGTTTCTCATCTTGACAAAAAAAAATGAAAGAAAACTTAATCTATATCTTCCTTTTATTAAAAGATCTATATTATAGTGTTACAACCTGAATAACCTACATCATTTTATATGATTATATATAATTGCGTGTGTGTGTGCGTGTGTGTGTGTGTGTGTATTGTATATATATATCTATATATTCCATACAAGTTTGATATGTGTAATGGTTTTAAAAATTATGAGATTATGTGTATTTGTTTTTATATATACATATATACATATATATACACATATACACATATAAATACATATACATACATATACATATACATATACTTTAGTGCCCACTTCCCTTCGACACTTTTATTATTGATTTCCGATAATTTCGACTATACTTATAGATATTACTGTAGTTTTTTTTACTTAGTGTGATGTTAGATGTTAGAGATACTTTGGACTATTGTTGATTTCAATTCATATATGATGTGTGTGGATTATTAGAGACATTTTATATTGATGATGATATGTTGTTGACATAGTTATATATTCTGACATGCAATGTTTTTCTTCATATTGTGTAGACCTTAACAATTGAACTAATCTTGTGATCATATGTATATTGATGAAATGTAGAATCGAGATGTTGTTAGAAATTGTAAATGATATCGTTACTTACCTAGATGATGTTTTGATTCATATACAAATGATTGTGGATTTATATTGTATATTTTATCCTAGATGTTTTGATGTAGCCATGAGGCCGAAGGAGGTGTTATGTGTTTTGCAGGTAAACATGTCACAACAAACAATGGGGGATTGAGACCAACCACATTAGAATGCTAGATGAATTCAACAAGGGTCACCATGGCAACATGTATTTTTTTATGTGTGTGTGTTTGAATTGTTGTTAGGGGGTCCCCATGGGGGAGGGAATCACCTCCAATTGTGACCAAGGGGTTGTGTGTTATCTCTTTTATTAGTTTCCTTTATTTGATTTTAGTATGTGATTTATAGTGATGTATTCTCCTTTTATTAATTACTTGATTTGTGTCTAGATTAGTAAATTAATCTTTTTACTAAATTAATTTTGAATGGGTCAAAAGGAATTCATTTATTAGATTAGATGGCTCTTGGATTATGTGTTGTAAGTTGAGTGCTTATGATCTTGAGTGGTGTACACTCTACCCCTTCTTGGAAATTCGAATTTGGCCTTAAGGGACAATTTTGGAGGCTTGTGGGACAAGTCAAACTTGTCCCACACCTCTTAAATTGCTATACCAACCCTACCTATGGGTTGGGGGTCAAAAATAGACCCCATTATGTGTTTTGGGAAGACAAAAAGGTAAAATATTATTGCACTTTCTTTCTTGTAATTAATGTTTTTCCTTAGGGGTGTGGGCTTGGATTGTGTGTGTAAGTAAATTGTCATTCCTCTCACCCACCAATTTATGGTGCATTGGGGTTGAGGTTTGACTTGTGAGGTGGAGTTGAGGATGAGTGATGTGGCATCCTACATGGATCCACCTCACCCTCCTCTCTCCCTTTTCTATTTATTCAAGTTCTTTTTCTTGTTTGGGGGTTACTTGATTCTTTTGTGCTCTTACATTTTGGGAGTTAGAGGATTTTGGAGTGCTTGTGGATTTGGTTGGATATTGTTGATGATATTTTGGGCTTGAAGGAGCTTGGTGTTGGACTCTTGGATCAAGCTCTACCATGGAAAGGTAGGAGCTTTACTCTTGCTTAATGTTTTTCTTTTATATTGTGTATATGTTTGGAGGGATTTTGGTTGGGTGCCCCACCTTGGACAAGAAAATTCTTGCATTTCTTATTCATTATTTTGTTGAGGGAGCCATAAGAGATTGTAGGGATGCATAAGAGAATGTGGGAGGCATAAGAGGTTTTGAGGGAGCCATAAGAGTGTGTAGGGGTTTTGAGATGTTTATTGGAGGGTTATAAGGTGGTCACCCATTTCCCATTGGGAGGCATAAGTGACCTCCCGATAGATATTTCTCCTTTGGCTTTTACATTTTGAAGCCTTGTATATTTTGTTAGTTCTTCTTGTGATTGTAGTTTGATTTGTTTGTGTTTTGGTATGGTTGTAAAAATCTTTGTATTTTGATGTGGAAGCTTGTTTTGTTGCCATGAGTTGGATCCATTTTTCATTGCAATGTGGTTGGGGCTCGGGGCCAATGAGGAGGATGGCTTCTTCTCCTCATTGGAATTCTTGGTTGGGTGGAGAGTGTTTCCTCTCCCCATTTTTTTTGTGATCAAATGAAGCATGGTGGAGCTCTCTTGTTGGTGATGTGAAACATGGAGCATTGTTGGTGTCCTCAAGAAATCCTTCCTTGTGATAAAACCTTATTGTTATTCCCACTCAAGGTGGAAGATTTGTAATATTGTGTTTTTATTTAAAGGAAATGTTGTATTGTAAGTTGTAATATTATTTGAAGAAGTTCATTAAAGAGTTGTAAAATTTACCTCCTCTTTAAGTTGTAGTATGGAAAGAAAAGAATCAAGATAGAAGGCTTGTGTAAAAGCTTAGTTTTTGTTTGTATTGTGAGAAAATAAGTTCTTTGTTTTAAAAGAAATTAGCTATGCTCATGGGAAAATAAATTTGACTTTCATTGTGAAATTATATTATTATAAATGAGAAAGAAGAAATATAGAAGATGTGAGATGTTAAAAATGTATGCATATGAACTTGAATGTAGAACAAAGTTTTTATAGACATTTTGAACATATAAGTTGTAGTGAAAATGGAAAGAGGCAACAAATTTGAAGTATATTATTATATTGAAATTTTCTTTTTGTAGTAAGGAAAAATAACAATATTAGAAGTAGATTTAGATCCTTTTTACTTTTGGACTTGTAAGAAAATTTATTGAACAAAATGAAAATGATCTTGTAGTTGTTGTTGCTATTATTGAATAGATAATGTTTTAAAATGAGTAGTTTTAACTAAGGAATGAATAAATGGAACTAAATCTTACAACTGGAAACTTTAGGCATATAAAATTAAGTTCAAATTGAATTTCAAAGAAACCTAGTGACTTTTTTTTGGGGAAAATCTCAATTTTTAAGGTTCTGTTTCTAAGAAATAGGACCACCTCCCTATGCAGAGCGGTAGTCTCAGAACCACCGATTCGACAAGGTGGCGGTTCATGAATCATCACCTAGGTAGGAAGGTGGTCCTAGGACCACCGGCCTACTTTGGGCAGTTCTGTCACTTACTGGAAAAACACAGATCCACACTTTGTGCAAATTTTAACTTGTTCTAACTAAATTTTAAAGCATGTAAAAATTACAAGGAAACCTCCAACAAACAAATAATGGCTAAATCTCATGGTTTTAAGAAATAAAATCTTCAAATGGTGGATTCAAAGTACCCAAACTTGTATTTATTAATAGAAGTAGGTTTTCCCCAAATGGAGAACTCCTAATACAAATAATTTTGTAATAAAACCATATTTGAAAAGGAAATCCCTTCAATCCTTGAATGAATTACATTACAATGATAAATCTACAATCTAAACTAATCTAAGCTTGATTTTTTTGTAAACTCCTCCATAGGCTTTCCTTTCTTGCTCTCATGACTTCCTTCTCTCCTACCTACAAATTAAACAAAGGAAAAGTGACCAAATGAGGAGACTTGAGAAAAGAAATAGATTAAATAAAAATTCTTAAGGATTTTTAGGGTTAGCTTGGAACCCTAGGATCTAGTGGCAACAATTAAATCTATCCAAGGGTTGAGGATCAACCTACATCTTTTGGTAGGAGTATATTTTATAGATGGTTTAAATAAAAATTAAAGGAATGTGTAGATGGGTGAATGGGCCCATTTAAAAACCTTGGTGTGCAAATTCACTAATATAGTCCCTAGTATGTTTTAGAAAAATAATGAAATAGAAATTTAAGTTATTTAAATAATGGAATTATATTAACTAAGTATTAAGGTAGCAATGTTAGTTGTGGAGCGGTAAAAACATTAAACCAAGTAAATTAAATTATGGCACCTTCCTAGTTGAATGTTAATTAATTGACCTTAGAGATAAATTAAGAATATTTAATCATTCAACTTAGGCATAGTCCATCCTTTGTAAACTAAATATTATTAATGTAAATAAATTTTAGTGCACACTAAGGGTTGATAACCTTGTAACCTTCTAACTTAAACAAAAAAAAAATCCACAACTTTCGGGTTAAGTGTTTAGGGTTTTAGCGTGTTCCTTGAAATCATTTTTGTGGGCATTACGTATACATATACATATACATATAAACATATTTATAAATATGTTAGTAAAGATTCAAATATATATATACAAAACAATGTAAAGTGACTGTGTGCCCAATGGGAAGGTTTGTTTGAATAAAACAAAAGGATGATGGGGAACATAGATGCAACTTGCCCCCAACCCTCCTCTACCATTGTAATGTTGTAGTGCCACCCCAACCACACAACAGACCATGTGGTGTAAGTAATTTGTAGTGCTCCTGACCACACCACAACCCATCCACCAACATATAACCACATAACCGCTTGCCATGTTATTTTCACTCCCCGCACTTTTATAGAAGACACAGTCCACCCTATTAAAGAACCCTTGCACGATTTGATATATATATATATATATATGTAAGACAAGAAATCATGAAATCCTGTTTTAAAACAAAAAAATTTTGAAACCCTAGTTAGAATAACAAATCAAAATTAATAATGGGCATCCTCTCCCCTTCTTTTAAAAATATAGTGTTAAAAATGGAGCTCACAATGGGAAAACCAGAGATCTATGGGTTTGGTGGAAGATCTCAAAAATGGCCTCCACGGATCCCTTTCTCCTCCATCTTCCTCCCTAAAACCTGTGCAAATGAAATAAAACAACAAAGCCAAATGTTACAATAGATTTCCTTATGGAAGATTAGGGATTCCTAGGATACCTAAAATTTAGGGCCCAAATTTACCTAATCCAATGGTGGGGGTTTAACCATCTAACTTTTAAATTTATGGGAATAGTGCTTTTAATGGGGGTTTGGGGTGAATAAATTAAGTGGGTTCTTTTAGTTTTAGTAGTGGCAATGTGGTGGGTATAAGATAGTAATGTGGCACTTAGGAAAATATTTAAGTAAAAAAATATATTTTGGGCATGGGTTTATTTGGGTTATTATGGGACATGATAATTTTAGATTACTAAATTGTAATATAAAAATATTATTAAATAAAATTTACATGGGTGAGGTTAAGGTGGCCTAAAGAAACCCTTTTTGAATTAATTTAATTGAAGATTGACAAGAGGTATTTTAACCTAGAAATAATTATGGGAAGATTAAACGCTATTTATTAACTATTGGTAGTAGTCTCACCCTACTTAAACATTAATAAAGTAATATATATTTTTTTAAATGTCAGGATTTTTAGGTGTTTGTGTTAGGGTTGGGTCATGAAAAATATAGGGCACTACACTTGTATTGCCTAGATATACTATAATCTAAATATGGTTTCTTTCCCTTTTCACATTTTGTTACATTGTTACACATTCATAAGAGTCTCTTAGTTGGGACCCCTTATTTTGACCACACTAAATTGAATTAGACTTCACTAGTTTGATTTGTGAAAGATATTATTGTGAAGCACTTGTGAAGAGAATTGTAACAATAGAATGCATTGAGTATTCATATTGATAGGTTTGAACTTTATCTTTAACCAAAATAAAAAGATGCAATGTGGGTAATATGCTTATTAGGTTAGAAATCTATAGAATAATGTTCTATCAGATTTCATGATTAAATATATTGACATTCAAATATGAATAAATATAGTGACATGTAAGATTATTTGATTTATAACCACATTCCAAAATATAGTAATACACAAGAACATAGATTATGACATAGATAAGGTTAGGGTACTCAATGAAGATCCACCTTAGATGACTCAATGGCTACCCAAACTAGTCCAATGGTATTCAAAATTTATTTGAGAGTAATGAATGGGTTTCATAATGGCATAAAAAAGTTCAAACTATTGTTAAAAAATGTGCCCAATTTGACGGATAGGTGCTCCAACATTAATTTAAATGTAGAAGAATTTATTGATGTGTTTTTCCAAACATCACATCATAATACCAAAAACATTTCCATGATGATAAAATGAAATGGGACATGGATACTTATCATGGTGTTACATCATGCTTGGGATAGGCGATGGCCAAATACTCTCAAAATCATATTAACATGGTCTTATTATAACTTTTCTACTTAATAACTATCATATCACGAATGTACCAACCCTAACCCAAGGTTTTAATTACTTCTTTATAGAGTGTATATAGTTCTTGAATTAATTACATTATCAATGTGCTATGCTATAAGTTTAAGGGAGTATCGCCAATAAATCTTAACCAGATCAAATTTTGGTATTAGTTAACAACCTAATTATCCCTCATGATGTTAGAATTTCATTTTTATTATTGTTTCTATAACATAATGGTTGATAGCTTAGAATACATAAATAAGAAATATTATGTTTTTATTTAAAAACACATCATTGTTTTTCAATATTAACCTAACCACATTCTAAAATGAAGTGTAATTCTACAATGCTTGATATTTTGTATTCAAAACCATTCACACTTTTATATTTAGAAAACCTTCTTATCTCATGGTTACTTTCATTTTTGTACGAGTCCAAAGGAGTGAAAACATATACAAATTTATAAGTGCACAATGATATCAATAATGCATGACCAAACCAATAGACAAGGGATATTGACTATACTCTATACAAAGTGGACTATCCTAAGCATGATGGAGAAACATAATAAGCATGCATATCCCAATGTATCATTCCATCATAGAAATTAACCTTTTTATCATGATGACATGACACAGTAAGATGTACATCACCCACCAAATCCATAAATGCATTAACACTGATACTATGTCCTTATGGTTTGGCACAATTTTTAATAATTTTTTGAACCTTCTTTAAGCTATATTAAAATTGATTTCTTATGTTATTGTCGAATAAAAAAGGGAAATGAAAATATAGGTCATCTCAGCCCATCCAAGTATATGAAATGATTTTTTCCTGAAATATATCTAGGTAAACATAAACCTTTCAAGTAAATTGTTTGAAGAAATGCCTCAAACAAAATCACAATAAACATTCCTTAATAACAATGGTTAATACAAAAGAGTGAGATTTATTTTCTCTATATATAATGCATGAATCCCCATAAAAATAAATTCAAAACACATGTATGTCTATCCCTAACCCATTGAACTCTAGCTAGTCGGAAGAGGATTCTCAATGCATTGGGGAGGAAATGGCATTTCATTAAATAGTTTACTTGCAAAATCATTCTTTTGTGTAATTACCTATTCTCCACACTAAATAGTAAATGGATATCAATGTATAAAATAAAATATGGCTACAATAAGCTAATAATATTTTAAAGATAAGTAAATATATGCATTTAATTTTGTAGTATCCATCTTTTAAAAAAATAGAAGAAAAATAATAATAAAAAATAAGGTAATGGGATGTGTGTTGGCAGGGCATGGGGCACCATTTTTCAGCATAACTTGGAGAGAGACACATCCTAAACATCCTTCAAACCTGTCTTTTCCTTAAAAAATAATACAATCACTTTATTTCAAATCGAGAGGTGCTAACCACTATGGAACCCAACTTAACGTTGAGGATTTAGAAGTAATTGGATGGTTGTAGCAAGTGCAGAGGGCGCACCATCTTATAATTAAATAAACAAAATTTATGGGAAGAGTGTAAAATAGAGACCCAACTATATCTGACCTAAAATCAGTACCATGATGGGTTAAATCAGTCTTGCACAATGAGAGAAACTTTGATGAAAATATCTTGCCATTTTCCTATGCACAAATTGCTTGACCTGGAGTTGTATCTAGGTTCTAAGAAGGTTCATTTAGCTCTACGAGGATCTACTTACATGGGTTTTCTTCTCCTTATCTAAGTCATTTCATTTCTAGACTCTTGAATTTCTATTATTGCATGTTTGAGAATCTATTATTTCCTCGTTGTTGGGTTGTAAAAGTTAAAAATGATTTTATGTTTTATGGGTGTCACCAATTGGTTTGGTTATTCTCTCAGTTGTTGAAGTTGATTAAAATAAATTATTTGATTGAATAGAACCTGTAGGGTTTTGCACTTGGATTATTTTTTATCCCTTTTGGATATTTCATGTCTTTACACTTAGGTACATGAGGCGTGAATATTTTATCCATGGTTTTCATCCATGTCTGGGATTGTGGGATATGCATTTCTACTTTCATGCTTCGAGGTGATTGTTATAAAATATCCCAATAGAAGCGGGGATACGATTCAGTGAATGGATCGTACACGAAAAAAAAGAGTTGGGTTCTTTTTAATCTAAGTGGTTTCTAGGTTGAGTAAAGTTTGTGTCATGCTGGGAAACACAATGGGGTGATGAAAGAAAGGGAAATCTCATTGATATTTTGGCTGGAGATATGATATTATAGCATGATGCCAGGTATAGAGCTAGTAGTTATAGATTCAGACTTGGAAGATTGTTTAAATGTTTTGTTTTCATGTCATATTTTTTTAATTGCATGTAGTATTTATTAAGAAGCTATGTTATTAAAATAGAAAATAAAAAAACTCAAGAGTCTTAAATAATTTAGAGAAATTGAGATTTCAAGATCCTATAATCGATAATGTTTAGAACACATTCTCTAGAAAAGAATTGTTTCATGGTAGTTACTAGTGAGAAGTGTTGTGACAGATATGTATGCAAATGTGGAGGCTAGAGGAAAATTTTGTGTTTTTTTTTCAAAATTCCCCAAATAATATACCCTCATGGAATGCTTCTTTTGTGGGATATGCATAATTTTTTTTGTTGAAGCATCTTTAGAGACTTTCAAACAAAGTAAAAATGGGGGTTTATTGAATGCCATGATTTTGGATATGCACAAATGGATTTGCAGAAAGGGTATTGGGAAATCATGCGAGTGAATGAAAGTCACCATCCTAAATCCAGGATGAAAATCCCCATGTTGTTTTCCTTTTCAATCATAAAATACATGTATGGTTTTCCCCTTTTCGGTTGCATTAAATTTCACTTCATCATTTCCACTTTTTCAAAATTAAATGTTGAATGATAGGGAACATAATTCAAAAAATGAAAAAATATTTCCTTGACGTGAACTCTCAAAACATCAACCAAAAAAAATATGATCTTAAAAGTCATGCGCATGGAGCGCCACACCCAAATGTACCATAAAACAAAACTCTTTGCATGACCTTTGGTAGCATGGAACACCTTAGGGAACCTTAACTGATTTGTTTGAAATTATTTAATACTCTTGAAATTCATATTCCTAAACCCTCTTAGCTTATTAGTCACTTATGGTGACATGGTCATTTTAATAAAACATGATCGGTTCTAGCTTACAGTTATCACTTAGCTTCAGAGAAACTAAAAACCACTACCTCCTACCTCTAGAATGACACTGAGAGGATCATAACACGCCTTAAATTCAATGAAAACACCTTCAGATACTAATTTTTCATGTGGGTTTAGGAGCCCACTGGTCATTGTGCAACAAGAGTTGTTGACACAATTACAATAACGGGCCCCAAAGTTGCCCTTCTAACTTGATATTTTCTCATCATAATCAACATCCACAAGACACGCGCTTGAACTCTCTGCATATGGGGGAATAAGTAGGAATCATCAAAAATTGTGATTTAACTTGAATCGAGTGTGTTCGAGACCACGTTATAAGCACTTTTGTTATTTTGGACAATTTTCTCAACCTTAGCTAGAATCTCCTTTTTGAGTCTCGTTTGACTTTTAGCCATGCATATGACAACATACTACCAATAAAATGCTATGTCTAATTTTATCCAATATTTAATCTTTTATAAATGAATTTTGGAATGGATGATGATTTTCTCTCTCCACCCTCTTCTCTCTCTAGAATTTACTATGATACTTGATTGAATTGAAAATGTAAATGAATTGCAAAATGTGAATTGGTTTGAAATGAAATGAAAATGGTTAGGAAATTGTGAATGGAAAATAAAATATCTTTTAACTCTCTCTCTCATCCTTATTCTCTCTAGTACCAAAATACTAAGTGCAACTAATTGTGAAAGCATGAATGCATGAGAAACGAACTTTTCTTATTCCCTCTCCCAATATCTCTCTCTATTTTATTTAATTGAAAATTTTAAAAATGATGATTGTGTGGAATATACTTGAGTGTAGGGGATTTCTATACTCATTCCTAGACTAACGACGTAACGTTGATTGCAGTACTCCAAACAAGAGGAATTTTTTAGATGTGATATGATGTAATTAATGAGTTGTAATTGTAAAGTTATATTCATCTTGCAATACATGTATTACCATAGAATAATGATATGTATTATTGTTCAAAGAATTTTTCTTGGTATATTTTAAAAAGGGAATACCAATGTGGCTATATTTTATAGTGTCAAATTGGATGTAAAGTTGTACCCAATGTTGTACCTATGTTATAAAGATATTAAATTAATATTTTGTTATGTTAATTATTGGTATATTTCCTTAACACCCATAATGCTAGGTAGAATATCCTCTCATCAAAACTAACAAAATTAAAAGAACGAGTTACAATCCCTATTTTCCTTCCTCTCCATTGAGATTTTTTCCACGGTATAAAACATTGATCGTGTTAATAAAATACTCTGATCTCATTAATCATCTTCATGCTTCGCACCTAAGACATCTTACTAAGGAAATTTCCTAGATATTTTATGATATGGTGCATATATGTTGTGAAACCTATCATATTGAGATGAGTGAGGTGATCATGTCTAGGTTTTGTAGGTCTTACCATATCATGAATAAGTTAACCCCCTTTTCTATAATTTCCTTGTACTTTGTAGTGTTAACATAATTTAGCATAGGCATATTTATTGCATTTTATTGCATTGTCTTTTATTTAATAATGTGCAACATGTGCACTCTAGTCTAGTGGCTTGCATTCAATATTGTTATGTTAGATAACATTCAATATTGGTATTAGTAGTAATTACATGTGCATGTGAGATGGGTCTTATCATCTCGTAGTTGGTGTCTGCTAGGGTGTCATGTCTATCCACATGAGGCTATCTAATATCTATAAATATTACAGCTCTTGCATTGTTCTATTCTATCATTTGGTATCAAAGCTATACCATTATTATCATTTGGTATCAGAGCGGGTTCTATCCAAGCAAGGTTGAAGAGGAGCACTATTGGAGAGGATCCATTGGAGAAGAAGATTTGCATCAAAGGAGAGCCATTGAAGCATCCCGCAGCCTCCATTCCTTCCAAGCATCCCTCAACTAAAATTTGACCTATCCACTTATTTGGAAGGTAATTTTTTTTATTAGTCATTGGTATAGCCAATTGATCTAACATATTGGTGGAATATTTAAGATTTAGAGATATTTAGAAAAAAAGGAGAGAGATCTTGAAACAAAATTTTAGATCTAAAGAAAAAAAAAAAAAATCAGATCTGAAAGTGGAGGTGTGAAGAATTCGGGAGCAAAGGTTGAAGCAGTCCCGTCAACAAAATTCCAGCAGATAGCTCTTAGAAAAAGGACATAAATTTTTCATACAAAGTGTCGGATTGATTTACCATTTTTTTAGAAAGATAAGAAGGATGTGAAAAACTTGTCATTTTACATCATCTTCATATTCGGCCTCTACATATGACAAAAATTTTGTACAAGTCAAACATTTTTTTACAAAGAAAAAAATCAGATCTTCTTTGGTAAATTGGTAATATCTCAAAAAAAGATTAAAATTCTTATAAAATTTTGTAGGTTTTAAGAAAAATATTGTATGATGTTTCTGTCAAAATTTTAGAAAACCCCGAGATCACGGTTTGTGAGAAAAGCTGAAAACGATATTCGATTGTTTGTTTGGATCTTGGGAACAAACAGTCAAGTGGTTTGATTCCCACTCTTTCCATATCTTTTATTAAAATATTTTTTTTAGAAAATTTGGAGAAATTAATAAATTTTGGGAGATTTCCAAATTTAGAATCTCACCAAACACATTTAGAGCCACCGCTAAATTTAGCGGAAAAACACCTATTGCGGGTTAAAAAAATATTTTTGGCTTAAGTTGTGTATTTTGTGATTCTAGACCCTTTTTGTAAAGAGGGGGACACAAAAACTTCATTTTGATGTAATTTTGGATTATTTTGTACTAATCTTGGTGCATTAAAAAAAAAAAGTACAATTTTTTATTTTATGTTTGGTTCTATCACACGAGATCTTTGATCTCATAAAGAACGTTCGGTATATACGGTGCCTCTGGGAAGCGCTTACGGGTGATGTCGTCACGACTACTACTACACTTAATGCCTAACACATCTACCTAAATGTCATCTGGGCATCGACCCTATAAAATCGATGGGGAGTAATAAGGACACAATACACACACATTTGAGCCCTTTCATCCGTTTGTGCTTGCACAAACCCCTCTTATACTATCTTAAGTACCATGTACTAACTTCTTTCACGTGCGTTAACACCTCTTTCCATACTTGTGGTATATTGAAAGGGTGATCTTCTTCCACATATCGACGGGTATATCGGAAGAGAGCGTATATAGAAAGGTTTGGTATATCGGCCGATGGTGTATTGAGAGGAGACCAAAAACCCGGAGTGATAAGAGCCTTACCCTTTGTTAGAAATTCAGTTTTGAAATTTAGATTATAGAAATGGGTGCACAAGCACCAAAGTTCTTCTTGCCGATTCACAACTCGCTTAAGGAGACAACTATGCTGCATGGAAACCAAGATCAAGGTGTTACTTGAGTTTGAAGACATATGGACAGTTGTAGATGGACAAACAACAAGATCACTTGATGATGCAAGACAACAAGTTCATTTGACAGGCCAATCAAAAGGCTAAGTTGATCATCTTGTTTAGTGTAATGAGATGATGTGCAACCCCACATTAGAGATGCCACATCAGGCCAAGGATGCATGGGATAAGTTGAGCATATCTATGAGGCAAAGAACAAGAATGCCATCCTCAACCTACTATCTCAACTGCATACTCTCAAGTTCAAGCACAATGAGAAGGTTGAAGTTTTTTTTGAGACGAGTTGCTACTTTCAGGAATCTCTATTGGCATTGGGAAAAGAGATAAGTGATGAAGAACTCGTACCAATTGTGTTGCGAGCACTTCCTCCTTCCTACGAGAATCTTTGTGACAACTATCAATATGAGTGAACAAAAGTCACCTTTGAGAAGTTGGTCAATCTACTCCAACAAGAAGAGGCAATGAACAACAAATATCATGAAGATGAGCAAGCACTATCTTCTTCATAAAGGAAAGGGGAAATTTCAGTCCAATCACAAGAAGTCCCAACAAAATCAAAGTCAACAAGACAAAGACCAAGAAGTGTCCCATTTGCAATAGAGGGGGACATGACATTAAAGATTTTTGTACAATTCCTACAAAAAGGGTTTATCAAGCAATTCAAAACCCAATAATCAACGGGTAACAATAATTCAAATAAAGGGAAGTCCAACAACAACAATCATAAAGGGCGTAAAAATGGTAATTGGCAAAGAAAACCCAAACAACAAGGGTACGTTGCTGAACATGAGGATGATTCGATGAAGGACACCACATGTATTCTACTTAATTTGATGAATAAACCAATTACACACAAGATATCTCTGGTATGTTGACTTGGGTGCAACTCGACACATGACTGATTGAATGCAAGGATTGGTTCTACACACTATGTGACTCACCTAACAAGAACCATGTGTCATTAGGTGATGACACATTATACAGTGTCAAGGGGATTGGAAACATTTAACTACCTCTTGGAAAGCATGACTGCAAAATCACAAATGTATTGTATGTACCTAGGTTGACCAAGAATTTGCTATCAGTTAGTCAACTCCTTGATCACAACTTGAAGTTGATTATGACAATAATAATGGAGAAAAAGTGTGCTTGATAAGAGATAAGTCAAGAGGTTCCAAGATTGTAGCAAGAGCCTCCAATGTGGGACGCATGTTCTAACTTGATTTTGTCCACAAGGATGATCAAGCTCTAGTGGCCAAAGACACACAATAACTGAAAACTATGGCATCACAAATATGGTCACATCAATTTTGGCTATCTCCAAACACTTCAAAAGGGCAACATGGTGAAAGGATTTCCTACACTAGAGCACAACACCGACAAGTATCACAATTGCCTAGGCTGAAAGCAACACATAGTACCCTTCCAAGAACACATATAGAGCTAAGGAAAGCTTGATTTGGTGCACACCGATCTTTGTGGGCCCATAAACCAAGTCATTCTGGATGTCAATACTTCATGCTTTGTGTTGATGACTACTCAAGAAAGATGTGGATATATTGTCTAAGAAACAAGAGTCAAGCCTTTGAGACATTTCAGAAGTTCAAAGCACTTGTTGAGAATGAAGTTGGTCGCAAGATCAAAACTCTCCGCTCGTATCAAGGGGAACTTCAAGAAATGAGTTCAAGACTTACCTGGAAGCTCATGGGATTCGTCGACAAATGCCTCCTACTCACACACCACAACAGAATGGTATAGTTGAGAGAAGGAATCGTACTATCATGGAAATGGTGTGATGTATGATTGATGACTCAGGTTTAACAAAGACATTTTGGGTAGAAGCTGCAAGAACTACAATCTATTTGTTGAATAGAGTGCCCATAGTAGCTCTTGAAGGAGTGACACCTCAAGAAGCATGGTCAAATCGAAAACCATCAATTGCACACCTAAGAGTATTTGGGTGTAAAGCTATCATGCACATACCCAAGAAGAACAGGAACAAGTTGGATATGAAAGGTGAGAAACCTGATATTTATTGGATATAATGAAGAAGCACTTGGGTATAGATTATGGGATCCGAAAGAAAAGAAATTATACACAAGTAGGGATGTTGAGTTCTTTGAGAAGAAACAAGCGGTGCTCCACTCAACGACTCAACAAACATGTAGAATACACCTCTTGTGAAGATAGAATTTGATGTTCCCATTTAAGATGAAAGTGATGAATTGGATGATGGTGAAAAATTTGATCCACCACAAGCCAATGGAACAACTAAGAAGTTATCTAAATGGTATACTCAATTAATAAGAGATGCAAATATGGATGAAGCACCTAGCACATCGTCCAATCCTGGACCTAAAACTCATAGTCAAGCTCGTGAAGAGGTCAATTATGCCCTAATGAGTAGAGTTGTTGAAAAAATTGAGCCATCTACAGTTCAAGAAGCCCTACAATCAAAAGCTTGGAAAGATTCCATGGATTTAGAGTATCAGTCAGTGATGAAAAACAACACATGGCAACTTATCGACCTTCCACTAGGGAAGAAACCCATTGGATGCGAGATGGATATTCAAGACTAAGTAAAATCAGATGAGAGTATTTACAAGTATAAAGCAAGGCTTGTAAGCAAAGGGGCATGCATAACAAGAAGGCATTGATTATGAGGAGACATTTTCTCCCACAGCCAAGATCAAGACAATCGGGATGATCTTTGCTCTAGCCTACACAATTGGTTGGAAAGTCCACCAAATGGATGTGAAAAGTGCCTTTCTTAATGGATATTTTCAAGAAGAAGTCTATATGACTCAGCCGAGAGGGTTATGTAATACATGGAAAAGAGATGATGGTATACGAGACTCATAAAATCTCTATATGGCCTAAAAACAGGCACCCCGGGCATGGTACATCAACATTGATGAGCATCTCATAAGTCATGGATTGAAAGGAATCCTTATGACCCCAATCTCTACCTCAAAAAGCAAGGGGAGATTGTCATTGCGGTTGTTTATGTCGATGATCTAGTCATTACAGGTAATTATATGAAGATGATCGATGCAACAAAGAAGGATTTTAATCAATCGTTCGACATGACAGATCTCGGGCTCATGCACTATTGTCTTGAGTTGGAAGTATGGCAAAAAGAGAATCATATCTTTGTGTCATAGTTGAAATACACCAAGACAACACTCGAGAAATTCAGGATGATGGACTGCACTCCTATTGCTACACCTATGGAAGTGAGACTTCAGTTATCTCGTTCCGATCCATCACCACCAGTGAATGCAACTCTCTATCGGCAATTGATCGGGAGTCTCATTTACCTGACATATACTAGACCAGATATCAGCTTTCTTTGTCAATTATTTATCACGCTTCATGCAAGAACCAAAAATATGTCATTGGAAAGTAGCAAAGAGAATACTGAGATATCTAAAGGGTACAGTTGACCTTGGTCTAGAGTACAAGAAGAACGACAACTTCTTCTTGATAGGATATTTAGATTCAGATCATGCAGGAAACATGGATGATAGGAAGTCAACATCAGGCTTTGTCTTCTTTATGGGATTTGGACCGATATCATGGGGAAGCAAGAAACAAAACTTTGTTTCTCGCTCTTCTACAGAAGCAGAGTATCGAGCTGTAGGTGAAGCTATTTGTGAAGCAATATGGCTACGCCGAATACTGGAAGGAATTGGTCTACCATAATAGAAATCTACTCCAGTATATGTTGATAATGAAGGAGTTTTGAAGCTTGTTTGCAATCCAATATTTCATGAGAGAACCAAGCATATTGAAGTACAAGTTCATTTCATACGCGAGCATGTCTTGAAGCACAACATACAGCTCTAGTTTGTCCTACAGCTGAACAAAAGGTAGATGTTTTCACTAAGTCACTTGCACGTGACAAATTCACACTGTTTAGAGAGTTCCTCTCCACTTCATTGGAAACTATGCAAAATTAAGGGGGGGAATGTTAGCATAATTTAGCATAGGCATATTTATTGCATTTTATTGCATTGTCTTTTATTTAATAATGTACAACATGTGCACTCTAGTCTAGTGACTTGCATTCAATATTGTTATGTTAGATAACATTCAATATTGGTATTAGTAGTATAATTACATGTGCATGTGAGATGGGTCTTATCATCTCGTAGTTGGTGTCTATTAGGGTGTCATGTCTATCCACATGAGGCTATCTAATATGTATAAATATTACAACTCTTGCATTGTTATGTAATCGATTTCATGATCAATAATATTTGTGAGGCTTTCGTCCCTCTTTGGTCATTGCAATATTATTCTATTCTATCCTTTGGTATCAAAGCTATACCATTATTATCATGTAGTCATGGCTAAAGACTTACAAGATAATTGGTGGTTGTACCTATGATTGATCTCTCATAAAATCTAAAGTATGTGAGCGGTGACTACACTTCAATTACTTGCGTATTTACCCAACAATTGATATAGGTCTTTAGGAGTTTTTGTAACTCATAAGATTATTTGGGATATCTCTCTTGCAATATACACTTAATACTTGCATGTCTAAGAGAAATGAAATGAGTTGTCTTGTGTGAGGTCATACTCCTTGTAGTCTTAAATCCCTAAGTGTAAATTATGTGTTATTTGAATTACAATTGTTCTAAAACAATACCCATAAGAGTCCAAATTAACCATGTAAGAGTAATGGGAAACAAGATAAAATAAGATATTATTTAGGAATAAAGTTATGCTTGAAGTCTTCATAATTGATTTAGGCATTCTCTTGTGTTAAGAAAAAACAATATGAATTGTTCTTGGAGAAATCAAGCATTTGAGCCAACACAAACTCTTATATAACAAAAAAGAAATTTATGACGTGTAAATGTTAAATATACTTAAACTAACTATTGAATTATAGAAACTTGTAATAGAAAAAATAGGGTACTATGATGAAAGGATGTTTATGGGAAAAGGTATATTGAATCTAAATCACCCTTAAATCCTAATAATTCCTTCCTTGATCTCATGATAGTTTCCCTTGTCTAGAAAAGGTAAATTTTAAACATAGAATATATGTAAGTGTTATAGGTATTACATTTGTTCCAAAGTGATGTTTATACAGGAAAAAGTAACCCTATAAATGTAGTTAGTAAAAGGTTAAGTAATATTAAACTATGAGATGGCCATTACAAACAATGGTACGCCATTAAATGATGTCAAAACAAGCTAAAATGTCAAATGTGATCATAAAATGAATGTAATAAATTAGAGAGCCACAACTAAGACAACAACCTAATAAATAAAAAAACCAAATATGATGCATGATCACATGCTTTGTTTGAATAAATGTGGATTAAACAATGATGCTAATGAAATAACAAAATGTAGCCTTCAGAAAGGGATAAATTCAGTTTTAGCCAAAGTATTGTGAGTTAAGGAAATTGCACTCTAGTTGGACTTGTAAAAGTTAGTAGAAACCTTGGCATAGATAAGAATATCTTAAACCTAGTATTACTCAGGAAGTAGAATTTATGGTCGAAACATGTAATTAACCCATTGTTATTGAGACTAAATGTGTAAGATGATGAAATAGAATTAGTTTGAAATGTGAAATTCATCACTTAAATTCAAATAAAAATATCTATAATGGGAACACAAGTGTAATATACCCTTCCATGTGCAATATGATTGTGATAATATGAATTCCTTATTGGAGCAACGGAGTGTGAATCAAGAATGATACAATTCAATTAGTTAACCTACATAGATGATTGTAATAACTAGAAGATAAAAATAGTGTATTGTTAGTATTAAACAATGTTATGAAATGAACTTGGGATAGGTTTTCTATTCATCTAGTAACCTTCCTTTTTCTGCCCATGAATTTTTCACCATGTAAAGAGAGTATTTTTCCAAACCAAGTAAACATGAATCATTCAAACAAATCCTTTAGTCAAATATTAGAAGACACATGTGTATATATACGTTCATAATCACAATCATGCTATATAAATTTATTTCCACAAAGGAAATGAGTGAATTCTAAAGGAACCACTATAGGTGAAATGTTACAAAAAAACAAGTAGCCTAGTTATAAAGGAATGAAGGGTCACATGTTATGTGTTCTTTAGAAAATTATAATCAACTAATAAAAATACAATTGTAATAAATATTTCACCATGAACAATGATGTGTTGTGGCAAGTGCATGTGAGTAAGTGTAAATTATAGTGGGTCATTGTTGTACTTTGTCATTTTTGAAAAAGTTACAAGATATGCATCACGTGTTTCAAGTTATATATGTGGGTCCATGGTTACGCAAATGTCTCATGTGTTATACATTATCCTATATGATCCTATGTGATGTTATGTATAAAGCAACATAAGCCAAAAAAAATAATCCTATTATTATGTGTGTTGTATTTGTGTGTGTAAAATGTTGGTGTTACATATGGTATCAAAGCGGAGGCTCATACTCTTGAACCTATGAGATAGATTGGAGTTTTGATGATCTTGTATGGTGGTGGTGGAGATGGGAAGAGTAATGTGATATTTTTGTGATGTGAAAATGTTGTAATTGTGATATTATGAACGCACATGTTGTGCATGTCACTTAGTGTGTATTTGTTATCATGTTGATGTGCTTGTGATGAGAGTATTCACTCTCCTTTTCATGGATTCAATGAGGAGTTCACATGTGATGTACCACCTGGTTGTGTGTGAAAATAATGTTATTGTGGATTGTGGGGTGTTGGAGTGTTTTGGTTATTCTATGATATGCAGGTGTGCTTTGATGGGTTGTATAAATAAAAATTGTTGTATAGTGAATTGGATTATATCATTTAATGTCACAAACATGTTGTGATGAATCGTGTGTGTCACCATGTTACACACTTTGTTCATTATACGTATAATTAATGTAATATGTGATGGTTCATGTCATGAATTAGGGGCATATGGTGATCGTATGACCCCTATTGTACAGTGCTTGCACTTGGGTGCATTATGTGGAAACATGATGTATTGTAACCTGTGAAAGTAATGATTGTGCTATACCATATATATATACCATGCATAAGATGTTATGGTTAATGTGTGTGAATCACCATCATGTTAGTAATGTAGTTATGTGTTATGTTGTGAACCTTACACTAACCAACCCTAAGGGAAGAAATTGGTAAAAAATGTATGTTGGAGAGAGGAAATGAGTACCATTGACCAGTCACTCAAGCTAAGTACGAGATAGGAGGTGGAGTCTTACATAGACTTAAAATCCATGTGATTCCTGCTAAAAACAACCCACTTGAGACCCAAGAACAACCTAGGATTATTTAGGAAAATTATGAAATATATATTTTTTGTTTAAAGGAGTCTATAACCAGGTTACAAGACAAGAATTGTCACTAACAAGTTCTAGGTCAATTCTAATCCACTAGAATGTACTTTTATTTTGTTAACATATATTAGAGGTCACAAGGTTCAAAATTTACGGTTAGATGGTTCAATTAGGTTCAAAGGGTAATTCCTCACCATACCCACTCTCTAATAGGATTAAAGGTTCAACTTGATTTTTCTCAAAATTAACGCATTCAAATTTTCCCTAAATTATTCCCATTGAATAGGAAATTTCCTCACCTTTCCAATGATATAAATAAGTTCTCCTAACTCCTAATATTTTTCAAGTTATGGGCCAGCGGGCCTTGGGGTGAAAATTTTCCACAAGAGCGAGCAGCAGCCCGGAGAGAAAATTTGCCCAAAGGGAGGGTTTGTGGGAGCCACGAGAGACTTTTGGAAAATTTTCCACATGGGGAAAGAAACCACCTTTGTGCCCACACTCCCATGGGTTTGTAAGGGACACATGGCACCTTCTAAGCCACGCAGGGAAAAGTGGGGCAATGGGAACATTTGAAAAATTTCCAGCGCGGGGCGAAAAGCCCATTTTTCGCCCTGGCTCCCATGAGTCCACAAGAGACACGTGTCATCTCCTAAGCCAACGTAGGAAAAATAGGGTGATGGGGAGAAAAATTGTTTAACACTTTGAAGGTTAAAAAGGATCACCTTCACCCACGCCTCCATCGGCACCTCACAATGCCACATGGCAGCTCCGGATTGGCTGCGGCCGGCGGAGCGGCAGGAAAAACTTGGAAACTTTTCCCAAAATGCTCTGGAATGTAAAAAGGAAAAATGGGACCCTCTCCTCCGCCGATGCCTCATGACACTATGTGGCATCACCTGATTGGTTATGGGCCGACGGGGAGGCGGGGAAAATTTGGAAAATTTTCCCAAAATTTTCCGGAAGTGATAAGTTAAAAAGGGATCTGCCCCCCTTGCTAACACCTCATGGTGCCATGTGGCAGCCTCTGATTGGCTGGGGCTAGTGGGTGGTGGGGAAAATTTGGTAAAAATTTCTAAAATTTTCTCGAAGCTCCAAAGGAAAAATTCGGGCCCGCTAAGGAAATTTTTCTCTTTTTTTTTACGCCAAGTGAAGAAAAAACTTCAGAAGGTCATAAATTTTGATAGAGAGCTTGGTTTTGGGAAAATGAGGACTTTATGGAAATGTTCTCAACATCCTATTTCCACAAGATTCATTAATTTTTAATTTTGATAAATTATAAGGGGTCAATTTAAAGAAAACAATCTGCAGGCTTTTACAATGCAAACTGGTAAAAACTAAACTTATTAAATTTAATAAATTTGTTCTTGTTCCTCTCTCAACATGTCAAATATACATAGATAATTATTCTTAGGTGGATTTAGGATAAGTTTGTGAGGTAAATCTATGTGATTGAATTCCAATTCGAAATTTTACAATTTTGACAACGAAACGACTGTGAAAGCTTTGAACCCGATTTTTCCAGGTTTTGAAAGATTTCCTTTAAGTATTTTTTTATAATTTATTTTTTTTAGGGAAAACTACTTTAATTTAATCATTTAGTTTGTTATTTCATTGTTGCAGGTTTGGTTTGTGTATTTTGGATTAAATAATTGCCAGTTTGAAAATACAAGATAGAGATCAAAATTTTAAAGGGTTTATTTGCCATTTTCTTCTTCCAAATATTATAATATGTTCCAATTATAATATAATATATTTATTTGATTCAATTCAACTATTCAAAAACTAAAATACATCTCTGATTTCCAATTTTCACATATTTCAAAAGACAGAGTATTACACTTCCTTTATACGTATTTCTTCCTTTCAAATAGAGATTACAACTCACAACTAGATGATTAAATTCAATACAATGATACAATTTGAGGAAGGTTATGCAATCCTTTATTTATTCCAAAAGACAACTTTACAACTTCCTTCTTTTATTCTTTCCAAAATCATATATTATATACAAGGCAGAATAATACATTTTCTTCTCACGTGTTTCATTTTTCCACTTTCCAAATTGGGATTTCATAGTGCATGCCAAACAAATATTTCTAATGGAATAATATCATATCGATAAGAAAAAACCACATCCATTAATTCAAATGAAACTCTTACAACTTCCCTTCCATTTGATTTCAAAATACAACATACAAAATACGTTTCATTCTTTCACATTCCAATTTACACTTCATAACCACTACATCATCTTTCTATTACAAACATATACAAGTTCATCCAATTCAAGTGGGAAAGGTTAGAATAAGATTTCATTTCACAAGGGGTTGTCAAACTATTTTTTTTCCTTCCTCTAGAACAACAACATGTAAATTTCTCATTCTTAAAATTTGATCACAACAAGAGTAGGGGAAAGGAAATGCTCTGCACCAAACAAATAGATCCAATGAAGAGGAGAATCCATCCTTCTTCAACAACAGGATTCCACAAACACATAAGCAACATTTCCATTAGAAAACATAGTTCAAAAAATAATGTAGTTTACAACAACATTAAAGCATGAAAAATTTAACTGATGCTTCATCCAACAAGCCAAAGGATCAAGAAAATATGGGGGATTCTACTTATGCCTCAAAAATGGGAAATGCATATCACCACCTGAGGACAAACCGCCTGAATATGTGTTTGTGTGTGTGTGTGTGTGTGTGTGTGTGTGTGTCATTTCAAATCCCTAACATCCCTTACGCCTCCCCCAATGTACCCCTTATTCCTCTCATTTTCTTATGCCTCCCCAACCTCTTATCACACCCCATAACGAGTAAAGAAATCCAAGCTATTTCTTTGTAAGGTGGAACCAAAATCCCAACTCCCTCTGCCCTTATACCTCCCTAAAACACACTTGTGCCTCCCAAAAATAACCCATAGTCTTCTCCTACACCATTCCTATGCCATCTACAAAACAGCCCACAAAACATGTCAAAACATTCACACATTAACAATTAAATTTCTAAAAGAAGAGCATTTTAAGAGCCAAGCTCCTACCTCTCGATGATGGAGTTATTCCAAGTTCCAAAATCAGAAAGCTTTATCTTAATGCAAGCAATCCAAGAACAGCCAATCACAAGCATGCAACAATCTTCCCAAAACTTCTTCAAAAAAAGAGCTCCCAAAACAACAAGAAATTCACCCAAGAATCCAGTCTCCAAAAATGAAGCAACCCAAAACAAGGCAAGGAATTCGAATATATAGAAGAGGAAAGAGAAGAGGATGAGGTGGATCCATGTGGGATGCCACATCACACATCCTCAAATCTAATTCATAAATAAACTTCAATCTCCAAGGAACAATAAAAAAGTAGGTGAATAATTGACAGGTTTACTTACACACTCCCAAACAAGCTTACACCCCAAATGACTGAAATTAAAATCATGTAAGAAAAGTGCAATAAAAACATTCAACTTGAGTTAAAAAAATGAATAAAGAAGATCTAAATTTAACTCTCCAACCATAGGTATGTTTAGTAAATAAATTTAAGAGTATGGGACAAGTTTAACTTGTCTCAGAACCCTAAAAAATCAGCCTCCAAGGAAAATTTCGAATTTCCAAGAAGATGGGTGTTTCACACTCAAAAGATAACTTCCACATCACTTACACATCTCTTACAACACTTACACATTACTTACACATTACTTATAACACTTTAAATCATGCCCAACAAATCTTATTAATTATCTTCTTATGACATATTTGATTTATTTATTTTAACAATATGATTACTCACAAAATTTACACACCATATAATAATTAATGAAAGGGTAAAAGCACCACAAAATAAACACATGTAACATCAATAAAAAGGAACCAAATAAATAAATACACATAACCCTTGGTCACATTTAAATGTGATCCCCCCAATTGGAATCCATAAAAATCAAACACACACACACGAACAATACAAGTTTCCATGGTGACCTTCTTGAATTCATCTAGAATTGCAATGTGTTTGGTCTCCAATCCCCCAATGTTTTTTGTGATATTTTTACCCGCACAATAAAAATACCCCTTTTGCCTCATGGCCATATCAAAACATCTAAATGAATACAATATAATTTCAAAATCATCAATATATATATGAATCACAACAACATCCCGACAATCAACAATATCACTTACAATTTCATCAACAACTATATAATCATCAATTTTAAATTCATTTTTTATCGATCTACTCAATATATCCAAATATCACATGTCCTAACAACATCCATAAATATATCTATATAACCATGTCGAACATACTAACAAAAAAGTAAACTATGATGAAAATTTACGTGAGGAACAAGTCTACTCAAGGTCCCACAATTTGAGGATCACACAAAATGAGGTGAATCAACAAAGACACCTAAATCATAAAAACATTTAAAATCAAGGAACTATTCTAGGAAAGCACATCTATAACTCAACAGGGTACAATTAACTTTTCATGGTAATAAAAGCGAAGTCAAGACCACAAGTTTTCCTATAGTCTGATTTTTTTTTCACTTTTTTTAGGAATTGAACACACCATACCAATCAAATCTAAAGAGGTCAACCATTTAGCAAAAGAAATATATATATACTTATTTATATCTCCCCCAGCAATTAACATATCAATACAAATACCATACATTATAGCACAATGGGCTTTATTTATCTTATTTCCTACTCAAGCTCGGAATAACCATAAAGAGAGCAAAAGAAAACCAAGTACCACTCATGGTTGCTAGGGAGAAGAACAATTAACACGGGGTCTAATTACAATCCAAGGGTGCATCGTATCAAAAGTGAATAACATCATCTTGCACTTTCCATCCTAATGGAAAAGGGGCAACAACAACAAGGTGACCCAAGAAAATATGAAGAAAAGAAGACTTCCCAAAGTTATTTTATATCCTCAACATATGTTGCCTTAAAATTACAATAACTTAGGTCCCCAAGGACAAGATAACACACAAGGAGGTTTCTTCTCAAACAACAGATAAGTCTCAATCCAAAAGGACCACAACTCTCATTCATCGAGCTATGGGACAATAAGGGTATGATGACCCAAAACTCCCACAAGAAAGGCACATACATATATGAACAATAAGTACTAAGAAACTAGAACACATTACTATCCACCAGGTGTTTCACAATTTTAGGTAGGCAATAGAACTATAGGTTCAACTATACATTGCACTCAATACACATAAATATTACTTATTTTATAACTCAACTAATTAAGTCAAAAGTTGTAGTTTCATTTTTCCTAGCACATTCCTTTACGAGTTTTCTTAATTAAAATATTCCTTTTTTATTCTGATATCACATGTTTGCGTTATAAGGATCACCACTAAGGTGGCCATGATATCTCGCCATTCTGTATAGGCGGACAAACAAAATATTTATTCTACTCCTAGGGGAGGTAGATGGACAAAGTTTTCCTTTTCTATTCTTCTACATGGTTTTTATTCCTTCTATTAATCTACCAAGGTTAAAGCAAGGACCATTTTCTCTTTCTATGTTCTAGTTTATTTGTTAAGCTTCAAGGCCAAATATCCTCAATTACAGTTTTATGATGTTTGGGTGAGTCAATTTGTCAATTAAAAAAATTAATGAGAAGGAACGGTAAACATATCACACTATTACTTTTATGGGAGAGAGAGGTAATTCAACACATCACATTTTTAATTCTAAGGAAACAAGGGACGTTCAACATAGAAAGCACATTATTAATTTGGTAAGAACTAGGAAAAAATCAACCAACATGGATCACAACAATATTTCGAGATTTTTCCACTAATTACAAGTATCATAAAACATTCCTAGTGGGTTTCTACAAGTTCTCAAAATAAGTTACGAGGAAGACCCATTAAGGAAGCATAATTACTTTTACTGATCTACTAGGGTTTAACATTGTTTGTTGTTTTGGCGAAAACATTTTACTCACCTAATAAGACAAGGAAAGTTTTCAAATCTACACCCATATTACCACAGGATACCACCAACCAAGCAATCAAAATGACAAGGAATTATTTTAACTATAAGAACACCACATACTCATTAGAAGTGTCAAATGTAAGTAGACAATCAACCATCTTATTCAACATGGCTTTACGACCAAGAGTTACAGTTTTGCAAGAGAATCACATTATAAAATACCACCGAGATTAAATTATCAAGGTCTAATTACACTATCATCATCAATGTCATGGTCTAAAAGACTCAAAGCATCCATAAGTGTCTCCACATAATCCAAAATTAATAGGTCATAGAGTATTATTCATAGTAACTAAAAAAATTTAAGGAAAGGGTAGACTTATTTATAGGTCAAGAGGGAAAACAAACACACTTAATTTACACACACAATACTCAAATGGGATTAATTCTAACCATAATTACCAAGATGCATACAACCCTCAAGTCACTACTTTATATAATGAAATAAGAAAATCCTGATAAAACTTAGCATGCCATCGAAAAGAAGCCACTACTAGACACACACTTTTCCACTAACATCTAGAGCCAGCCAAAAGCAACCCGATCCTAACATAATTCATCAGCCCACAATTAAACACCTCTACTCTGACGAGGTTCAAGCTCTTACTAGATTGTAAGAGAATCACCACCACCGCTAACAGACTACCAACTAGAACGCACAACACAATGAGCTCTCTATCTAGCAAGGTCGAGAAATGAAAAAGTCACTCTAAGATCCTAGACACCCTTAAGGTTCCGTGCATCCAAAACCAAGGCATAACTTTAAGAACCTAAGAAGACATTCAAGACACCAAGGGTGTACCCCCATACGACGAAATGTCACAATACAAGAAGCATAGAACCAGCTCATCATCATGCAAGAAGGAACCACGTAACGTTTAGCTAAATAGTCAACAACATAATGAGCTCCGAGTCACCAATCAAAATAAAATCCAAGAAATGTCTACAATCAAGGAATGTGGCTAAGTAGTTGCATTGCAAAGTCTAAAAATTCTCACAAAAATATAAATAAATAAAAGAGCCTCAAAGCTTCTCAATCCAATCATAAAATAAGATGTTGGTCCTTGATAAAATAACACAAGATTATGAATGTAAAACATAAAATTTAACACCACATTCACTCGCAGCCCTTCATGGCCACCAATAGGGGTACTCTACCTCAAGGTCAGTTCCAAGGACACATACGTAGGATTGGGTCCAAAATGACACTCAAACTTAATGTCCACTCTCCCATACGGGTAACAAAATGGAAAAACTGACAACCATACCATCTTTCCTAACCACTGAAGGAAGGACGCTCTAATTTTTTTAATTTACTCTTCTCGACCCCATATCACAATCACTATTATTTAATCACAAGAATCACAACATAAAATTTAACATTCCAACCACTCCAGTAGGAAGGGTCTTAAAGGGCTTAACGCATAATACAATTAAATCAAGATTAGAACTTGTAAAACAATTCATTTTCAAAGGAGAACCAAGTTTCCACTACACTAGAAGTTCACAAAACTCAATTTAATTTAACATTCTTAGTTACCTGGGTTCGACAAAAACACCATCTTTGAGCGAGTACAAAAAATCAAACAACTTATTATTTTATTATTATTTTAATTTTTGCAGTTCAAATGAACAAAGTAATGTAATATTTCTTCATACGTATTTTTGTTCAATTTTTCTTTAAACAAGGTTGTTTTTAGATTCAAAAGTGTGCTAGGTTTACAGTTCATGTCTCAAGTTTTCTAGTGTGCCCAAGGGTCCAAGATTTGAACCCATGGCTCTGATACAAAGTGTGATGCCCGCTAAAAACAACCCACTTGAGACCCAAGAACAACCTAGGATTAGTTAGGAAAATTATGGAATAATGTTTTTGTTTAAAGGAGTCTACAACTAGGTTACAAGACAAGATTTGTCACTAACAAGTTTCAGGTCAATTCTAATCTACTAGAATGTAATTCTCTTTTTTTAACATATATTAGAGGTCATAAGGTAAAAAAATTAGGGTTAGAAGGTTCAATTAGGTTCAGAGGGTAATTCCTCACCATACCCACTCTCTAACAAGCTTAAAGGTTCAACTTGATTTTTCTCAAAATTAACACATTCAAATTTTCCTAAATCATTCCCATTGGATAGAAAATTTCATCACCTTTCCCATAATGATATAACTAAGTCCTCCTAAATCCTCATATGTTTCAAGTTATGGGTCGGCGGGCCTTGGGGTGAAAATTTTCCCCAAGAGCGGGGCTGCGGGCCCAGGAGAAAAAAATTTGCCCAAATGGCAAGTCTATGGGGCCGAGGAGAATTTTGGAAAATTTCTGTGTGGGGATCAAAAATCACCTTTTCATCCATGCTCCCGTGGGTCTGTAAGGGACGCGTGGCTCCTCCTAAGCCAGGCGGGGAAAAGTGGGGCATCGAGAACATTTGAAAAGTTTCCCACGCAGGCGAGAAGCCCACTTTGAGCCCACACTCCCACAAGTCCACAAGGGACACGTGTTGTCTCCTAAGCCAACGCAAGAAAAGTGGGGTGATGGGGAGAAAAAAATTTTAACGCTCGAAAGGGAAAAAGGATGACCTTCACCCGCGCCTCCGTCGGCACCTCACGATGCCACATGGCAACTATGGACTGGCTGCAACCGGTGGAGCGGCAGGGAAAACTTGGAAACTTTTCCCAAAATTATATAGAACGTAAAAAAGGAAAAAAGGGACCCGCTCCTCCACTGATGCCTCATGACGCCATGTGGCATCATTTGATTTTTTGCGATCCGGTGGGGCGGCGAGAGAAAATTTGGAAAAATTTCAAAAAAAAATTCAAAGCGCTAAGTTAAAAAGGATCCCCCTACCGACACCTCATGGTGCCACATTGCAGCCTCTTATTGGCTGCAGGGTCACAAAAATTTGAAAAAAATTCAAAATTTTTCAAGTTCCAAGGGAAAATTTCGGGTTGATGGGCCCACCATGGAAATTTTTCCCAAATTGTTTTTTGACGCCAAGTGAAGAAAAAGTTCATAAGGCCATAAATTTTGATAGAGAGCTCAGTTTTTAGAAAACGAGCACTTTCTGGAAATATCTCTATGTCCTCTTTGCATAAAATTCATTACTTTTTAATTTTGATAAATTTTAAGTGGTAAATTTTAAGAAAACAATTTGCAGGCTTTTATAGTGCAAACTGGTAAAAACTGAACTTATTAAATTTTCTCAATTTGTTCTTGTTCCTCTCTCAACATGTGAAATAGACATGGATAATTTTTCTTAGGTGGATTTAGGATAATTTTTTCAGGTAGATCTATGTGATTAAATTCCAATTCAAATTTTACAATTTTGATAGCAAAATGATTGTGAAAGCTTTGAACTCGGTTTTCCCAGGTTTTGAAAGATTTTCTTTAAGTATTTTTGTCTAATTGATTTTATTAGGGAAAACTACTTCAATTTAATCATTTTTTTGTTATTTCATTGTTGCACATTGGGTCTATGCATTTTAGATTAAATAATTGCCAGTTTGGAAATACAAGATAGAGATCAAATTTTTTAAACAGTTATTTGTCATTTTCTTCTTCCAAGTATTATAATGTGTTCCAATTATAATCTAATACATTTAGTTGATTCAATTCAAATATTCAAAAACTAAAATACATCTCTAATTTCAAATTTTCACATATTTTAAAACACAGAGTATTACACTTCCTTTATATGCATTTCTTCCTTTTCAAACAAAGATTACAACTCACAACTAGATGATTAAATTCAATACAATGATATAATTTGAGGAAGGTTATGCAATCCTTTATTTATTCCAAAAGACAACTTTACAACTTCCTTCTTTTATTCTTTCCAAAATCATATATTATAATATTGGTAAATAGGGAGAATAATACATTTTCTTCTCAGAGTGTTTCACTTTTCCACTTATCAACCAAACGGACTTTCATAGAAACAACGCTAAACATATATTTCCAATGGAATAATATCATATGGCTTGATCAATACTCATCTTTGGCTTTTTCCAAGCCACATCCATTAATTCAAATGAAACTCTTACAACTCCTCTCTGGTTCTTTTACCATTTTATTTCAAAATACAACATACAAAACACATTTCCTTCGATTCTTTCCCCATTTCAATTTGCACTTCCATCAAGGAGGTCATTTTTGTATATTTCCATTACAAACATACAATTTCATCCACTTTTTTGCTGGGAAGATTTTTTACAATAAGAAATTTCATTTCACTTCTAGAAGGGTTGGTGCCGCTGAGGAGGCACTACTAATTTTCACGAGCAATGTCATCCTTCCTCAAGAACTCAAGGTTGAGTCTCCTAACATGTAGATTTATCATTTTTCTTCTCACGTGTTTCATTTTCCACTTTCAAACAAGAGTAGGGGAAAGGCATGCTCATCCATTTCCAATGGAATAATATCATATGAAGACGGATAATTCATCCTTAATTCAAATGAAACTCTTACCTACCCTTCCATTTTATTTCCAACATACAAAATACATTTTATTCTTTCACATTTCAATAGACTTGTGAAATCTAACTCATGGAAAACATATACAAGTTCATCCACTTCAAGAAAGGTTACAACATTTCCACAAGAAAAACACACCTTCCTCTAAAAACAACATGTAGATTTCTCATTCTAGTTTTATCACACTAAATTAAATCATGAAAAAGACATCAAATGAAGGCTTCATCCTTCTTCATTGGCCCCTGAGCCAAAATGCAATAGAAGGTGTGATCTAACTCATGAAACAACATGGGGAAATGAGCAACATTTCCACAAGCCTCCCAAAATAGAATTTAGTTTACAACTAAATTAAAGCATGAAAAATATATTGAGGCTTCATCCCACAATATAAAGGATATAAATATATGGGGATATATATATATATATATATATATATATATATATATATATATATATATTTACGTATATCATTTCAAATCCATAACATGCCCTTATGCCTCTCCCAAGTAGCCCTTATTCATCCCATTTTCTTATGCCTCCCCAACCTCTTATGGCACCTAATAACAAGTAAAGAAATGCAAGTTATTTCTTTGTAAGGTGGAACCCAAATCCCAACTCCATCTGCCCTTATACCTCACTAAAACACACTTTTGAATCCAAAAAAATAACCCCATAGTCTTCTCCTACACCATTCCTAGGCCATCTACCAAACATCCCACAAAACATGCCAAAACATTCACACATTAACAATTACATTTATAAAAGAAGGGCATTTCAAGAGCCAAACTCCTACCTCTCCATGATGAAGTTGTTCCAAGTTCCAAAATCAACAAGCTTTATCTCAATGCAAGCAATCCAAGAACAGCCAAGCACAAGCATGCAACAATATTCCCAAAACTTCTTCAAAAAAAGAGCTCCCAAAACAATAAGGAATTCACCCAAGAATCTAGTATCCAAAAATGAAGCAACCCAAAACAAGGAAAAGAATTCTAATATATAGAAGAGGAAATAAAATAGGATGAGGTAGATCCATGTGGGATGCCACATCGCACATCCTCAACTCCAACTCTTAACTCAACTTCAATCTCCAAGGCACAATAAATAAGCAGGTGAATAAATGACAGGTTTACTTACACACTCCAAAACAAGCCCACACCCCAAAGTACTAAAATTAAAAGCATGTAAGAAAAGTGCAATAAAATCATTCAACTTGAGTTAAAAAAATGAATAAAGAAGGGTTAAATTTAAATCTCCAACCATAGGTATGGTTGGTAAATAAATTTAAGAGGTGTGGGATAAATTTAACTTGTCCTACAAGCCTAAAAATCACCTCAAGGAAAATTTCAAATTTCCAAGAAAGTGGAGTGTTTCAAATTCAAAACATAACTTACACATCTCTTACAACACTTACACATTACTTATAACACTTTAAATCATGGCCAATAATTCTCATTAATTACCTTCTTATGACATATCTGATTTATTTATTTTAACAATATGATTAATCACAAAATTTACACACCATTTAATAATTAATGAAAGGGTAAAAGCACAACAAAATAAACACATGCAACATCAATAAAAACACACACACACACACGAACAATACAAGTTTTCATGGTGACCTTGTTGAATTCATCTATAATTCCAATGTGGTTGGACTCCAATCCCCGATGTTAGTTGTGATATTTTTAACCTAAAAATACAAATACCCCTTCACCTCATGTCCAAATCAGAACATCCAAATGAATATAATATAATTTCAAAATCATCAATATATATATATATGAATCACAACAACATCAAGACAATCAACAATATAACTTACAATTTGATCGAAACTATATAATCATCAATTTTAAATTTAATTTTCTCGGTCTACTCAATATATCCAAATATCACATGTCTATGACATCCATAAATATATATATATATATATGTATATATATGTATGTATGTATGTATGTATGTATGTATGTATGTATGTATGTATGTATGTATGTATGTATGTATGTATGTATGTATGTATGTATGCATATGCATGCATGCATATAAAATGTATGTATGTATGTATAACCATAACATGTCATCTATCTCTAACAATCATCATGCATCATATATGAATCGAGTCAACAATAATCCATGATTTAATAACTAAAACCATACTAAATCAAAACTATAATAATGTCCATAATATAGTCAATAGTATAATGATCAATATCAAAAGTGTCGAAGGGAAGTGGGCACTACATCCCCTCCCCTTATACTCAACTTCTTCCCGGAAGTCACTAGAAAGAGAGATAGGACAAATGCATAGAAAAAGGATCACTCTATTATGGGATTGCTTGCTTGAAACAAGTGTGGGTATACAACCTAAGTTTGGTCCAATGCATTTAGCAAGAAGAAGGGAGATTGAAGGGATGAGTTCTAAACTTTCTACATGCAATGCTACGAACATTTAAATCTAGAGAGTAAATTTATGCACTATCAACCAAGATACCACACATAACAATATAACATAATTGTTGGAAATTCTTCATTATGTGGAATACTTTTTTTCTTTCCATGGTGGAATTAGAGGTCTTAGGATGAGATACGATCATTGGAAGTATGTAGCAGGATGTATCATGGGTCATTTATGTTTTGTTTAGTTTTATGTGAAATCTTGAGGCCAATCAACTTTGTGCACCCCACAAACATAGGACAATTGAAATTCTAAACATTGAATATTAAGAGATTGAGATTTAGAAATATTGTAAAGGAAAAATACTAATTAAGTAATAAAGTAAAATAAAAGATAACTAACTACAATCTTCACAGAACATTAAAATTGAAGATATTGCTAAACTTGGTATCTTTCTTGTGATCATGTTGTACCAACAAGTTGTTTTGTTAAATGACATGTTTCATTATTGAATTTCTTGCATACGTACCCTACTAGCTTTGGTATTGTGTCGCATCAAGAATGATGCTCTTATAAGAGGAGGAAAATGTAGTGCCCAAATTTTTTTTTTAAAATAGAAAAATAATAACAAAATATAATTTAATCGAATGTGTGCTGGCAGGGAATGGTGTGCCTTTTTTCAGCAGAACTTGGAGAGTGACACATCCTAAACGTCCTTCAGACCCTTTCTTTTCCTTACAGAATATTTATTTCAAATCGAGAGGTGCTAACTACGATGGAACCCAAGTTAACGTAGAGAATTTAGTAGTAATTGGATCTACACATTCTTTGGTGTTAAGAAAAAAAAAATGAATTGTTCTTGGAGAAATAAATCATTTGAGCCAACACAAACTGTTATATAACAAAAAAATAAATTTATGACGAGTAAATGTTAAATCTACTTAAACGGATTGTTGAATTATATCAAACTGTAACAGAAAAAAAGGTTACTATGATGAAAGGATGTTTATGGGAAGAAGTATCTTAAATCTAAATCACCCTTAAATCCAAATAATTCCTTCCTTGATCTCACGATAGTTTCCCCTTGTCTAAAAAGGTAAAATTTAACCATTGAATATACGTAAGTGTTATAGGCATTACATTTGTTCCAAAATGATGTTAATACATGACCAAATTAACCGCGTAAATGTAGTTAGTAAATGGGTAAATAAGATTAAACTATGGAATGACCACTACAAAAATGGTACACCATTGAACAGTTTCAAAACCAACTAAAATGTCAAATGTGATCATAAAATGAATGTAATAAAGTAGAGCTCCATGACTAATACAACAATCTAATAAATAAAAAAACCAAATATGATGCATTATCACATGATTTTTTGAATAAATGTGGATTAAACAACGATGCTAATGAATTAATAAAATGTAGCCTTAAGAATGGGATAACTTCAGTTGTCACCAAATTCTTGTGAGTTAAGGAAATTGCAGACTAGTTGGACTTGTAAAAGTTAGTAGAACCCTTGCCGTAGATAGGAATATATTAAACCTAGTATTACTCAGGAAGTAATATTTATGGTCGAAACATGTAATTAAATTGTTACTATTGAGATTAAATATGTAAGATGATGAAACAAAAGTAGTTTAAAATGTGAAATTTGTCACTTATATTCAAAGAAAAATCTCTATAATGGGAACACAGGTGTAATATACCCTTCCATGCGAAATATGATTGTGAAAATATGAATTCCTAATTAGAGCAACAAATTGTGAATCAAGAATGATACAACTTAATTAGTTAACCTACATAGTTGGTTGTAATAACTTGAAGATGAAAAGAGTGTATTGTTAGTATTAAACAATGCTATGAAATGAACTTGGGATAGGTTTTTGATTGATCAAGCAACCTTCCTTTTTCTTCCTGTGAATTTTCTGCCTTGTAAAAAGAGTATTTTTCTAAACCAAGTAAACACGGATATTTGAAACAAATTCTTAAATCAAATATTAGAAGAAACATGTGTGTATCTACGTTCCTAATAACAATCATGATATATAGAGTTATTTCCACAAGGGAAATGAGTGAATTCTAAAGGAGCCACTTTATGTGAAATGTTAAACAAAAACATGTAGCCTAGTTATGAAGGAATGAAGGGTCCGATTTAATATGTTCTTTAGAAAATTGTAGTCAACTAATAAAAATAGGATTGTAATAAATATTTCACCATGAAGAATGATGTGTTGTGAGAAGTGCTTGTGAGTAACTGTAAATTGTAGTGGGTCATTGTTTTACTTTTTCATTTTTAATAACTCATTGTAAAACCTTTTGAGACTCATTTAGTTTGTGTAGGTGATATTCAAGAGCCACAATGCTTTTAAATCTTGTATTTCCTAGATATAATATAATGTATATATGTTTTTATCCCTTTTCACATTTTTTACACCGCTACACATTCATAAGCATTGCTTAGTTGGTACACCTTATTTTTACCAAAGTAATAGACAAGGGAAACCGGCTATACTTTTATACAAAGTTCACTATCCTAAGCATGATGGAGCAACCTAATAAGCATGCATATCCAAATGTACCATTCCATCATAACAATGAACCTTTTAAGCATGATGACATGACACTGTGAGATACACATCACCCACCACATCCACAAATGCCTTAACACTAGCACTATGTCCTTCTAGCTTGGCACATTTAAAAAAAAAAATTGAACCATGTTTAAGCTACACTAAAATTGTCTTCTTATGTTATTGTTGAATAAATTAAAGGGGAAATGTCAAATGTAGGTCATCTCAGCCCATGAAAGTACATGAAATGGTTTTTTCTGTAATATATCCAAGTAAATTATTTGATGAAATGCCTCAAACAAAGTCACAATAAACATTACTTAATAATCGATGCCTAAAAAAGAGATATTTATTTTCTCTATATAGAAAATGTGAATGCCCATCACAAATAAATTCAAACCATATATATTCCTATCCCTAACCCATTAAACTCTATCTGGGTGGAAGAGGAGTCTAAATGCATTGGGGAGGAAATAGAGTTTCATTAAACAATTTACAAATTTTAAACAATAATTACCTATTCTCTACACATAATAGTAAATGGGTTTGAATATATAAAATAAAATGTGACTACAATAACCTAAACATATTAGAAAGATAAGTAAATATATTCATTTACTTCCTATTCCGTATTCAAATCCACTTAGATTGCTTGTATAAAGATAACTCGAATGTATTTTGGATGGGGATTTTGATATTCTATATTGAGAATAGTCGTCACAACAATTTCACAGAGGAAGGTAATCACAAGTGAGTTGTCGATAAAATGATATTGCCTACTCACTTCATACATTCTCCTTTTGTAACCAGTTAGAGTTGAATGGGCTCAGAATGTGCATACATGTGTTTGGAATGTATTTTGGATGTGGTTAAGTGTATTTTGTATAGATAATAGTGGTCACCAACTCAGCCTATTATCTACAAGAAATAGTGAATGGATTTGAAAACATTAATAGGAAAGTTATGGTTATGTTATTGTTGAAAAACACGACGAATTTTTCAATAGTAACCTAAGCTCTTTTTAAAGCTAATTGCATTTATGCATTTTCTTGTTTTTTTGTATTCAAATCCACTCACATTGAATAGTGAATGAGATATTATTAAATGATGTGCCCAACTTGAAAGGTGTATGTGTTTATAGCATTTATTAAAATGTGGATGGAGCGATTGATGTCACTGTCCAACCGTCACATAATTATATAGAAATGGTTCACCATAATAATGTTATGACATGGAACAAAAATACTTATTATGGTGCTTCATCATGCTAGAGATGGTGAATTCTATATAGAGTATAGCTCCGTTAATACTCTCCACTATAGTTTCGAATTTAGAATTTCAATATAGAATTTCATATCATGTATAAAAAAAATGACAGCAAGCTTATACATGGTAAACGGATCTCGAAACTATTGGCAGTAAATCAGATATTACATTAGCCTTATTGCCGATCTATCGTTTTCTCGAGCATTCATCGTTTTGTTCACATCTAGAAGCCATTACTTGTCCAGTTGCCGACAAAATTAAATGCGCCGGCCCGGCCTCCCACTGTTTTCTCCACGTATTACTTCTAGATGATTCCATCTAGAAGCTCAGTATCCACTTCGTCTTAAAAAACAAGACTACTCCTGTTTTACGTATCTTTTGAGATCAATATCATGTCTTTCTTGGACAGCGATTGAACAGCACCTTCTTCAATCTATCGCGTACCTTCCAAATTATTAATCAAAACAAGCCAATCCCATTTCTTCCATCTCATTTATTGGTATTTTGTGATAAGACTAAAATTTCAGCTCCATTTCTGTTCAAATTTCATACTGCTAATTGATTGCAGTATGACTTCTTTTTTCGTATGCGAGAGGAAAAAGTGACCAAGTTCGGGTCATTATCCATGTAATGCCCGTTGGGCATCGACTTCCGTTTCTGCCACCTTGCCCCCATTGCTTTTCGTTGAACGTTTATTTGAGCTCCCTTTTTATCGTCGGGTGACTTTGACCTTATCGCGGAGTTATCTTGGTATAGTTTCTTCCCTTCTTTCGCTTTGTCTCGCCATCTCGTTCTGTCGTAAGTGCGCTTTTGTTTCCGGGGGTCATTTCTAACTTTCATCTAGTGAGCTTATCATGCTTTTGATCGGTGTAATGCGTAATGACTTTTGTTGTTAAAAGTTCTAATAGTTATTAAAACCTTTTCAAGGCATTCGGGCATTTGTTGTCTTTTCCAGCCTTGGTTTGTGGAAGGGGAGAGAGGTTGGGTGGTGGCGCCTTTGAAGGTGAGGACTATGCGGTTTATATCTATTAATTTGCTTGCACCTACCCTCCACTGCCACCTTGGCCGACCAGGTCCTTTGCAGGTCTTGTTTGCACGTGGATGACATTAGTCTCCTCCCAACCACCCAACCTGCAGACTGTAATGACCATCACGTTTTTTCTACCTTGCGTGAGAGAGATGGAGTCGGTGGAGGCCTGTTTTTCTTCACCTGGATCTCTTTTTGATCCTTTCATTCAATGCGTATGGGCGCAGTCTGGTTTGACGTGATAGCTAGTGATGTAGGCGTGTGAGGGGCGTTTTCTTCCTGGTTGCGTGGGCAGAGAGGCCAGCAAATCCTTCTGTCATGGCGTTTTTCTTCCTGGCTCCTCCTGCGTGTGGTTTTAGTTGGAGCTTCAAGCTAGTGAAGCAGGCGTGCTGCCTCCACTTTCATTGAGTGTTGCGTGGTGTTTTCTTGTCAAGGATCCGTAGCAGACTCCGACAACAACGCGTTTAGCTTGAGTAATAGGATAGATAGCGATGCATGCTCATTACGCTTTATAGTCTGTTCTTTTCTGCGAGGGTCAGGTCGTGTAGGGAAGAAATGCGGCGGCAGGCATGTTGCAGTGTAGTAGAAGCCTTTGTGAGCGCTTCCAACAAGCAGGTTGTCCAACTATGTTGTTATCTGTGATGTCAATGCATCCTCGGATTCGTGTCTCTCCTTCAAGATATTTTTATCAAAACGACTATGTGACAGTGAGAGTGTTACCAGGAGACCTGATGAAATTCATTTGCAAAGATTCTCTATTGAGACCTTACTTGTTTTACGATGTAACTCATGGAAGAGAATCTCATAGGCGTGGATCTGTTTCATATCAGAATATTCATGAAGCACAATTTGCTTTGCAATTATGAACTTATTAGGAGATCGATGAAGGATAGAGGAATTAAAAAGAAACTTGGATGTAGTTGGATTAAAGGCAATAAAATGGTGCATGCTTTTTGTGTAGGTGACAGATCACACCCACAGGCACAGGAGATCTATGCAATGTTGGAGAAAATGTCTTGGGAGATGAAGGTAGCAGGATATTTTTCAGATTCAGAACATGTACTGAGTGAACGGGAAAGTAAAAGTATTCCTCTGCCACCATAGTGAGAAGATGGCAATTGCATTTGGATTGTTAAGCCTTCCCCGTGGGACAACTCTCAGAGTTGTCAAGAACCTTAATGTATGTGTTGACTGCCACACTGCACCAAGTTTTGTCCAAGATTGTTGCAAAGCAAATTGTTGTGAGAGATGCAAAGCGGTTCCATCACTTTAAAAAAAAAAGGAAAATGTTCTTGTAGAGATTATTGGTAATGCCAGTGAAGCAATCTGCAGACATAGTCTGGCACTATAACAAGGCGCACTGTGCCAGGTCTGCAGTGATAAATAAGAGACCAGATTTTATTTCCAGCTTCTTAAATGGGCTCCAAAAGTGGATTTTCCATTGTGCTGGATGGATGTCCATGTTCCGCTGTAACTTTCCCTTTTGACACACGTTGGGAGGATGTTGGCAAGTATTTTAGACCACCCACCCTGGCCGTGAACTCCTACCTGTGCCAACGTGAAGATGGTCGATGTTTGGGTGCCCAACGAGCTTGAAGAAAATGGAATTAGGCTTGGGTTGTTGTTGCTGGTCCGGGCGGTGTCCATGAAACCTTCGAATCTGGAGAAAAAAGGCAAGATATTTCTACACTTTTCTACTATTATTTTATTTAAAATTATTGTGAAATCGAACCACTTTTCCTTGCATTGATTTGTCAGTTGGATGTCATGATGGGAGATTTCCCCTTTCTGCTTGTTTCTTCTTGTTTTAGCTTTTATCGTTGTCAGTATGTTGGTCGAAAGGATGCGTGTGCCCTCTCCTCTGGGTGTTATGTTTCTCTTGCTCGAGTGATAGACCTTCGTCTATTGTTTATGTATTTATTCTTCTCTGCGATTGAGTTGCAAGTTATTATGTTGATCAAACTAGTATTTTCGATATCATGGAAGTAAGTTTACGATAACTATGAAGCCCCTCCCTAGCACCCAAGTTTGTCTTTGACGTTTTTTGTTAGCTCCTTCGCAAGTCCCTTTGATAACCTTTTGGCATCGAGAAAGGAAGGTTGTAGGATTAGTGTGATCAATGCTTGGGCTAGCCAGCTTAGAGTTTCGGTATTAAAACTTTTAGAATGAAAAGGTTTGTGTGCAATGTGTTTTCCGTCTCACGTGTTTAGACTCTTATATTATCTTTCATCTTGTTTCTAGGCTTTTAAGGCCATCCTCAAGAAGTACCTTGACCATCCCTATCAACTTGAACCATAACTAGCTTTTCGGATCAACTAAGCTCGAGGTTTCATTGTGCGAATCCAGTACCTCGTTGACACTAGAATAGTTTTGGTCTAATCCCCCTCTCGGAATTGTTGTTGATGGCGCTCTTCTATTTTTCCTAACTTGCATTATTTCTCCTTTGTAATGTTAACGCTATTAATTAATATTGGTCGGTTTTTATGCACGTAATTACCTTAATATTTTGTGATGGAAATTTCCTTAAATGTGATCAATCTTTGGGAAAAACTCATCTTTCATTTGATAGTCTTATGGATTCATAGCGGAAGGTTTTGTTTTGATAATGTCACTTAGAAATTATGTTTGTATCTATGTGTGACGGTTGACTGTGTTGCCAAGGGTTGCCTTAAAATATTGTTGTTTTGGGAAATAGGTAATTTATTTTAAATTAACCAAACATTAGAATTGTTGTGGAGGTTTGCAAATCTTTAGTGTTATAAAATTGTTGATGACATTATTGTATACTCTTGTTTGACGGAACTCCCTTCTTCTCTCGCGTGTTTGCTACTAGCCTGTAAGACTTTGACCCTTCTTGAATGATTGGAAAATCTTGTAGTTAATGGTCAAAACTAGTATACTTTGCCTTCACTTCGAAACTTATGTTGTGTGTATACTCTATTTGATTTCCGGTTTGAAACTCAATTATACATGACTTTTTGTGTTAATTTTGGAACCCGTGGTTCCCCTTTCTTGGGCCGATCAACTTTTGTTCTTTTAGAAATATATTATTTTAGCCTATGCATTGGTACCTTTGATAAATTTCTAGATGGTTGGTCTATATATCAAATCTCAATCTTGTAATTATTGTTTAATTACTTACTTGATGGGAATTTTGTTTTTGCTAGATTGTTTGTTTTCTCCTTATAGGGCCAAGGGCCATTCTCATACGATTGCTATACTTTCATTGCTTTTACTCCTAACTGAAGTACAAGGTCTTCTCCTTCTTGATTGGCATGATGGAGACTTTATTATAACTTGATGTGTTGATAGTGTTTAGAGGTTTGACCCAATTCTTGTAATAAAGTGCTTCCTTTTGTGGTATTGTTAGATAATAGTTATGGTGGTTTTGTGTAGCCTTATCTTGCTCAGTTCTCGCGAACTGACTCTTGTGGAAAAATTTGTTGCAGATGGATTTTGCGAGTAGATGAGGGATAGACTTGTAGATTTTTACATCAACCTCAGTTGAGAAGTTCTTTTGCATGAATCCTTTTTATATTGTTCAACTATTGATAACATCTAGTGGAAATTTTAGAAGAGGATCAATGTCTTAGTATATTGTATCGTGGATTATGTCGTCTTAACTTTGGAACCTTGAATTGTCTGTCTATCTTGGAAAATATAAGAAAATTTGTTTACCGCTTGTTGAGTGACCTTAATGGATTATCGGTATTCTAAGAGTTGATGTAACCTTATTTCATTTTCGTAAATGAATATTGTTAAACTTTATCCCTACGATTAAATGTTGAGTTAAATCTTTCTAAGACTTAGTAATAGTGTGTTATAAGTAAAATAAAATGGGTTGTTCAATACTTATAGAAGTTAAACTAAAATTTATATTGCAAATAAATTGGTGTAGAGGTGACCAACTTGAGAGCATGTAATTCCATAAGTGAGCAAAGATGAAACTATCCTTTGTTAAGTAACATTATATAACTTGATATCCCTAGCTACACTAATGAACACTATCCCTTTCATGGTGAAATTCTTAAACGATCTTAAAGGAAATCTATGGTTAGTTCTGGAAGATAATAAGATTTAATAAGCAGGAGAAAACAATTTTGAAACCATGCAATCTATCTCTTAGCCATTGGATGGTAAATTGTTTTATTTTTATAAAACTCATTTAGTAAAACCCTAAGTAAAATCTTTAATAATTCTGGTTAAGTTCTCAAGTTTCAATTAAATCTTGGTTATAACAAATGAGGTCTTGAAGATGATTTCAACTCAACCTTCTCCCTCTAACCTTTTTCCAAGGTGCTTTGTCTTTCTTCTCTTAAGTGTGTTGAACGCAAACCCATGTTGTCATATGGGCATGAACAAGTTCTAGTAGCGTAAGTGTAAATAGATGGCCTTGTGGGATTAAATTACCCCTTTCTCTAAATAAATGAATTAAGAAAATAAATGTCATAATAGAGAAGTTTTAAAGATGATTACTCAGTGTAAAAAGAATAAACTTAGCTTGGTAAGATGAATTGTATGAATCATACCTTGAGCCTCCTTGAAAACGTAAGCTAAGAATTGCAAGATGTCCTTTTAAGGAAAATAACCCTCAAGAATATCTCATTGTGGTTGGCCCTAACTGTAAGTGTGTTCTGTGGTTGGACTTCTATGTTGTCATGTCAAAAAGAAAAAGTGTATTATCCTTTTTTTGGGTGTGAACGTTTAATGCGACCTTGTGGTCATCCCCGTAACAAGTGGTTCCTAGAGTTGGTTGTAACTTTGTGACGACATGTTGTGTCGTGTTATGTGTCAAGCAAGTCAAAAAAATATATAACCTATCTTTTATTGTGTTGTTCGTGTGTGAATTTTTGGGTCGTTACAATCCACAACACGATCGGTTGATGTGCTTGCCCACTTGGCGGCGTACAAAACAGCGACCTCTTTTTTCGTATACACCTCTGAACATAAACACCTTGTGTCTGCTTTGATTGTCAAACTATGTAAAAAAGGTGTTGGTGAGTTGGTAAAAAGAATCAATTGTCTCCCACTTAAATTTTCAAAACCCCAGAAAATCAATAGCATGAACATCTTGTCATATTTATGAATTTATAACTGGACAATGAATATCACAATATTGAGAAGGAAAAGACCAACCCCAACTAGATAGAATAGAGAGGTATGGCCCCAACCCTCTATTATATTGCATCATTTTTTTTGTATTCAGTTGATATATTCTTAGTTTTTGAAATTGGTGTGGCTTATAAATTTAAAAGTGGGGGGCCTCTATTGTCAGAATATCTACCGTTTAATATTATTCTGATTCTCGACTATAGACTTTGAACTATAAAATAGTATTTTGGTCTCACGTTCATCCAAAACAAATGAGATACAGAAAATAACATAACATAATATTTTTAAAAATTAAAAAATTAAATTAAATTGGTATATAAGATAACTAAAAATTCCTTAATAGTACATACTATATGATATGGAAAATAATTTCCCAAATTAAACTAGTGTCTTATTCCATTGTAACGTTTTTTTTCTTAAACTTCAATTTGTTTTAGTATATATTATGATTGTATCATTGGTTTCCATGTGATTGTAAATCCTAAACAATTTTTTCAGTCCTTTAAAAAAGAAACAACTTAGTTGGAAAGGGATAGTTTTTTTTTTTAAGTCCTTAGAATTTTCATATGCAATTGGCTGGTGTAATACTTGACATGTTATATGGTGTTTATAATATAGATTTTAACCAATTTACAATATTATGTAAGTTTATAGTTGAACAATAAGATGGGTTCTAAAGAATTTTAAAATTGGAAAAACATGGAGGGAACAATAAGATGGGTTCTAAATGTTCCCAAAAGTCTGAACAAAGATGGCAATGAAAGACCAATTTATGAAACCCGAGGATCTTTCAAAGTAGAAGTGGGTTGAAGGCTGATGGACATATGGTTGACCCATATAGAAACCTTCATGACGTGAGTACATTATCATGTGTAGTGTGTGTATAATTTATATGAGAATGTGTAGTATTTACAAAAGATTTATCAAGAGTTGTAAAATAGCTTGATTGATTTAAGAGGAAATAGGATAATGACCTTCTAGTTAGAGTATTCTTGTCATTTAGAATAAGCAAGACATAATATTGTACCCAACTGAAATATATGAACTATAGACAATTGTATGTTGATGAGAAGCTCTATGCAATGGCATATTTTTCAAACCATGGTTATAATATGGATAAATTATAGCTTCATAGTAGTATTGTAACATATATGGAATATATTTTTATATTCCCTTATATAGTGTGTGGAATATATCATTATTTTTGTGTGTATATCAAATTTAGGTATCAACACAAGTTAGTTTTGAGACATATAAACTTTTAATTTCTCCACTTATACATACTATTTTCTATTTAAATAAATATGATTTACAAATTTACTTGGTGGTTTGATAATGGACATCTTTTATAGTAGCAAAAATTCACATCAAATGTTACATGTGATATGTATGAAAAATATTGTTAATTATTGAAACTCATCAATTATGAATCACAAAATGACACTTTAAATCGTAGAATTTTAGAAATGAGTTATCATTCATATAAAATATTTACTTTAAATATCAAAGATACAATGTGTTGACCATTAGCATATGCAAGCAAGCTAAAATTTTTATGCCACAAAAATTAAGTTTTCCTTTTTATTTGGTAAGGATCGCATGCTACTATCTAAAAAGAGCCTAACAATGCATAAAAATTGTATCTATTATTTTTTATAAACCCATAAGCATGGGCTTGAACCAAATACATCATTACTATGTAGATCTAAATCTGTGGGCCATTTTAGGCTCACACTGAGATTTCACAACTACAATTGAAGGTGTAAAGCACATGCACCCATTTATAGGGATTCAACATTGTTTGGGCTTTATGTTCATCCCATATACCATGTTTGTACTATGACAGTTGAGAGAGGCTATCAAATGTCAAGAAAATTTTAGAATGCCTTATCAAGCACCCCAGTTTGGTGTTTGGGTGTGGACTTATATATACAAGTTAATTGACCATAGACTATGCCATAATACAAATATGCATTTTAACAATTTGAAATCACTTTCAATTCAATAAATCTTGTTTATCGAGAAGTGATCCCTCCGCCTCACTTACAAAATATGCTATGTGAAGACTTCTTCATTTGGAAAACTCCTATACTATTAAAAAATATAAGGAATATTCTAAAATGAGATTACAATCAATAAACTAATGTCATCGAGTTCAAAAATCATACAATTCTTAATTTTTTTACACAACTAACTACCAAAATTTGAAAGTAATTTCACTACATCATATTTCTAATTTTTTGTTGACCATAGAAATTCATATAATAATTTTCAAAGAAAAAAAAATTGAGTACATTCGAAAAATCTCCAATATCCTTAAAAAGTAGTACGAATATATACTAGTATACATATATTAAATAAATCTATGTAAAGGATGTCGAGAGGTGTCATTCTCAATGATTCTTATTATCTATAACACAAAAAATTATACCTATAACATTATCTTAAATTTATTATAAAATTAAATTACTTTTTGTAATAAATTATATTTTGTTATAATTTAAGTATATATATTAAATATCTATAATCACACTAAAATAAAAATCATAGTTAATTATATGGTAAAATTAAATTACATTTGTATTTGTGTAATTCAAGTGCAACAAGTAAAATTACAATTGTATTTGTTTTTATTTTGTGAGTGGGCCCCAATTTTTATTTCACGGAACAAAATAAAATTTAGACACGGCTACGACATCGACTCTTTCACTTCATATATACAACTGTAGATGTCTCTCAGCATAATTACATTTTTATATTACAAGGAAAATGTCTTCTCGATCTCAAAAACGAAGAGACAGAGAGGACATCATATAATGACGATGATGAACTTGGAAGAGGAGGGGCATATTCATAATTAGCTGCACTAATAATGTCACCTCTTCTAACTACACTACACTGCTTTGGTTTCACTCCAATCCTTACACACAAAATTCTAGCAGAAGCAAAGTTGCTCATAACATAACACTTGTGTATGCGCTACACTCCATTTTAGCTTGACTGAAATCAAGTAACTCTAACAAATTTTAACATAGATTTAAGAAATGGGACTGCTAATCTCATAAAATAATGTGGAAGGATTGGCTTGGATTCAAGAAACAAGAGATGTAACTCTAATAATTAGGGACAAGCTCGAGCAAAGCATCAAGATTTCGAGCAGAGTAATGAAGAGCTAGGGCCGATCTAGTAACGAGGCTAAACCAAAAACATCCTCTACAAAATAATGACTCTAATAGATTTGAACCACAAATTTTAAATCCTCAAATAAAGTTTTGAGTAGAATGCAAAATTAGAAGGGCAATGGCTACCAGAGGTAGCTCTAATACCATCTCATAGAGATGAAAAATATCATCCCAGAATCACTGATGTAAAACTACCATAACCACAACTTCAAAACATGCAAGCTTAGACATATGCATAGCTGAAATATTAAGCCAGTAATGGAACGTGTAATCTCTCCAGTTGTTAATAAAACAATTATACTCCTAAAATAAACTTATTGCAACTATGAGTGGTGTTAACACAGTTAAAACTAAGTACGTTGAAAAATATCCTAAACCTCTTAGCAGTGTGAACATGTCAACTCCAAAAAATATTACGTAAGTTTTTTTGTTGGGGCTTTATCAACTTGGCACTATGTTGAATGATATATTTACATGTCACTCCAGCTACATATGTGGACAATGTGCATGACGTTGTTCGGGGGTAAAACATAGGTCAAAGAATAATTTGTTGTAGCTTCCGTCAAAAGGATGTCAATGGGGAAGAGGAGAATACTGCTATGGTTACCAGTTTTTGACACTTTCCAGCAGTGCCGCGGCATCTATAAAATGGACGCCTTCTAGCAAATTATTTAAATAAATTAGGTCTACAAGCTTACTTGGTTGTTTTGAAGCTTACTTAGTTTTTAATAATGGACATCTTTTACATTAACAAAAATTCATGTTTATGGAAAACATTTCTATTTACTTAAATCCATTAATTTTGATTTCTAAAATAATATTTGAAATCATATACATCTTAGAAATATATTATCATTTTAGGAAAATATGAACTATGTGCTAACGGTTTGCATATGCAAGCAAGCTAAAAACAATTTGCCCACCATAGGAATTTATATAATCCCCAAAGGAAAACTTTGGGTACATTGACAAAAATTCGTCATCTACATCTCACACGGCCTCAGTTTTATCGTTTGGTGTGATTGACAAAAGATGGCAAAGGAACACCATTCCATTCACAAAGGTGTTGTAGAAAGATGCCATGCTTACCACTTCCAACTGATCTCCAATGTCTTTGTACATCAGTCCAGCTGCCATTGTTGAGGAACTCAACACCTGGTCTTGAAAGACAAAAATGAGCTCTCGCCCTGCATCAGTGAGTGCGCCCATCTTGGTGGCTTTTCTCCTGCAAACGAAAACAAAGGAGAAGACTAAGCAAATGGACCATCAATATTGAGGTGCAGCAGCAGCAGTCCTGTCTTGATTTCGGTTTCTCATTCTGCTACCCCATGATGATGATGAATAATTATTACCACTCCCCGATTTTCTTCGTATTAACTCCATGAGCTGAGCTTCCCACACATAATTACTAATACTGTTAAATCTTCCCTCGTTCTCGCCCAATTCCATCATGTTCTGCAGCTTCCAATCGTAATCCTCACGAAGGAGAGGGTCGGCGAGAGTTTGGTAGGCCTGCTGAATTTGTAGGAATTTTCTGGTGCATTCCTCTTTCCCTGAAGGAGGGCAAACGTCAGGATGATATTTTAGAGCCATCCCACGATATGCTCTCTTTATTTCTCGCTCACTTACGTCAGGAGAGACGGAGAGCACATCATACAATGATGATGATGAACAACGAAGATGCCCTAATAATTCGAGCTTTTCTAACTGCACTCTGCTCTGGTTTCACTCCAATTCTTGCCCGTGAAATTCCAGCACAAGCAGACTTACTCAGGAACAGAAGACCTGTGTAAAACACCAGTCACAAGACATGATATATATTCACATATATTTGTTGGGTTTGGAGAAACAAGACATGATATATATTCACATATCAGTGATAAAAAAAATGATGACCTTCTAGACGGGCTACCATCTAGAATCATGACGTGGAAACATCTAGAAGTATGACGTCTGAAACATCTAACAAAGTAAGGATTCAGCTGAAATGTACTTGGAAGGTTTTCTTCATCAGAACTGTACAGAAAGCAAACAATTACAGGAAAAAGCTTGGGAATATTGAAGGTCACTGAGAAACTTTTACTTTTTCTTTATTCGTCATAGCTTACGCACTTTGTAACATAACAAACCGAATAATAAAGGAAGGATGTTGCCCAAATAAAATCTGTAAGAAGTCTACGAAAGGATTCAGTGAGGAGTCAGCAACGTGAGAATGTGAGGCATAGACAAAAAGCGTGATGGATGCACAACACGAAAGAAGACTGTTGAAAGTCAACAACACAATAATATTTAATTGCGGGGGAGTGTGCGCACAGTGTACAAGAAGAAGTCTATTGGTGAGAAGAGACTGGTGCGTAATATTTAATTGATGTTGCTATCTTTGGAAAGAGAAGGGGCATCGCACAATTTAATGTCCCACACGGCATGACGAGGAGATAGCTGACGAAGAAGAACCTAGTTTATAAAGCATGCACAAAGAGAGAAATCAAAGGCGTGGAGATGTGAGAAGCACCAAAGAGAAGGCAAGGTGTTAATGAAAGCAAGGATGGTATCACGATGAGATATGCGACAAATACTCTGCACAAGGTGCAAGACCACGGGAAAGTGTTTCCTGATCGTAGACGACAACAAGAGCACCGACAATCTTGTTACAAAGGAGATGGTGTAAAAGTTGGGATTGACACACTGGAGACATCCCAAACCATACATGATGACTTGGTTGTTTCAAGGTTAGGAGGGCATTATGTGAGAACAATATGAAGTGGAGATGAGGATTGGAAGATTCATTGATCAAGTATTGTGTGACATCCTACCGATGGATGCATGCCATGTCTTGTTGGGGAGGTCCTAAAAATTTGATAAAGAAATTATCTATGATGGGAGAGGAAACAAAGTGAAGGTGTGCTAGGATGTGAAGACAATTTGTTTGTCCTCACTAGAGAAGAAGGCAGGGAACACCAAAGTCACATGGCATTGTGTAAAGGAGATGAAGACCAAGTATGTGCAGGAGACCAACTAGGTGATGCAAAAATAATAGGGAGAACGCCGGATCATGAGTTGAGCAAGGGGTTGATCAACTATTTATATGTCTTGTTAGTTGTTATTTAGATATTAGTATGGGAGCTTTACAAAATATAAAAGAAAAAAAAATCTTTTTAACTTTCTCATGCATCAATTAATTGTATGTATTGTTGGGTACTATTTAGATATTTGTTTGGGAAGTTGACCAAATAAATAAGGAAAAACAAACTTTCCTCATCTCAACATTTGTAATTTTCTTGCATATTCTAATATTTCACATAAATTCCTTGATTTAGGTATGCATTCGTTTTTAGAATAAGTCATTTGTAAGATTTGTATGATTGATGATTATGTTATCATAGGATTTATGATAATTAGGATTAGGCAATTGTCAATATTTTTTTATATTTATGAAATTCAACACAAGAGATGTGGATATTCACTTCTATAAATTATGTAACCATCATTAAATGATGCAAGAGCATCCAAGGTGTCAACCAATCTTACATCCTGATTTTTTTCTATTAATTAATTTTTGCTCACAGGCCTTCACATTACCCCATCACATATCTTCAATATATCCACATAATTTTGGTACCCTTGCATTTCCTTAAGTGGTCTTAGTATTGGTTTGCAAAGCAACTTAGTCACAACATTGCAATGACCTAAATTATGATGTCAGGGAAACCGTGATGACTCAAGGTTAAGAAAAGCACTTAGAATGATTTATTTAAATCCCAAGTGTCCTTTTATATACTAATGGTCATGAGTTGATTTATGCTTATAACAATCCCCAAGAATCATATAAGGGAGCCGACTTAGTACTTTGGGCCTGCGAAGTCATGATGTTATGCTAGAGTTTGAATACATGCAAATGAAACATGTGAGATTTCAGACTTTGTCCACTTGGTAAATGCAAGACTGGCCCATCCTTTCCATTGTGTTCATAAATCAAATGGACATTGGGGGCTATTTTAATCATGGATTATAAAATATTTGTTTCACGCTTCGCATGCCCTTCCTAAATTTCAAAGAGATTTTGTTGGCCTTGTGAGCACAAGGACCCCATGATATTGATGGGAAACAGAATCACAAAGGGGGTCTTATGCCTATTATCTAAAGTGAAGGAAGAATGACATTGGTGAATTTGATGGGACATGATTTTCACAAGAGGGCATGTATGCATAGATTTGGTCTCATTGGATAAATGTCTTCAAGAGATTTTAATTGTAAGAGGACACAAGTGCATTTCTTATGCATGTCAAACCCAACATGAGTATGTAAATCATACAATCCATCTTTATATATTTTGTATGCAAAGGCTCATGGAAATAAATTTAGTTGGGCACCAACTATAGATATTGATGAAACTCATAGAGTTACACGTAATTTGAAAATTCACTTAGGATAGATAGGACTCTATCTTAGGGTAGATGTAAATGCCAGCTAAAATCTCCCACTTGAGACCCATGAACAACCTAGGTTTAGTTATAAAATTATGGAATAATTTTTTTTTAAAGTGTTAACAACCAAAGTCTCAAGGACAATTAAATTCAATTGATAACTTTTCCCATTATAATAATTACTAATTCCACATTATAAAGCAACAAGTGTAATAAGTCCACACCTAGCTCAAATCTCCTTAGAGATTAATTTAATCACTGATTACATTGACATTTTAGCTAAATATTCCCTTATTAAAATTTTAGGGTTAAGGGACCAAAACAATTAAATACCCAAGGTATTTAATTCCACAAGATCTAAGAAAAGAGCAAGGTTTAATTACAGTGGGGGAAAAGAATACATATTTAAAATCATCAGAGTAAATTCTTACTTACCCACTCCTAGAACTTCTTAAAGATTCAATTTGATTTTTCCCATGATTAATGCAACTAAAAATTCCTAAAACATTCCCATTAGATAGGGAATTTCCTCACCTTTCCGGTGATATAAAGAATTCCTCCTAACTCCTCATATTTCTCAAGTTATGGACCGATGGAACTTGGGGTGAAAATTTTCCCAAGAGCGGGCTTGCGGGCCTTGGGAGGAAAATTTTCCCCAACTCGGGCCTACGACTTCGGAGAGAAAATTCACCTAGAGGAGAAAAGTGGACCCGAGAGTGGGGAAGAAAACTTTTCCCAGACGCGGCCAAGGAGTGGGGAAGGCATTTAGCGCTTTTTCCCTTTTGGGACAAAGTGAAATTTTACACCCGCACCTCTCTGATGCAATGCCCAAGGAGGCCACGTGGCAGCTCCTTATTGGTCTGTGGGTCAGCGGGTCAATGGGAAACATTTAGAAAAATTGACTATTCACAAGGAAGGGCAAAAAGTCGAAAGGAACCCATGCCTCCACCGACGCGAGAAGATGCAACGTGTCAGCCAACCGTTGGCTATGCGATGGCGGGTAGGATAATGGGGTTAGTTTGGAAATTTTTCCCAAAAATTTTCTAGAGGGTTAAGGCTTGAAAGGATCCACTTCTCCGCTAGACACCTCGTGAAGCCACGTGGCAACACCTGATTAGTTGAGGACTAGGGCCGACGGGGCTCAGGGAAAACTTACAATTTTTTTAAATTTATTTTTGAAAGGCTTAAGGTTAAAATCGATCCAAGCCTCCACCAATGCCCAATGAAGCCACGTGTCGATCAATGATTGGCCACAGGGCCAGGGGCATAGAGGAAAATTTTCCAAATTAATTGTTTGGACTTGGATCATTTTTGACAAAATGAAGGCTTACGGCTTAGCGGAGTGGCGTGGGAAACTTCATGACTTTGCAATTTTTGGGCTAAAAGAAAAAAAAAAGTTTTAGCCCACGGGTCCACCCAAGAATATTTTATTCAATTAAATTTGACAATTAGATTATTTTTTGAAGCCAAATGAAATAAAAACTTCAGAAGGCCATAACTTTTTATTGGGAACTTGGTTTTTGGAAAACAAGGACTTTATGGAAAGCTCTCATGTCCTCTTTGCACAAGATCTTAAGAATTTAATTTTGATAAAGTTTAAAGGGTCAATTTTGAGAAAACATCTTTCTATCACTTAGAAAGTGAACTGGTATTTTTAACTTATCAATTATTTGTTCAAATCCACCATTAATTCTTTCTCAACATGCCAAATAGACATGGAGGATTTCACTTGGAAGAATTTAGGATAGATTTCAAGGATTAAATTGTTTGATTGAATATCAATTCAATTTCCCCAATTTAACAACAAAAATGACTGAGAAATTGTTTGAGCTCGATTTTGAAAGGTTCTATGAAAATTTCTTAAGTATTATAGTTTTTTGGGATCATTTTTGATCTTTCTTAGCTTGTATTAATGTTTCAAATGTCTTTCCTAGTCTATAGGGTCATTTTTTATACATTTTCTGATAATTATTTGCTAGTTTGAAAATCATCTAACAGAGCTCTACAACTTCCAACTCAAATTGATCCATTACATTTACCAAACTTTAAAATATGATTTCATTCTAATCCAATATTACAATGTTCTATTTCCTTCAATCAAAATGTAGAAACAAGAAAGCAATTTCTATTTCCTTTCCAAAAACGTGCTTTTCAAACACAGAGGATGCAATAATTTTGAATACATTTTCCACATTCGAACAAAGAGTTGTACAACATTTTCAAAGCAGATTTCAAACAATAATAACTTCATTGTATAAGGTAAAACAACATCTATTCAATTGAAAATATTTCTTTTACAACTTTTTTTTTTTATCAAATACAACTTTACAATCACAACTCCTTCTCATTACATTCCTTTTTACAAATAGAATACCAAGTATATTTATTTCACATTCAAAGGGGATTTCATTTCCAAAACATAGTAACTCTTCAACACAAAATGTATATTAAATTGTCATCCACATCAAGTGGGGAAATGGTTTACAAAAGAAGTTTCACAAGGGACTATCAGAACTCTATCTTCTTCCTCAATTATAATATACAAAATACAAATTCCTTCCACATTTATTCAAAAACAAGAAAATAGAATATATCTCTTTCACATTTTGAATTGCAATTTTCATAGCCAATACAACACATCTTTCCATCACAAATAATGTACAAGGTCATCCACTTCAAAGTGGGAAGGGGTTACAATAAGAATAATCTCAACAAGGACTGTCAAACTTGTCTTTCTCCTCTGCTCTAACAACAACATGAATATCCTCCATTTTCTTTATTTCAATTTGATCACAATAGAACAGGGGAAAGGCAATGCTCTCCACCCAACCAAGACATCCAATGAAAGGAGAAGCCATCCTTCTTCATTGGCCCCCGAGCCCCAACCACAATGCAATAAGAGATGTTTTCCAACACATGGCAACAACAGGCTTCCACAACACAAAGAAATATTTCTCATTCAAAACATAGTCCAAAACAAAGTTGTAGTTTGCAACCACAAGAATAAAGACAACAAACAACACTCAGGCTTCATCATGTAAGCCAAAGGAGCAAGAAACTATGGGGGATGTTGCTTATGCCTCCCAAGGGGAAATGGGTATCACCACATGAGAAAAAACCACCAAAATATATCATTTCAAAACTTGACATGCCCTTATGCCTCGCCAAAGTACCCCTTATTCCTCACATTTCCATATGCCTCCCAAACCTCTTATGGCACCCCATAACGAGTAAAGAAATGCAAGCTATTTCTTTGCAAGGTGGAACCCAAATCCCAACTCCCTCCACACTTATACCTCCCCAAAACACTTATGCCTCCCCCAAAATACCCCATAGTCTTCTCCCACACCATCCCTAGGTAGTCTACCCAACCAGCCAACAAGCAATAACATACATACAACCATTTACATATTCCTAAAAAGGAAAGAAGAGCATTTCCAAGAGCCAAGCTCTTACCTCTCCATGATGGATTTGTTCCAAGTTCAAAACAACAAGCTCTCTAATGCAAAGCAATCCAAGAGATCAAAATCAACAAGTGTGCAACAATCTCCAATCTCCTCCAAAAGCAAGAAATATTAAAACAAAAATAAGTCATCCAAAAAGAAGTAAAGCAAGTTCCAGTAACCCCCAAAACAAGACAAGGAATTTGAATATATAGAGAGGGAAGAGAAGAGGATGAGGTGGATCCAAGTGGGATGCCACATCACACATCCTCAACTCCAACTCATAAGTCAACTTCAATCTCCAAGGAAAAATAAATAAGTAGGTGAATAAATGACAATCCTACTTACACACTCAAATCAAGCCCATACCCCAAAGGACTGAAATTAAAAACATGTAATAAAGTGCAGTTACAAATTACAACTTGACTTACAAAAATGCATAATGAAGGCTAGATTTAAACCCTCCAACCATAGGTAAGGTTGGCATGCAAATTTAAGAGGTATGAGACAAGTTTAACTTGTCCCATAAGCTTCCAAAATCAGCCTCCAAGGACAAATTCGAATTTCAAAAGGAGGTGGAGTGTTTCATACTCCAAAATTAATTTACACATCTCTTACACATCACTTACACATTTCTTACAACACTTTAATTTTAGGCCAACAACTCTAATAATTACTTTCTTATGTCCCAATTTGATTAATTAATTTTAACAACATGTTTACTCACATTAATTTACCACAATTAATAAATAATGAAAGGGGTAAACACATCACTTAATAAACACATACAAACATCAATAAAAAGGAACCAAATAAATAAATACACATAACCCTTGGTCACATTTAAAGGTGATCCCCCATGGGAATCCCTAACAATCAAACACACACACACAACAATACAAGTTGCCATGGTGACCTTGTTGAATTCATCTAGAATTCCAATGTGGTTGGTCTCCAATCCCCGATGTTTGTTGTGATATTTTTAACCTACACAATACAAATACCCCTTTGGCCTCGTGGCCATATCAGAACATCCAAATGAATATAATATAATTTCAAAATCATCAATATATATATATATATATATATATATATATATATATATATATATATATATTACAATTTCATCATACAATATATAATCATCAATTTTAAATTCAATTTTCTCAATCAATATCACTACAATATCATCATATATCATAAATATATATATCATCAATTTTAAATTCAATTTTCTCGGTACTCAATATATCCAAATATCACATGTCCTAACATATCCATATATATATATATATATATAACCATGTCCAACAACATGTCAACATCTATATAAAATGTCTCTAACAATCATCATGCATCATATATGAATCAGAGTCAACAATAATCCATGATCTGACATCTAACACCATACTAAATCAAAACTATAATAATGTCCATAATATAGTCAACAATATCATGATCAATATCAAAATTGTCAAGGGAAGTGGGCACTACATCCCCCTCCCCTTAGACTCGACTTCCTCCTAGAAGTCACTGGAAAGATAGATATGAACAAATTCAATAGAAAAAGGATCACTCCATTATGGGATTGCTTGGTTCAAACAAGTGTGGGTCTACAAAACCTAAGTTTGGTCCAATGCAATTCAACAAGAAGAAGGGAGATTACAAGGGATGAGTTCTAAACTTTCTGCATGCAAGGCTATGAACACTTAAATCTAGAGAGTAAATTTACGCTATCAACCAAGATACCACACATAACAATATAACATAAAGAGTTAAAAAGAGTCTTAAGAGTAACCACCAAGTAGAGGAATAATAAGGAGAATTCCATGAGTTTGAGAATGACCACATAGTTTCCCAAGGAATACAACATACTACAATAATAAAAGTTAAGGTTTCTACTAAGTTTAAGCCATGATTTCAAGGTTCGTTGTCTAGACAAGGCTAGAAAAATCAACTATGATCAAAATTTTACAAGGAACAAGTCTACTCAAGGTCCCACAATTTGAGGATCACACAGATGAGGTTAATCAACAAGGAAGGACACCTAAATCAGCAAAACATTTAAAATCAAGGAACTATTCAAAAGGATCACTTCCATAACTCAAGAGGGCACAATTAAATTTTCTTGGTAATACTAAGCGAAGTAAAGACCACAAGGTTTCCTAAACCCTGACTTACACAAAAAAATCAAAGACACAACACTAAACAAATTAGAGACATCCAACATTTAGTAAACAACTCCACTAACAACTAGCATAACAATGCAAGAAGCACTAGACACTATAACACAATGGGATTTATTTATCTTATTTCCTTCTTAAGCTCAAAATAACCATAAAGAGAGCACGAGAACACCAAGGAGCACTCAAGGTCACTTGGAAGAAGAACAAGTAACATGGGGTCCAACTACAATTCAAGGTGCATCATGACAAAAGTGAATAACATCATCTTGCAAATTTCCATCCTAATGGAAAAGGGGCAACAATAACAAGGTGACCCAAGAAAATATGAAGAAAATAAGACTTCCCAAAGTTATTTTATATCCTTAACATATGTTTCCTTAAAATTACAATAACTTAGGTCTCCAAGGAAAAACAACACACAAGAAGGTTACTTCTCAAACAACAAATAAGTCTTAATCCAAAAGGACCACAACTCACACTCGTCGAGCTACGGGATGATAATGGTATGATGACCCAAAACTCCCACAAAGAAAGGCACATACATCTATGAACAAGAAGGTACTAAGAAAATAGAACACATTACTATCCACTAAGTGTTTCACTATTCTGGGTAGGTGACAGAACTACAGTTCAACTATACATTGCACTCGATCCACATAAATCCTACTTATTTTATAACTCAACTAATTAAGTCAAAAGTTGTAGTTTTATTTTCTAAGAACATTCCTTTACAAGTTTTCTTAATTAAACTTCCTCCTATTATGACATCACAAGTTTGTGTTATAAGGACCACTAAGGGGGCATGATATCTCGCCATTCTGTAAAGGTAGAAAAGAGAAAAAGTATTTATTTTATTCCTAGGGAGGTAGATGGACAATTTTTTCCTTTTTTGTTCTTCTACATGTTTTTTTTTCCTTCTATTAATCTACCAAGGTTAAAGCAAGAACCATTTTCTCTTTCTATGTTCCAATTTATTTGTTAAACTTCAAGGCCAAATCTCCTCAATTATAGTTTTATGATGTTTGGGTGAATCAACTTGTCAATTAAAAATTTAATGAGAAGGAAGGGTAAACATATCACACTATTACTTTTATGGGAGAGAGAGTAAATCAACACATCACATTTTTAATTCTAAGGAAAACAAAGGACATTCAACATAGAAAACACATTATTACTTTTGTAAGAACTAGGAAACAATCAACCAACATGGATCACAACAATATTTTGATATTTTTTTCCCCACTAATTACAAGTATCATAAAACATTCCTAGTGGGTTTCTACAAGTTCTCAAAATAAGTTACAAGGGAGGCCCATTAAGGAAGCATAATTACTTTTACTGATCTACTAGGGTTTAACAATGTTTGTTTTTTTGGTGAAAACATTTTACTCACCTGATAAGACAAGGAAAGTTTTCAAATCTACACCCATATTACCATAGGATACCACCAACCAAGAATAAAAATGACAAGGAAATATTTTAACTATAAGAACACCACATACTCACTAGAAAGTGTCAAATGTAAGCAGACAATCAACTATCTATTCAACATGGCTTTACGACCAAGAGTTACAGTTTTGCAAGAAGAATCACATTATAAAATACCACCGAGATTAAATTATCAAGGTCTAATTACACTATCATCACCAATGTCATGGTCCAAAAGACTCAAAGCATCCATAAGTGTCTCCATGTAATCCAAAATTAATAGGTCATAGAGTATTATTCATAGTAGAACTAAAAAAAAAAATTTAAGGAAAGGGTAGACTTATTTATAGGTCAAGAGGACAAATAGACACACTTAATTTACACACAATACTCGAATGGGATTAAATCTAACCATAATTACCAAGATGCATACAATCCTCAAGTCACTACTTAATATAATGAAATGAGGAACTCTTGATAAAACTTAGCATGCCATCGAAGAGAAGCCACTACTAGACAAACACTTTTCCACTAACATCCACACCAGCCAAAAGCAAACCGATCCCACCATAATTCATCAACCCACAATTAAACACCTCTACTCCGATGAGGTTCAAGCTCTTACCGGATTGTAAGAGAATCACCACCACACTAACAGGCTGCCAACTAGAATGCACAACACAACGAACTCTCTTCCCAACAAGGTCGAGTAATGAAAAGGTCACTCTAATATCCTAGATACACTCAAGGTTCCATGCATCTAAAACTAAGGCATAAATTTAATCACCTAAGAGGACATTCAAGACACCTAGGGTGTAACCCCATACAACAAAATGTATGAATACAAGTAGCATAGAACCAACTCATCATCATGCAAGAATAAATCCATGTAACATTTAGCTAATGTAGTGCTCACTTCCCTTTCACACCTTTTTTATACTAATCATGATACTATTGATTATATTATGGACATGATTATGTTTTATTATAGTATCATGTTAGATGTTAGATCATGGATTATTTTTGACTTGATTATTTGATTTATGATTTATTAGATGCATTTTGGATATTATTAGATATTGCTTTTTGATATTGTTATACTATATATACCGTTTGACATGTGTTATACTATGAATGTTATTTGAGGATGATATTTGTTAAACAAGTAAAATTAAAAACAAATGACCATTGATTTAGGGTAGATGTTTAGATATTGTGAGTAGACCTAGAAATGAAAATTATTTGAGGATGATATAGTTGTTGAGTAAAATTGCAAATGATCTTGTTGATTGCTTGATGTTGTTGTGATCCATATATCTAGATGATTTTGGAATTTTAATTATATTATTTTGATGTTCTTGATATGGCCACGAGGACGAAGGAGGTATTCATGTTTTGCAGGTTAAAATATCACAACAAACATCGGGGGATTTGAGACCAAACCACATTGGAATTCTAAATGAATTCAACAAGGTCACCATGGTAACTAGTATTTGTTTGTGTGTTTTTGTGTGTGTTAGGGATTCCCATGGGGGGATCACCTTTAAATGTGACCAAGGGTTATGTGTATTTATTTATTGGTTCCTTTGTTTATGTTTGCATGTGTTTATTTTGTGGTGCATTGACCCTTTCATTATTCATTAAATAGTGTGTAATATTGTGACTAATCATGTTGTTAAGTTAATTAATAAAAATATATCATAAGAAAGTAATTAATAGAGTTGTTGGCCTTGAATTAAAGTGTTGTAAGAGATGTGTAAGTTAACTTTGAGTGTGAAACACTCCACCTTCTTGGAAATTCAAATTTGTCCTTGGAGGCTGATTTTGGAGGCTTGTGGGACAAGTTAAACTTGTCCCATACCTCTTAAATTTAATTACCAACCATACCTACGGTTGGAGAGTTGAAATTTGACTTTTATAATGCTTTTTGAGAAGGTAAATTATAGGTTTTAATTGCACTTTTCTTACATGATTTAATTTCAGTCCTTTGGGGTGTGGGTTGGATTTGAGTATGTAAGTAAACTATCATATTATTCACCCACCTATTTATTATGCATTGGAGAATGAAGTTGACTTTTGGGTTGGGGTTGAGGATGTGTGATGTGGCATCCTACATGGATCCACCTCATCCTCTTCTCTTCCCTCTTCTATAAAATTTGAATTCCTTGCCTTGTTTTGGGGTTTCTCAACTTTGAAGACTTCATTCTTAGGTGAATTCCTTATTGTTTTGGGAGCTCTTGCTTTTGGAAAGCTTGAAGATTGTTGCATGCTTTTTGTTTGGTGGATTTTTGGATTGTTTTCTTGGAAAAACTATTGTTATTTGGAACTTGGGAAACTCCATCATGGAGAGGTAAGAGCTTGGATTTTGAAATACTCTTATTTTATGAATGTAAATGTTAATGTGTGAATGTTTTAGGCATGTTTGTGGGTTGTTGGGTAGATGGCCTAGGAATGGTGTAGGAGAAGACTATGGGGTTTATTTTGTGGGAGGCACAAGTGTGTTTTAGGGAGGTATAAGGGTGGAGAGAGTTGGGATTTTGGTTCCACCTTAGAAAGAAATATCTTGCATTTATTTACTCATTATGGGGTTCCATAAGAGGTTGGGGAGGCATAAGGAGATGAATAAGGAATGCCACTTGGGGATTTAAGATATTTGATATACTATATTTTGGTGGTTTGTAATTTAGGTGGTGATACCCATTTCCCCTTTTGGGAGGCATAAGAAGCATCCCCATAGTTTCTTTCTCCTTTGGCTTGCTTGATGAAGCCTCAATAATGTTTTTCATGCTTTAATGTAGTTGTAAACTACATTCTATTTTTAGACTATGTTTTTATTGTGAAAATGTTGCTTGTGTGTTTTTGAAAGCCTGTTGTTTCCATGAGTTGGATCACATCTTTTATTGCATTGTGGTTGGGGCTCGGGGCCAATGAAGAAGGATGGATTCTCCTCTTCATTATATGTCTTGTTTGGGTGGAGAGCATTTCTTTCCCCTACTCTTGTTGTGATCACAATTTGGAAGAATGAGAAATACACATGTTGTTGTTCTGGAGCTGAGAAAAGACAGTTTGATCGTCCCTTGTGAAATGAAATCTTATTGTAACCTTTCCCACTTGAAGTGGATGAACTTTTATATGTTTTGTAATGGAAAGATGTTGTATTGGTTATGAAAGTGTATATTGAAATGTGAAAGAGACATACTTTTTTGTTCTTTTGAAAGCAAGAAATTGTGTCCTGTATGATGAAATTGAGGAAAGAAAGAAGGAAGTTGTAAAGTTGTCTTTTGGAATCAATAAAGGATTGCATAAACTTCCTCAAATTGCATCATTGTATTGAATTTAATCATCTAAATGTGAGTTGTAATCTATGTTTGAAAGAAAGAAATGTGTATGAAGGAAGTGTAATACTCTGTCTTTTGAAATATGTGAAAATTGGAAATCAGAGATGTATTCTAGCTTTTGAATAGTTGAATTGAATCAACTAAATGTTTTAGATTAGAATTGGAATGAATTCTAATACTTGGAAGATGAAAATGGTGAATAGATCCTTTAAAATTTGATCTCTGTTTTGTATTTTCAAACTAGCAAATACTTTATCAAAAATGCATAGTTCGAACCTACAACAATGAAATAAAAACTAAACGATTAAATTGAAGTAGTATACCCTAAATGAATCCAATTGAAAAAAATAACTTAAGGAACTTCTTAGAAAACTTAGCAAAAATGGGCTCAACCCTCTTACAGTCATTTTGTTGTCAATAGATGTAAATTTTCAAATTACAAATCAATCAGACAAATTAAATCTTGAAATCCTTCTTAAATCCATCTAAGAACAATTCTCCATGTCTATTTGACATGTTGAGAGAGGAAGAAGATCAAATTGAACAAATCTTATAAGTTAAAATTTACCAGTTTACACTATAAAAGTCTATAGATTGTTTTCTTAAAATTGACTCCTTAAAATTTATCAAAATAAAAATTTAATGATTCTTGAGTAAAGAGGACATCAAGAGATTTCTAAAAAGTCCTCATTTTCCCAAAAAACAAGCTCTCTATCAAAATTTATGGCCTTCTGAAGTTTTTCTTCATTTGGTGTCAAAAAAAAATAATTCTAATTTTAAAAAAAAAATTGGGGAAAAATTTCCTTTATGGACCTACATGCGGCCCGAATTTTCCCTTAGCGCTTGAAATTTTTTTTTGGGAAAAATTTTCCTAATTTTCCCCACCACCCCAACCTACGTATCCAATCAGAGGCTACCACATGGCACCATGAGGCATTGGCGGAGGGGGATCCCTTTTTAAACCTAGCGCTTTGAGAAAAAAATTGGGAAAATTTCTAAATTTTCCCCTCGACCCGCAGCCAATCAGAGTTTCCATGTGGCATTGAGGCATGTACCCTTTTCTTCTACCCTTTGCATGTGAATTATAACCTTTTTCTACCCCTTTTCACCCTTCAGGGCATTAAAATTATTCTACCCCCACCACCCTACTTTCCCCATGTTTGTTTAAGAGGTGCCACGTGACCCTTGCGGACTTGCAAACTCGCGGGAGCAGTGGGTGCAAGGGTGGCTTTTGCCCCATGTGGGAAATTTCCTAAATGTCTCCCATGGCCCCGCCGACCCGAATCCTCCTCTGGGAAAAATTTCTCCCCTCCCCCCCCCGCGACCCACCCATGGGGAAATATTTCTTCCCGCGGCCCACGTGAGACCTACCCCCGAGGCAAATTTTCTCCCTGGCCCATGAGCCTACTCTTGGGGAAAATTTTCACCCAAGGCCCGCTGCCCATAACTTGAGAAATATGAGGAGTTAGGAGGACTTCTTTATATCATTGGAAAGGTGAGGAAATTTCCTATCCAATGGGAATGATTTAGGAATTTTTGAATGCGTTAATTTTGAGAAAAATAAAGTTGAATCTTTAAAGTCCTATTAGAGAGTGGGTATGGTGAGGAATTACCCTCTGACCCTAATTGAACTTTCTAACCCTAAATTTTGACCTTGTGACCTCTAATAATTGTTAATAAAAGAAAAGTATATTCTAGTGGATTAGAATTGATCTAGAACTTGTTAGTGAAAATATTGTCTTGTAACCTAGTTGTAGACTCTTTTAAACAAAAAAATTATTCCATAATTTTCCTAACTAATCCTAGGTTGTCCTTGGGTCTCAAGTGGGTTATTTTTAGTGGGCATCACACTTGGTATTAGAGTAAGTGGTTCAAATTCTTGGGCCATTGGGCACACTAGAAAACTTGAGACATGAACCTTGAACCTAGCACACTTTTAAATCTAGAAAACAACTTAGTTTAGAAATTTTCATATTTTAGTAAACATGGAAACTGAATAAAACTTAGAAAGATGAACTAACTCTCATCTTGCTCTGTAGAGGCACAGACAAGATGAGGAGCCTTTTCACATAGACCTAGGCATACCACCTCCAGAGCATGTCGTAGAAGCTATCCTACCATATATTTTGAAGACTCTTCAAGATGATGTTAATGTTAATGCCGCTCTACACATGGAGGATCGGAGGAGGACATGCAGCCAAGACATGATAGAGTCACTTCCATTGAGGGTCATGTATCTCCTCGACCTAGTGAGGAGCATGGAGGAGAGAACTTCCATGCAGATTCAGCTAGAGTAGAGTCACCACAGGGGGATAGGGACTAGTTTTAGACATAGGGAGAGGTCTCGAGCCCTAGGCTTAGGGATGAGCATGCAGAGAGGCCTAAAGGCTGTCAGACCACAACTGTAGATCACATAAGGGAGATCTTGAAGCTTCATCCATCACATTATTCTGGTGACATAGGTGGATTTCAGGAAGAGGCTTACTTGTTGAGCTTGAGTGGATGCTTCAAGCTTTATCCTTGTTCTAGCAACACAAAAGCTCATGTTGCGATCCATCTACTAAGGATGGAGCTGGTGTCTAGTGGAAAATAGAGGAGCAGAAGCTCCATGTTGATTCTGAGACAGTTACCTGGGAGCTCTTTGAGGAGTATTTCCAGTAGATATTTGTCACAGAGGTTCATACAACAAAGGATAGATGAGTTTCATGACCTCCGATAGGCATCTCTTATAGTGGCTGAGTATGAGAGTAGATTTCTGATCTACTCCAGTATGTTGATTACATGCAGGATGAGTAGGTGCAGATCCATAGGTTCATCCAGGGCCTGAATCTAGACATTGGAGGTGCAGTGTGGATCCATTTTCCATAGACATTAGCTGAGGCCATCGAGAAGGCCTATATAGCAGAGGAGACTGGGAAAGACCCATCAATAGGCTAGAGACCGAGTCTGAGCCACCATAACAAATGCAGGATAATAGATCGAGGGGGTCAGTACCTCTTCCTCATGGTGGACAGGGTTTAACACAATCATCTTTAGACCACAACAGCAGCAAAAATAGTCCCCCCACCTTATAGACCTCCACATAAAGTTTGATGCACAGAGAGGTCGGAGTATGGGGCCTCCCCTAGGGGTCCCATCAGGACATAGGGTGCCCAGAGAGCTCACTCAACAGAGCTAGCTAAAGAGACCTCGCATACCACAGCCGAATCATCAGGATCCACACCAAACCTCCAAAGTACCAACCAAACTGCACAAAGGGAGAGAGGATCAGGGGTTGTTTTGGGTGTGGTGTTACTTGGACATTTTTGGAGAGACTACCCACAAAACCCTAATAACAAGGGTAAGACATAGATCTCAGAGCCTACTATTGGTGATATGGGGCATAGTCATAGGATGTACGTAGTAGTCGAGAACCACCAAACAGAGCATCAGAGTATAGTTATTGAGACTACAGGTAACATTGGAGGCATTCCTACCTCCATTTTGTTTGATTCTGGTTCTTCTGATTCTTTTATTACACCATCTTTAGTAGAGTGATGCAGGTGGTGGTGGCGTTAGTAGGTCATAGTTGGGATGTTGAGATGGCATCTAAAGCCAAGATCTCTGTAGACTCCTTAGTTAAGGAGTGTGTGGTGGATTTGAGACCTTTCACCACTACCTCGATCTTCGTATCCTTCTATTGGGCTCTTATGGAGTCATCTTGGGCATGGACTAGTTATCTACACACAAAGCTAGAGTGGATTGTTACCACAAGATCATATCTTGCACAATGATCTAGGAGTGGAGGCAGTGATAGTGGGGGTCAAGAGACCCGTTTCTATTCACACCATCTCTGTTATGTAGCTTAAGCGGTGTGTGTGATGAGGTTGTCAGATGTATGTTGTTACATTAGTGATAGATCAGAGGATGGGTCTAGTGGACCATCACTAGATGATCATCCCATTTTGAGAGAGTTTGTAGATGTCTTTCTAGGGGAGCTACTAGGGTTACCACCCCCACGTGAGATTGATTTTCATATAGATCTAGTTCTGGAGAGAAAAACTTATGTCACGAGCACCTTATCGATGACCACCATAGAGCTCAAGTCAAGAGACCAGTTTTAGCTTTTGAGGAGGGCCTTCTAGAGAAGGGCCTAATTTTCCTAGTGTGTCCCTTTAGGTGCACCATTATTTTCTGTAAAGAAGAAGGATGGATCCTTGTGGTTGTGTATTGATTACCACCAGCTAAATAAGGTAATGATCAAGAATCATTATCCCCTTCCATGCATTGATGATTTGTTTGATCAGATGAAGGGAGCCACAACTTTCTCTAAGATAGACCTTAAGTCAGGCTACCATCATACTAAGGATTTTAGAGGTGGACATTCATAAGACCCTTCCATATGAGATATGGCCACTATGAGTTCATAGTGGTACCTTTTGGTTTGACTAATGCCCCCACAATGTTTATGAGTTTGATGAATGGGGTATTCAGACTTTCTTAGATCACTTCATGCTCATCTTCCTTGATGAAATTTTGATCTACTCACATACGTGTGAGGAGCATGAAGGGCACCTTCACCAGGTTCTTCAATGTCTTTGGAGAGTAGCAGGTCTATACGTGAACTTGGAGAAGTGTGCTTTCTTCTAGATGGAGGTGCAGTATTTGGGACATATCATTTCTGGGAAGGTATCACCATCGATCCTTCCAAGATTAGAGCTATTATGGATTGGCCAGCACCCACTACTATGAAAGAGGTGCGCATAGCTTCATGGGACTAGCAGGTTACTACAAGAGATTTGTTTAGGACTTCTCTCGATTGATTGCACCCCATCACTTCCCTTCAATGGAAAGGGAAGAAGTTTTTTTGATCAAACAGGTGTGAGTAGGCCTTCAGGCATACAAAGGAATGCCTCACTACAACACCTATCCTTGCAGTGCTAGATCCACAAGGTGAGTTTTTTGTTTTGCACACGATGCTTCTTTAGTAGGGCTTGGAGGTGTGTTGATGCAGGAGGGTAGAGTAGTGGCTTTTGAATCTCACAAAATCAAATATTACGAGCTTAATTATCCAACTCATGATCTTGAGCTTGCGGTAGTTGTGCATGCTTTGTTTTGATGGAGGCACTTTCTACTTGGTCAGAGATTCACACTCAGGACAGATCACTTGAGTCTTCGCCACCTCTTCACATAGCCCAATCTCAATGCTCATCAGCAATGGCGTTGGATGGAGTTTCTTTGTGAGTATGATATGGAGATAGAGCATGTGAAAGGAAGGAGAATGTGGTGGCAGATGCTCTTAGTAGATGGAGACATGTGGCTATGGCCACCTCAGTGAGAATAGATTTGTGGAGCAGGATCCTCAACAGCACTTCCTCTTGATAGCTTCTACATTGCAGTTCTGAGTAGAGATCGAGTCTCAGAGACCCCTCGAGGGAAATTTGATGGTTTTTCTTTAGAGGAAGATGGTCTTCTCAGAACAAAGGCTAGATTTATGTTCCCAGAGATGGAGGCTTGAGGTAGGACATCTTGGTGGAGGCACATCATGCACCCTATTCAGCCCATCCTGGGGTGAAAGAAGATGCACACCACCTTGAGACAGTTGTATCATTGAGAGGACTTCGTAGAGACGTGGCTCAGTTTGTGTCATGATGTTTAGAGTGCCAGAAAGTAAAGGTTACCAGCATCAACATCCAGCTAGCCTTCTCTTTCCTCATGTTATACCGGAGTGGAAATGGGACACCATTTCCATGGACTTAATTGTTGGGCTACCGATGTCGAGATATCACCATGATGCCATCATGGTCATGGTTGATAAATTGAAAAAAGTGGCTCATTTTCTCCATGAAGACCACTTATATAGCTAGTACAGTGGCATGGGTATATCTTGGTGAGATTGTCAAGTTGCACAGGATTCCATGGAAGATCATTAGTGACCGCGATCCTTTGTTCACTTCCCATTTTTGGACTACCATGCAGTATGCCCTCGGAAAAGATCAATTTTAGTACATCATATCACCCTGAGATAGATGGATAGACTGAGTGGGTGAATCAGATTTTAGAGGACATGCTCAGGATGTATGTGATGGATCAATAGTCTAGATGGGAGGAGTACCTTGTACTTGGTGGAGTTTTCCTACAATAATAGTTTTTAGAGTTCTATAGGCATGGCTCCTTTTCAGGCTTTGTATGGTAGAGAGTGCAGGACACCTCTTAACTAGGACAGGCTAGAGGATAGGGTTTCTCTTGACCAAATTTGTTGTAGGACATGGAGTAGCAGGTGGTTTTGATCGACAGACAGACTGCAAGAGGCACATGACAGGAAGAAGAAGTATGCAATCAACATAGGACCAACCGTATAGTTTTGATGTGGGCATGAAGGTGTTCCTTTGTGTCAAGCCACATAAGAGCCCTATTCATTATGGAAAAGGTTCTAAGTTAGCTCCTAGATTCATGGGTCCTTTTGAGATCTTGGAGCATATCGGCCCTTTGGCCTACCATCTAGCATTGCCACCCAACTTGTCTCACATACATGATGTGTTTCATGTTTCAGTTTCTTAGGAGATATGTTTCGATCCTTCTCATGTGTTAGATTGGACATTAGGGCATGGGGCATGTGATGGTGGAGCCCGTTCACATTCTAGATCACAGGACCCTAGGCCTTTGTGGCAGAGAGGTTGATCAGTCCGGTGCAGTTGGACAAATATGATGAGACTGCAGCTACATGGGAGGATGCTACTCTACTGCTATGATTTTAATTTCCACATTTTTTCCGTGACTTCCAGGGATGAAGTCGAGTCTAAGGGAGGGGGATGTAGTGCCCACTTCCCTTTGACACCTTTTTTATACTAATCATGATACTACTTGATTATATTATGGACATGATTATGGACTTTATTATAGTATAATGTTAGATGTTAGATCATGGATTATTGTTGACTTGATTCAGTTATGATGCATGATGATTATTAGAGGCATTTTGGATATTGATGTTGATATACTATTTGACATGGTTATACTATGGATGTTGTTCGACATGTGATATTTAGATATTGTGAGTAGACCTAGAAATGGAAATTATTTGATGATGATATAGTTGTTGAGTAAAATTGCAAATGATCTTGTTGATTGCTTGGATGTTGTTGTGATCCATATATCTAGATGATTTTGGAATTTTAATTATATTATTTTGGATGTTCTGATATGGCCACGAGGCCGAAGGAGGTATTCATGTTTTGTAGGTTAAAATATCACAACAAACATCGAGGGATTGAGACCAACCACATTGGAATTCTAGATGAATTCAACAAGGTCACCATGGCAACTAGTATTTGTTTGTACATGTTTGTGTGTGTTAGGGATTCCCATGGGGGATCACCTTTAAATGTGACCAAGGGGTTATGTGTATTTATTTATTGGTTCCTTTTGTTTATGTTTTCATGTGTTTATTTTGGTGCATTGACCCTTTCATTATTCATTAAATGGTGTGTAATATTGTGAGTAATCATATTGTTAAGTTAATTAATTAAAATATGTCATAAGAAATTAATTAATAGAGTTGTTGGCCTTGAATTAAAGTGTTGTAAGAGATGTGTAAGTGATGTGTAAGTTAACATTTGAGTGTGAAACACTCCACCTTCTTGGAAATTCGAATTTGTCCTTGGAGGCTGATTTTGAGGCTTGTGGGACAAGTTAAACTTGTCTCATACCTCTTAAATTTAATTACCAACCATACCTATGGTTGGAGAGTTGAAATTTTACTTTTATAATGCTTTTTGAGAAGGAAAATTGTAGGTTTTAATTGAACTTTTCTTACATGATTTAATTTCAGTCCTTTGGGGTGTGGGTTGGATTTGAGTATGTAAGTAAACTGTCATATTATTCACCCACCTATTTATTATGCATTGGAGAATGAAGTTGACTTTTGGGTTGGGGTTGAGGATGTGTGATGTGGCATCCTACATGGATCCACCTCATCCTCTTCTCTTCCCTCTTCTATAAAATTTGAATTCCTTGCCTTGTTTTGGGGTTTCTCAACTTTGGAGACTTCATTCTTGGGTGAATTCCTTGTTGTTTTGGGAGCTCTTTCTTTTGGAGAAGCTTGAAGATTGTTGCATGCTTGTTGTTTGGTGGATTTTTGGATTGTTTTCTTGGAAACAACTGTTGTTTGGAACTTGGGAAACTCCATCATGGAGAGGTAAGAGCTTGGCTCTTGAAATGCTCTTCTTTTATGAATGTAAATGTTAATGTGTGAATGTTTTGGCATGTTTTTGGGCTGTTGGGTAGATGGCCTAGGAATGGTGTAGGAAAAGACTATGGGGTTTATTTTGTGGGAGGCACAAGTGTGTTTTAGGGAGGTATAAGGGTGGAGGGAGTTGGGATTTGGGTTCCACCTTACAAAGAAATAACTTGAATTTATTTACTCATTATGGGGTGCCATAAGAGGTTGGGGAGGCATAAGGAAATGTGAGGAATAAGGGGTACTTGGGGAGGCATAAGGAATGTCATGGGCTTTGATATACTATATTTTGGTGGTTTGTAATTCAGTGGTGATACCCATTTCCCCTTTTTGGAGGCATAAGAAGCATCCCCATAGTTTCTTGCTCCTTTGGCTTGCTTGATGAAGCCTTAGTAATGTTTTTCATGCTTTAATGTAGTTGTAAACTACATTTTGTTTTGGACTATGTTTTTATTGTGAAAATGTTGCTTGTGTGTTTGTGGAAGCCTATTGTTGCCATGAGTTGGATCACATCTTTTATTGCATTGTGGTTGGGGCTCGGGGGCCAATGAAGAAGGATGGATTCTCCTCTTCATTGTATGTCTTGGTTGGGTGGAGAGCATTTCCTTTCCCCTACTCTTATTGTGATCACAATTTGGAAGAATGAGAAATACACATGTTGTTGTTCTAGAGCTGAGAAAAGACAGTTTGACTATCCCTTGTGAAATGAAATCTTATTGTAACCTTTCCCACTTGAAGTGGATGAACTTGTATATGTTTTGTAATGGAAAGATGTTGTATTGGTTATGAAAGTGTATATTGAAATGTGAAAGATACATACTCTATTATGTTCTTTTGAAAGCAAGAAATTGTGTCCTATATGATGAAATTGAGGAAAGAAAGAAGGAAGTTGTAAAGTTGTCTTTTGGAATCAATAAAGGATTGCATAACCTTCCTCAAATTACATCATTTTATTGAATTTAATCATCTAAATGTGAGTTGTAATCTTTGTTTGAAAGAAAGAAATGCGTATGAAGGAAGTGTAATACTCTATCTTTTGAAATATGTGAAAATTTGAAATCAGAGATGTATTCTAGCTTTTGAATAGTTGAATTGAATCAAATAAATGTTTTAGATTAGAATTGGAATGAATCCTAATACTTGGAAGATGAAAATGGTGAATAGATCCTTTAAAATTTGATCTTTGTTTTGTATTTTCAAACTGGAAAATACTTTATCAAAAATACACAGTTTGAACCTGCAACAATGAAATAACAAACTAAATGATTAAATTGAAGTAGTATTCCCTAAACGAATCCAATTGGACAAAAATACTTAAGGAACTTCTTAGAAAACTTAGCAAAAATGGGCTCAACCCTCTTACAATCATTTTGTTTGTCAATAGATGTAAATTTTCAAATTGCAAATCAATCAAACAAATTGAATCTTGAAATCCTTCTTAAATCCATCTAAGAACAATTCTCCATGTCTATTTGACATGTTGAGAGAGGAAGAAGATCAAATTGAACAAATCTTATAAGTTAAAATTTACCATTTTGTAGTTAAAATGAAAAAAGTTTTAGATTAGATTGCTTTTTGAAATGGTGATTACTCCTTAAAATTTATCAAAATCAAAATTTAATGATTCGAGTAAAGAGGACATCAAGAGCTTTCCAAAAAGTCCTTGTTTTCCCAAAACCAAGCTCTCTATCAAAATTTATATGGCCTTTGACATGTTGAAGTTTTTTCTTCATTTGGCATCAAAAAATAATTCTAAAATGACTTAAAAAAAAAAAAATTTAATGATTCTTGGGAAAAATTTCCTTGTGGACCCTCTCTATCAAAAGTTATCCCAAATTTTCCCTTAGCGCTTTGGAAAATTTTTTTTGGGAAATTTTTTCCTAATTTTCCCTTACCCCCCAATTTCGACCTACCATCAGCCAATCAGAGGCTGCCACGTGGCACCATGAGGCATTGGCGGAGGGGCGGATCCCTTTTTAAACTTAGCGCTTCAAAAAAAAATTGGGAAAATTTTCTAAAATTTTCCAATAATGAGATGCCATGTGGCATCGCAAGGCATGTGGTATCGCAAGGCGAGGCATGGAGGCAGGTGAATTCTACCCTTTTCACCCTTCGGGGCATTAAAATTATTCTACCCCCCCCGCTTTCCCCATGTTGGTTTAAGAGGCGCCACGTGTCCCTTGCGGACTTGCGGACTCGCGGGAGCACGGGCGTGAGGGTGGATTTTCGCCCCACATGGGAAATTTCCTAAATGTCTCCTGCGGCCCTCAACCTGACAACTCCTCCTTGGGAAAAATTTCTCCCCACGGCCCGTGGGACCCATCCGTGGGGAAATATTTCTCCCCGCGGCCCACAGACCCGCCCCTGGGGCAAATTTTCTCTCTTGGCCCGAGCCCGCTCTTGGGGAAAATTTTCACCCCAAGGCCCATCGGCCCATAACTTGAGAAATATGAGGAGTTAGGAGGACTTATTTATATCATTGGAAAGGTGAGGAAATTTCCTATCCAATGGGAATGATTTAGGGAATTTTTGAATGCATTAATTTTGAGAAAATCAAGTTGAATCTTTAAATCTGTTAGAGAGTGGGTATGGTGAGGAATTACCCTCTGACCCTAATTGAACTTTCTAACCCTAAATTTTGGACCTTGTGACCTCTAATAATTGTTAATAAAATAAAATTATATTCTAGTGGATTAGAATTGATCTAGAACTTGTTAGTGACAACTATTGTCTTGTAACCTAGTTGTAGACTCTTTTAAACAAAAAAAATATTCCATAATTTTCCTAACTAATCCTAGGTTGTCCTTGGGTCTCAAGTGGGTTGTTTTTAGCGGGAATTACAACTTAAGCAGCCAACAACATAAAGATCTCTGAGTCACCAATCAAAATAAATTCCAAGAAATATCGGCAATCAAGGAAAGTGGCTAAGTAGCCACATTACAAAGTCTGAAAATTCTCACAAAAATATAAATAACTAGAAGAGCCTCAAATATTCTCAATCCAATCATAAAATAAGATGGTGGTCCTTGATAAAATGACACAATTTTACGAATGTAAAATACAAAACGTTAACACCACATTCACTTTCACATCCCTTCATGGCCGCCAATAGGGTACTCGCCTCGAGGTCGGTTCCAAGGACACATGCACAGATTAGGTCATAAAAGACACCCAGACTTAATGTCCACTCTCCCATGTGGGTAAAAAAATGAAAAACTGACAACCAAACCAACTTTCCTAACTACTGAAGGAAGGAATCTCTAAACAACTTCTAATTAACTCTTCCTACCCTAGAACACAACCATTATTGTCCAACCACAAGAATCACACCATATAATTTATCATTCCAACAACACCAATAAGGAAGGGTCTTAAGAGGTTTAACTCATCATATAATTAAATCAAGATTTAGTACTTGTAAAACAACACGTTTTCAAAGGGAACCAAGTTTCCACTACACTAGAAGTTCACAAAAATTAATTTAATTTGACATTCTTAGTTACCCGGTTTAGAAAAAATGCCACTAAGAAAGCACAAAAATTCAATTAACTTATTATTTTATTATTATTTTAATTCTAGCAGTTCAAATGAACAGAGTAATGTAATATTTCTTCATACGCATTTCTTTTTCAATTTTCAAAAAGTTTGTTTTCTATATTTTTAAGTGTGCTAGGTTTACAGTTCATGTCTCAAGTTTTCTAGTGTGCCCAAGGGTCCATGATTTGAACCCATGGCTCTGATACCAAGTGTAAATGCCCGCTAAAATCTCCCACTTGAGACCCATGAACAACCTAGGTTTAGTTACAAAATTATGGAATAATTTTTTTTTAAGTGTTAACAACCAAAGTCTCAAGGGAATTAAATTCAACTGATAACTTTTCCCACTATAATAATTAATAATTCCACATTATAAAGCAACAAGTGTAACAAGTCCACACCTAGCTCAAATCCCCTTAGGGATTAATTTAATCACTGATTACATTGACATTTTAGCTAAATATTCCCTGATTAAAATTTTAGGCTTAAGGGACCAAAACAAATAAATACCCAAGGTATTTAATTCCAAAATATCTAAGCCAAGAGAAAGGTTTAATTACAGTTGGGGAAAAAATACATCTTAAAAATAATTAGAGTAAATTCTTACTTACCCACTCCCAAAACTCGGTTAAATATTCAATTTGATTTTTCCAATGATTAACGCAATTAAAACTTCTAAAAACATTCCCATTAGAAAGGGAATTTCCTCACCTTTCCGGTGATATAAAGAAGTCCTCCTAACTCCTCATATTTCTCAAGTTATGGACCGGTGGAACTTAGGGTGAAAATTTTCCCAAGAGCGGCCTTTGGGCCTTGGGAGGAAAATTTTCCCCAACTTGGGCCTACGGACTTCGGAGAGAAAAATTCACCCCATCTTGGAGAAAAGCAGACCGGCGGAGATGGGAAGAAAAATTTTCCCGAGGCGGGTCGGCGTTAGCGGGCGGGAAGGCATTTAGCACTTTTTCCCTTTTGGGACAAAGTGAATTTTACACCCGCACCTCTGCCGATGCCCAGGGAGGCCACATGGCAGCTCCTTATTGGCATGGGGTCAGCGGTTCAATGGGAAACATTTAGAAAATTTGACTATTCACAAGGAAGGGAAAAAGGTCAAAAGGAACCCGCGCCTCCGATGCGAGAAGATGCCACATGTCAGCCAACCGTTGGTTGTAGTTTGGCGGGCCGATGGGGTTAATTTGGAAATTTTGCCCAAAATTTTTTCTAAGGCATTAAGGCTTGAAAGGATCCGCTCCTCTTCCCGATGCCTCGTGAAGCCACGTGGCAACACGATTAGCTAAGGGCCGGTGGGGCTGCAGGGAAAACTTACAAAAATTTTAAAATTTAATTTTAAAAGCGCTTAAGGTTAAAATCGATCTGAGCCTCCACCGACACCCAATGAAGCCACGTGTCGATCAATGATTGGCAGCAGGGTGGCAGGGCCATGGAAGAAAAATTTCCAAATTAACTTTTTGGACTTAGATCATTTTTGACAAAATGAAGGCTTGCGGCTTAGTGGAGCGGTGGGAAACTTCATGACTTTGCAATTTTTGGGAAAAAAAAAAAAAAAATTTTTAGCCCATGGGTCCACCCAAGAATATTTTATTCAATTAAATTTGATAGTTAGATTACTTTTTGAAGCCAAATGAAATAAAAACTTCATAAGGCCATAACTTTTGATTGGGAACTCGGTTTTGGCAAACGAGGACTTTCTAGAAATCTCTCGACATCCTCTTTGTACATAGATCTTAAGAATTTAATTTTGATAAAGTTTAAAGGGTTAATTTTGAGAAAACATATTTCTATCACTTAGAAAGTGAACTGTATTTTTAACTTATCAATTATTTGTTCAAATCTACCATTAATTCTTTCTCATCATGCCAAATAGACATGGAGGATTTCACTTGGAAGAATTTAGGATAGATTTCAAGGATTAAATTGTTTGATTGAAGATCAATTTGAATTTCCCCAATTTAATAACAAAAATGACTGAGAAATTGTTTGAGCTCAATTTTGAAAGGTTCTATGAAAATTTCTTAAGTATTATAGTTTTTTGGGATCATTTTGATATTTCTTAGCTTGTATTAATGTTTCAAATGTCTTTCCTAGTCTGCAGGGTCATTCTGTACATTTTCTGATAATTATTTTCCAGTTTGAAAATCATCTAACAGAGCTCTACAACTTCCAACTCGAATTGATCCATTACATTTACCAAACTTTAAAATATGATTTCATTCTAATCCAATATTACAATGTTCTATTTCCTTCAATCAAAATGTAGAAACAAGAAAGCAATTTCTATTTCCTTTCCAAAAACGTGCTTTTCAAAACACAGAGGATGCAATAATTCTGAATACATTTTCCACATTTAAACAAAGAGTTGTACAACATTTTCAAAGAAAATTTCAAACAATAATAACTTCATTGTATAAGGTAAAACAACATCTATTCAATTGAAAATATTTCTTTTACAGCTTCTTTTTTATCAAATACAACTTTACAATCACAACTCCTTCTCATTACATTCCTTTTTACAAACAAAATACCGAGTATATTTCTTTCATATTCAAAGGGGATTTTATTTCCAAAACATAGTAACTCTTCAACACAAAATGTATATTAAATTGTCATCCACATCAGGTTGGGAAATGGTTTACAAAAAGTTTCACAAGGGACTATCAGAACTCTGTCTTCTTCCTCAATTACAATATACATAATACAAATTCCTTCCACATTTATTCAAAAATAGAAAACAAAGTATATCTCTTTCACATTTCAAATTGTAATTTTCATAACCAATACAAAACATCTTTCCATCACAAATAATGTACAAGGTCATCCACTTCAAATTGGGAAGGGGTTACAATAAGAACAATCTCAACAAGGACTGTCAAACTTGTCTTTCTCTCTACTCCAGAACAACAAAATGAATATCCTCCATTTTCTTTATTTCAATTTGATCACAATAGAATAGGGGAAAGGAAACACTCTCAACCCAACCAATACATCCAATGAAAGGAGAATCCATCCTTCTTCATTGGCCCCCGAGCCCCAACCACAATGCAATAAGAGATGTTTTCCAACACATGGCAATAATAGGCTTCCACAACACAAAGATAGATTTCTCATTCAAAACACAATACAAAACAAAGTTGTAGTTTGCAACCACAAATAAAGACAACAAACAACACTCAGGATTCATCATGCAAGCCAAAGGAGCAAGAAACTATGGGGATGTTGCTTATGCCTCCCAACAGGAAATGGGTATCACCACTTAAGAACAAACCACCAAAATATATCATTTCAAAACCTTGACATGCCCTTATGTATCCCCCAAGTACCCCTTATTCCTCACATTTCCTTATGCCTCCCAAACCTCTTATGGTACCCCATAACGAATAAAAAAACACAAGCTATTTCTTTTCAAGGTGTAACCCAAATCCCAACTCCCTCCACACTTATACCTCCCCAAAAAAACTTATGCCTCCCCAAAATACCCATAGTCTTCTCCCACACATCCCTAGGTAGTCTACCCAACCAGCCAACAAGAAATAACATACATACAACCATTTACTTATTCCTAAAAAGGAAAGAAGAGCATTTCCAAGAGCCAAGCTCTTACCTCTCCATGATGAAGTTGTTCCAAGTTCAAAACAACAATCTCTCCAATGCAAAGCAATCCAAGAGATCAAAATTAATCAAAAGTGCAAAATCTCAATCTCCTCCAAAAGTCAAAATATTAAAACAAAATAAATCACCCAAAATGAAGCAAAGCAAGTTCTCCTCCCAAAAAAGACAAGAATTCAAATATATAAAAGGGAAGAGAAGAGGATTATGTGGATCCAAGGGATGCCACATCACATCCTCAACTCCAACTCATAAGTCAACTTCAATCTCAAAGGCACAATACAAGTAGGTGAATAAATGATAGTCCTACTTACACACTCAAATCAAGCCCATACCCCAAAGGACTGAAATTAAAAACATGTAATAAAGTAAATTACACAACTTACAACTTGACTTACAAAATGCATAATGAAGGCTATATTTAAACCCTCAACCATAGGTAAGGTTGTCATGCAAATTTAAGAGGTATGGGATAAGTTTAACTTGTCCCATACTTCAAAATCATCCTCCAAGGACAAATTCGAATTTCAAAAGGAGGTGGAGTGTTTCATACTCCAAAATTAATTTACACATCATCTTACTCACTTACACATTTCTTCAACATTTTAATTTTAGGCCAACAACAAATAATTACTTTCTTATGTCCCAATTTGATTAATTAATTTTAACAACATGTTTACTCACATTAATTTACCATGATTAATAAATAATGAAAGGGGTAAACACATCACTTAATAAACACATACAAACATCAATAAAAGGAACCACATAAATAAACACATAACCCTTGGTCACATTTAAAGGTGATCCCCATGGTAATCCCTAACAATCAAACACACACACACGAACAATACAAGTTGCCATGGTGACCTTGTTGAATTCATCTAGAATTCCAATGTGGTTATTTCAATCTCCCATGTTTGTTGTGATATTTTTAACCTAAAAAAATACCCATTCGGCCTCATGGCCATATTAGAACATCCAAATGAATATAATATAATTCCAAAATCATCATATATATATAATCATCACATAACATCCAAAATCAATCACAATATCACTTACAATTTTCATCACTACTTATATAATCATCAATTTTAAATTGAATTTTCTTGGTCTACTCAATATATCCAAATATCACATGTCCTAAAAACATCCATAAATATATATATAACATATGTCCAAAAACATGTCAAATATATATATAAATGTCTCTAAAAATCATCATGCATCATATATGAATCGAGTCAACAATAATCCATTATCGACATTAACATCATACTAAATAAAAAAACTATAATAATGTCCATAATATAGTCGGTAGTATCATGATCAATATCAAAAGTGTCAAAGGTAAGTGGGCACTATAATAGTAGACATCATCAAAGAGAAAGGGTTTCTAGAATAAGCTAGATAATTATGTTTGAATTACATAAGAGATACATTGATCTTAGATATAAAATTCTACATTGATTAAAGTTAGGGGGTTCAAGAAAGATGGTGTAGCCCTTGAAAAAAGATGAATATGGTCACATAGTAGAAGGAACTAGAGAAAAGAACATTGAAGTGTTAGTAGTTACGATAAGAGGCTTAGAAGATCTAATGAGAGCCCAATGTATTTCATAGTTTTTAATAACTCATTGTAAGAACTTTTGAGACTCATTTAATGTGTGTAGGAGATACTCAAGAGCCAAAATGCTTGTAAATCTTGTATTTCTTGGATATATTATAATCCAAATAGATTTTTTATCCCTTTTCACATTTTGTTACATTGTTACACATTCATAAGCATCTATTAGTTGGGACCCCTTATTTTGAATACACTAATTTGTATTAGACTTTACTAGTATGATTTACGAAAGATATTATTATGAAGAGAATTGCAATAGTAAAATAAATTAACTATCTAGATTAATAGGTGTGAATTTAATCTTTAACCAAAATAAAAACATAGAGGATAGGTGGTATCCTTATTAGGTTATAAATCTATAGAATAATTCTATATCAGATTTCATGATTAAATATAGTGACATTCAAATATGAGAAAGTGTAGTATACGTTGCTACACTTTGAGGGCTCTGTGTGGCCATTCTCAATGATCTCCCACACATCACAAGTTCTGAATACCGCCTTCATGGTTAATGACTAGTCTTCATAATTCTTTCCATTAAATTGCATTGTCTCCATATCATATGTATAATACATAGCTTGCTACCAATTTAATAATCTACTAAAAAAAAATCTTTGATACTAATTTGTAGAAAATCTAGAGTCTTAAATAGTGAACAACAAAACAAATAATAAAACTTACAAATAAAAATAGATTAATATCCAAACCAACACTATTGTGTGTAATCATTAATTAATTTCTTCATTCGTTAGAGATTCGACTCATTACATTCCAATCTATGCGTACGCACACTTTCTCTTACATCTATAGCTTGAGTTGTGTTATCCTGTTGATTTTAAAATTGTTTCTAATTATATAAACTGACTCTAACTAGACTTAACTGCAAACTACTCTAAATAGAGCTATTTACAAAAATAAAACCATAGTAACTTTAAAACTACCACATGTTGTGCATGCAGAAAACAATAATTTTTGTTTTATTTGATTAATTTAATTCCTAAACTATAAGACAAAGTTGGAATTAACTAAAGCATAATAAATCTAAACTTATCATTCCTTAAAAGCTATGGGAGAAATTACATGCTTCACATGCATGCATATTTCCAACATTGGGGAGAGCACGCCAATATGACAAAGAAATTATCTATGATGGGAGAGAAAATAAACTTAAGGTGTGCCACGATGTGAAGAAATGTTTTCTATCCCCACCGAGAGAAGAAACCAATATGGAGCACCAAATCCACATGGTGTTGCATAGAACAGATGATGATGACTGTGCATGCACAAGAGTGAAACAAGGTAGTGCAAAAATAACATGAAGAACACCAACTTATGAGTTTAGCAAGGGGTGAAGGGAGAAGATGAAGTCTCCTCAGAATGCATAATGAGAAAAACACAAGGAGGGAAATGTAAGTGGGTTCATTTCATCATGATGGAATTATCTACAGATATGTGTAGGAGAAAGGTGAAGCTGACGAGAAGGTGGTCAAAGAAGACTAGGAGAACACAAAAAAGAATGACCTAATGTCACAACTAGAGGCCATCTAGAAGCAATGAAAAGAAGTGTTTTGAGTCCTAATAGATGGAAAAAATATCACAATAAATTGCACAAAATAATATACCTTAATATGCTCAAAAGTAAGGACAAATCGGTCCGAAGATAATAGCACACAAGAAAGGAGAAGAAAATGTTAGATTAGCCACGATGAATAGGAGGAGATAATTATGTGAACAAGTGGATTGTGGCCTAGTAATGGTCAAGAAGAGGATAAGATAAGGAATATACCACAAAGAGATATTATGCATAAAGGTGAAGACTACATAGAATAATAGTGCAAGGTGGACTAGTGGGAAAGTAAGACAAACAATGGAAGATAGCCTCGGGAGGATAAGGGAAAAGGTAGATAAAATATCGAGATAAGAATGGTATACATTGGTACAAGCCCATGAATTTACATAGAAATGGATATGGAAAGAAGATGAGTTTAGGAGAAGATATCACAACATACAAAGCAAAGAGGATGTGTGTAGAGAGAAACACCAAAAATAGGTGCAAAAAAGATAACTTTTAGAGATAAGATTTTTTGGAAGAAAGGAGATCAGAGGTGGAAATTAAAAGTGTAAAAAGATAAAGTGTGTAAAGGAAGCTCTCGGAGAGATGAAGGTCATGAAGGAATAGAGTGCAAAAAAGAAGTGTATGAAGGAGAGACATAGAACGGTTTAGAGCCTAGAGGTGAAGTGTATGAAGAAGAAGAAAACTCTTGAATAATTTTGGTGGAGGTGAATGGAAAGTGGTGAGCCCAAAATATGAAGGAGATATTTCAAGGCAAACACTTGAATCGGAAGAGAAAATACTCACTGGAGAAGCCTTTAAAGGAGAAAAGTTCATGAAAAGTAGAAGCTTACAAGGGAGAAGGTTTTAGTGGGAAAAGAATGGAAAATTATCCAAGAGATAGATCTATTTAGAGGAAGAGGTCAAATGGTGGTGAGTTTAAGCTCAACAAAGTGCGGGATAACACAAAAGAGTTCACCGAGAAGTGGTGAAGGACTATAAGAGATGCAAAAAGAAGCACCAAGTCCATGATATGAATAAAAGGATGAAGGAGCTAGAACTATCAACCCCAATAGTTTTATGGGTGGTTCCAGTGCTCACTCTATCTACTTAAGGTAGATTTGAAGTCTTAAGAAATTGGGGTGTTTGATATAGTAGAATCTAATATCCAAAGCAATCACACACAATTTTTGCTAGGTGTGGGTGCATGCAACGTTGGAGAGTGTATGGAACATGGAGATGGAAAAAATATAATGAGAGGGTGATTGTGGAAAAGTGTGCTAGTACTTTTCATAATGGAAATTAGTAAGGAGCACATCGCAGATAGGAGTGTGTAGTAGAAGTGGATGTGCAACCATGTGCGGAAGGTTTTGAAAAGTATTATAACAATGGATGAATAATATCATGCCATACTCATATGATTTGGGGATATTAGTAAGATTTTTCCTAGCTTAAGAGAGTGGATACGCAAGGATATTGTTGAGGAAGGACAAGATTCCCAAAGAGAGTGTACTAAAGAAAGGTAAAGATTTATCTCAAAGCAAAGAGTGCACGACATAATAAAGAAGAGGCATGATAGAATTGGTGGTTAGAAGAAAAGACAAGATAGTTTTCAAAAGATGTGTAAGAAAAGATGTTGAAAAGGAATTTTAAATGAATTGATCGATGTGGCACAACAAGGAAAGATATAGATGGAGGTATCTCAGTGCATTTAATCAGATCAAGTTATAATTTGTGTTTGAGAAATAAGATCTAGAAGTATCTATAATGGACTAGCCCTCCCAAAGGATATTCAAACAAAGAGAGAGAAGTGAGATAATGTATTTATAAAGGTAGGATGAAATCACAATTTTTGGACTAGTCAAAAAAGGAATAGGAGATGCAAAAAGAGTGAGAAGAGGTGGGAAAAATAGATGGATGTGGGAAAAGTTACTATGTTTTTATTGAGGAATGATTAAACATTTACATGCCTTCTAGAATATTTTACAAATCATATACCATTATAGTAGTTAGGAGGTGAATTTTTCACCAAAAGGAATCAAACTTTGAAGATTCCCTTGCTGGAAAGTGTCAAAATCCATAAACTTTTTCCACCAATCCAAAAACTATGATTTTCCACTCCACTTTTCATTGACCCTTTCTACATCTTATTGGGATGGTTAGAGTGCATTTTTAGTTATTTTCTATTGAATGGACACAAGAAATTGTCTTCTCATTCATTTTTTTTATTGATGACTATCTCTTTCACCATTGTTTATACCCAATGTCAATGTTCATTATTTTCTTCTTGCATCAAATTGTTTCTTCTCTTTACAACTATCATTCCATATTCATTGTACCAACACTTTTGCCTTAAATTCTCACTAAATATTTGTCCTCTGTATTACCTACCTACCTACATTTTCACATGGTTGGTAAATGCATGGTGGCAAGATGGTTAAAAGATCTGTAAAAATTTCATCTCTCCTCATACAAATTCCTTATATATTGCTCATCGTTTTTTATTTTTGTAGTGCCCACTTCCCTTCGACACCTTTTGTTATTGATTACGATATTGTCGACTATACTTATGGATATTATTGTAGTTTTTGATTTGCATGATGTTAGATGTTAGAGATCATGGACTATTGTTGATTTCAATTCATATATAATGCATGTGGATTATTAGAGACATTTTATATTGATGTTGATATATTGGTTACATGGTTATAATTATATATTTCAGACATGCGATATTTCATCATATTGAGTAGACCTACAAATTGAACTAATCTTATGATCATATGGATATTGATGAAATGTAGAATAGAAATGTTGCTAGAAATTGTAAATGATATCGTATTTTCCTAGATGATATTTGATTCGTATATAGATGATTGTGGATTTATATTGTATATTTTATCCTAGATGTTTTTTGTGGTCATATGAGGCCAAGGAGGTTTTATGTGTTTTGTAGGTAAACATGTCACAACAAACATCAAGGGGATTAGAGACCAACCACATTGGAATTATAGATGAATTCAATAAGGGTCACCATGGCAACATGTGTTTGTGTGTGTGTGTTTGTTTGAATTTTTTAGGGGAAATTGTGACCAAGGGGTTATGTGTTGTATTTTGTTTAGTTTCCTTTACTTAATGTAGTATGTGATTTTTAGTGATGTAATTTCCATGTTTTAATTATTTAGAAAATGATGTATTCTTTCCTTTATCTTAATGGGTTTTAGTGTCCTATTTAAGGTAATTAATCTTGTTATGAACTAATTGTGGATGTGACCAAAGGTTTTCATTTATTAGACTAGATGGCTTTTGTGCTTTGTGTTGTAAGATTGAGTGCTTGTGACCTTGAGTGTTGTACACTCTATCCCCTCATGGAAATTCGAATTTGGCCTTAAGGGACAATTTTGAAGGCTTATGGGACAAGTTAAACTTGTCCCACACCTCTTAAATTTCTATGCCAACCCTACCTATGGGTTGGGGGTCAAAATTAGACTCCATTATGTGTTTTGGGAAGACAAATTGTAAGTTTTTATTACACCTTCTTACATGCAATTACTTATAGTCCTTAAGGGGTGTGGGCTTAGATTGTTTTTATAAGTAAAATATCATTTCTTCAACCACTTATTAATTGTGCTTTGGAGTTTGAAGTTTGAATTGTGAGGTAGAGTTGAGGATGAGTGATGTGGCATCCTACATGGAGCCACCTCACCCTCCTTTCTCCCTTTTCTATTTATTCAAGTTCTTTTTCTTGTTTGGGGGTTACTTATTCTTTTGTGCTCTTGCATTTCTTGGAGTTAGAGGATTTTGGAGAGCTTGTGGTCTTTGTGGGAGCTTGTTGGTGATTGTTTGGGTTTGAGGGATCTTGGAGTTTGACTCTTGGAACAAGCTCTATTATGGAGAGGTAGGAAATTTACTTTTTCTTATGTTATTCCTTTATTTTGTGTTTGTGTGCTTGTTTTGTTGAGTGTTTGAAATGCTTGTTGGGTACTTGGATAGATTTCCTCAGTTTTGTGTAGGAGGGGAATATGGGGAGAATTAATGTAGGGAGACATAAGAGTTATTCCATGTTTTGGAGGGAGTTTGGGTTGGGTGCCCCACCTTGGACAAGAAATGCTTACATTTCTTACTTGTTCTTGTATGAGGGAGGCATAAGAGTATGTGGGAGGCATAAGAGGTACTTGAGGGAGGCATAAGAGTATGTAGGGGATTTGAGATATGTATTGGAGTTTTTTTAAGGTGGGCACCCATTTCCCATTGGGAGGCATAAGTGGCCTCCCATAGGTTCTTGCTCCTTTGGTTTTCATTTAGAAGCCTTGTATATTTTTTGTTTCTCCTTCTTGTGTTTGTAGTTTGAGTTGAATGTGCATTTGGAATGGTTGTGAAATACTTGGTTTGTGATGTGGAAGCTTGTTGTTGCCATGTGTTGGAATCACCTCTCATTGTAATGTGGTTGGGGCTCGGGGGCCAATGAGGAGGATGGCTTCTCCCCCTCATTGGATATTTTGGTTGGGTGGAGAGTGTTGCCTCTCCCCCCATTTTGTTGTGGATCAAGAAAATCATGAAGGATCTCTCTTGTTGGTGTTGTGAAGCTTGGAGCTTTTGTTGGAATCCTTAAGAAATTCATTCTTGTGAGAAGATTTTTTTTATTCCCACTTAGAGTGGAGAAACTTGTACTATTGCATTTCATTTTAGCTACATTCTTGTATAAATTTCCAACTTAAAGTGGAGGACATTGTATTAGTAATTGTAATAAAAATTTGTGTTGATTCTTGGACATTAAAATTGCATTGTATGTGAAAAGGGGAAGGAAAGATTTGTCTTTGTAGAGTTATTTTTGTTGTAATGTATGTGGAAGTGAAAGGTTCTCTTAGTGAAGCTAGTTGATGTAATAAAAGGGTGATTTGGAAAATAGCTTGTTACTCTTTTAGTGGAATGGCAACCTTCATTAAGTGTGTTGTTCTTGCTCTTTTTTAAAATATATTAATGGAAATGTTGTTGTAAACTCTCTTGTGGAGTGTTAGGAAATTGTATTAAGAAATATTAAACCTCATTGTGATACTTGAAAGCATGTAAAGGAAAAGTTAGCTTAGTTGTTCTTTTACTTGCATTATTGAAAGAAGGAAAGACTATGTATGCTTAGATGGAAATAAGTTGAATTGCAATTGTCATTTACATGTTCAAAAAAATATAGGTAAATTTCCCCAAGTCTATTGGAGTAAAGAAATTGTTGCTATGACTTAAGACCATAGCCTTATTGGGAGTATGTAAAAATTTCACTATAGAGTTATTAGGGACTTACTTTTAAATCCCATGAAAACTAGAGTAGCAACATGTGAAATTTTATTTTGATTCTAACTTTCTCATCAAAATGTTACCAAAATTTTTTTAACAAAAATGAAAAGTCCAAGTATAGGACCTAGATCCATTATTGCTTTTAACAATAGAAAAACAATGTGACCTAACTACAACAATATTGATTTTAAATTATTATTAATATTGATATTAATAATAATTTTTAATATATTAATATACTTAAACCTCTAAAATACTTATATAATAAAATACACACACACACACACACACACACACACACACACACACACACACACACACACACACACACACACACATGCATGGTGAAATGACCAAAAGCTACAATCCAACCAACTTTTATAAGTTTAAAACTTTAAAAAAATAGAGTTGAGGGTTTGGCCATGGCCCATGTGGGTAAAGTTTAGTAAAGGGTGGGGGGTTTTTGGGGTCACCCACCAATAGCGACCCACCATAGGGGTACCAAATCCCAATAAGGATACATAATAACCTTAATTTTTTGGCCTGTCTACACTTTTTAAAACCTACGCATGTTCTTATTTTCTCACGGCCTATGTAAAACATTTGAAGTTTTATATACATACACACACATATACACACACACACACACACACACACACACACACACACACACACACACACACATACACATATATATGTATATACCCATGTACTTAAATGAAGAGGCAAATCATATATAACTATAATAAAATATGGGCAAACCCATTTTCCCATTTGGGCATATACAAGAAAATGAACTAAATAAAAAGAATAAATACATTTTGAATCCCCAATGAGGGTATAAACCAAATAAGAAGAGAAAAGAAGCATGTTCATTCCTTCAAGAGCTTGCAATGGCCTCCAATGGCCTCCCTTCCACCTCCAACAACCTGAAAAACCAAAGAAAGAAAATGAACCAAATGAAATGAGAAAGAAGTTTTCATAAGGATGCTTTAGGGTTAGTTGCCCTTCTCCCACATCAAGGGCCCAAATTGAATCCATCCAAGGGATGAGATTCATCCCTACAAAAATTAGGTGGAGAGTGGGTGAGTGGGAAATTACCCTTTTAATTTAAATGTTTTATTTCAAAAATATGGGTTGAATTTTTAAGGGGTTACTTATGGGGTAGGGAAGTGTTCATTATCCTAACCCAACATTTAATAAGGGACCTTGCTAGTTGTTTCAAATTTTTAGAAATTAAATAACCTTGGTATTTAATTTTATTGGCCACTTTTACCCTTGACACCCCATGGGGGAATATTCAACTTTAGTAGGAATTAATTTGTTATTTAAATAATCCTTAGGGAGATTAAACAGCTTAGTCAAATCAATGTATTAAAGTTTAATGTAGATTTTAAATATTGTGTTATCATGGAAAATTATTTATTAAAGTCATCACCTTAGAGACATTAATGTGGCAACTGTCATTTTGAAAACTTTTGTGGGCACGCTTTCCAAAATAAAATTTATTCCATAATTTTTCCTAACTAAACCTAGGTTGTTCTTGGGTCTCATGTGGGCATTTAAGAAGGCATTACACTTTTGCACATATATTTTTGTTAACTCTTTAGGTCTTCCTCTGCAACTTTCACGACATCTTTGTGACTCTTGAACCTATTATCTGAGAAACTCACATGGGATTATATCTTTGAACAAGAGGCAAGTAATCCAATTTCTTCATTAAGTCATTCTAAAGGCTAGGTTTCCTTCTAAGATCGACTTCGGCCATCCAAGTGGAAGATATATAGTGTGCATGGCTTATAGTACTTCTCCTCGATCATAAAATAATAGACACACACGTGATGATGTAAAATGAAAGGCATGGTCTCACTGTAACCTAAAATTTTACACTGCGTAGACAAGAAAGCGGTGAGAAAATGTCACAAGACAAAAATGTATTGGAGACACATTTTGCATTGTTAGGCCCGATGCATTGTCCGTAAATGAATAATAGCCATGTGTATTTTACATGAGCCCAAATTGACATTAAGATAAAATAAAGGGAAGAGATATGAGGGAGAGATTCACAGTAACTTTAATTTTTGCACTGAATTCATTTTTAGAGATTTTATACTGAATTAAATTTTATGTTTTTAGACTCCTAGAAATGGTGATAGGGTTTTTATAGTTGTTATATTATATCTTTCTTTATTATCACATTGTTGATTTTTTACGATATTTAATTTGTTTATCAAATTTTTTAGGTGTCATTTTATTCCCCACTACACCATTTGTGGGAGTTCGGGGAGTGCATTTATGGCCCTGATCTGTTTAATGAGAGAAAGTTGATGAAAAATTAATAAGGTCTTTAGACCATTTATTAGAAGATAAGGGAAGGGAAGTTGACATGAAGTGGGAAGCATACTTGAAGGGATGTTAAATGTAAAGTACTCAATGGAAATTAATTTTGATAAGTACACATAAATTATAGGAAATTTTTTTTAAAGTATAGATTGGAAAAGATTTTAAAAGTTTTTTTCAGTAGTCAATTTTCGTCACACTATTCCTGTCTACCTATACTTTCTCGATTGCAAGTATTTTAAATTCCCTAATTGTGAAAATATCTATTTATTCGCATGTATGTTAAATGCGGAAGTTTGATAGGTTCTTGTAAATTGTTTTACCAAATGATAGAATGAGACAACTTCTCATGGAATATGATTATGCCAACAAACAAAAGACATGGGTTTCCTCACGAGACAATCATTGTTTCACTGTATGCAACAAACTTGTCTCTAACCATTTCAATTTACAGTTTTCAGAATACTTCCGACCTGTGCACAAATATGAACTCTAGAACAGGGTGTGGACATCCATCAAAGCATAAAATATACAAGAATTTTGTCGATGAGGTTGTAGTTGCAAATGATCTCATAGACATGTATGTAAAATGTGGAAAATTACACAAGGCATGCAAACTATTTGACAAAATGCCTCAAAAAAATCAGATTTCATGGACATCGTTGATTGCAGGATATGCATAATGCAATTGGTAGGTGTAGAGACATATTCCACATAAACCTATGGGGGTTATGTGGACATGTTTTCTTGGTTACTGTAGATCACATATGAATATAGGCTTAAGAGTATTTACATCCATAACTGCATGTTTAACTCAATCCTAAAATTATGCAGCTTATTTTCTTCTCTCAAACATCTATGCAGAAGTGGATAGGTGAGGTGAGGCTCAAATGATATGGAGATTGATGAAAGATAGAAAAATTAAGAATATTTTTGGATGTAGTTGATCAAGGCCGAGAGACATATCATAAATCATAGATCACATCTACAAACAAAGGAGATGTAAGCAAAGTTGGAGTAAATGGCTTGAGAGATAAAGACAAAAAGTTATTTTTCATATTAAACACATTTACTTAATGATGCGGATCAAGTGGAGGAAAAATAATTATTTCTCAACCACCATAGTAAAAATTTTGCAAATATATTTAGTTGGTTAAACATGCCCCCTGGAACAACTATTATAGTTGTTAAGAACCTTTGATTATGTGCTCATTACCACACTACAACAAAAATTAACTCCAAGATTGTTGCAAGAGAAATTGTTATGAGAAATGGGAACCATTTCCTTCATTTTAAAAAGGGCGAATGTTCTTGTGGCGATTATTGGTGATGCTAAATGAAGCAATATAAAAAAAAAAAAAAAAAAGGTTGCACTATAATAATGTGCCATGTGCTCGATTATTCTCAATTTCTAGAATTTTTTTGTTTAGTTTTTAGTTTGCATACACTTTGTTGTAAATGAAAACTCCAATAAACTTAACATTGTTATCCTCTCCGACGTAATTTACAACTCATAAGCAATTGCTAATATATATAATATAACCGATGGCCTAATACTACATTAATACTGTTAATTTTGAATTTCAGATTTCGAATTTCACAATAGAATCTCACATCATGTACAAAATGAATGACAACACAATTATAAATGGTAAATAGTAAATCAGATATTAGATTACTCCACAAATACGTCGGCGTCCCACTCGTCACTCCAATATTTAAACATTTTCTTAACTTAAGTAAGTGCATCTAGAAGTCATTACTTGTCCAGTTTGCGACAAAACACTAGTGAGCCGGCCTAACTGCTCTCTCCACGTATTACTTCTAGATGATTCCATCCAGAAGGTCATTATCTGGTTCCTCTTTAAAAAAACAAGACTCCCCTTGTTTTACGTATCTTTTGAGATCAATATCGTGTCATTCTTGAACACCTTTTTCTATATATCATTTGTTATTTCGTCAATCCAAACTAATCCTTCCAAATTATAAATAGAAATAGCAAATCCCATTTCTTCAGTCTCATTCATTCGCATTTTGTGATAAGAATAAAGTTTGAGCTCCATTTCTGTCTGAATTTCATACTGATGTAATGGAGTGTAGTGCATCCACTGGTATTTTACATAGGTCTTGTGTTATGAACAAGATTGCTTCTGCTGGAATTCCCCGTATAAGAATTGTTGTGAAACCAATTAAGCAGGATGCGGTGAGAAGAAGAGGTGGAATTATTCGGGCATCGCAATCGGAATACGCTCGCCCACTTCGTTATTCCTCATCCTCATCATTCTATGATGTGCTCTTTGTCTCTGCTAATGTGAGTGAGCGAGAAATAAAGAGCGCATATCCTCGGATGGCTCTTAAATACCATCCTGACGTCTGCCCGTGTTCAGATAAAGAAGAATGCACCTCGAAATTCCTTCAAGTTCAGCAGGCGTATGATACACTCTCTGACCCCTGCCTTCGCGAGGATTACGATTGGAGTCTTCAAAACAGGATGAAATTAGGGGAGAACGAAGGAGGGTTTGACCACAGTAATAATTATGTGTGGGAAGCTCAGATAATGGAGTTGATACGAAGAAGATCGAGTGGTATTAAGAATTCGTCATCGTGGGGAAGTACGATGAGAAGCAGAAACCAACAGACGGCTACTGCTGCTGCGTCTCGATGATGGTACCTTCATTTCCTGCCATCTGCTTTTCTTCTCCTCTGTTTTCATTTGCAAGAGGGAAAATGCGACCAAGATCAGGTCATTATCCACTCTGCCTGCGAAAGATCTGGTGAGTCATCATCCATAGCATCTGTCAAAGATCGGGTCATTGGGTACCGCTGAGCATAAACACAGAGAGATCCGGATTGAATTTTGCACGAATGTATCCAAAGTTTTTATCTGGGGATTATATGGATCTCTATAGTCGGCACAAATAGGACACTAAACATAGCCATTACCATACCACCTCCAAATGTTGGTTTGTTCTGAAAATTGTGCGAGTACTTCATGTGATTGTAATGAGATCGACACATGGACAGTTTTATTGTAAGGTAACAGTTTTCCTTTGCAGATTATATGAATTGCTAAATGCCAAGCAGTGTAATTACTAAACACTATGTTCTTTTAAAATAATACAGCTGGGATTCCTCCATTTGATTACAATTTCTTTCTGATATCGAAATGATAGTTTCATTGTAATGTAAAAGTATAATTCACACTACTTTATCAAGCCTTCAAATAACATTTTGCGTTGCGTTTGGATAACCATAATCCATTGACATGAAAGTGATTATACATTATTCACATTTTATGAAACCATTTATGAAACCGATCAATTCTTTTATTAATTTGTTATGGCATTACACTACCATACAAACATGGTATATGGAATGAAGATTAAACCCAAAATCACTTTTCTCGAATCCCCCATGAATAAGTACATGAGGTCATGGATTTGGATCTTTTAACTAAGGAGGTATTTCGTTAAGGTCCATATTGTCATTCTTGGGTATCAAGTATATATGTCTTGTTAGTTGTTATTTAGATATTAGTGTGCTAGCTTTATAAAATATAAAAGAAAAAAAAATCTATTTAACTTTCTCATGTAAAAACTATTATTGGGTGCTATTTAGATATTCGTTTGCGAACTTCACCAAATAAATAAGGAAAAACAAACTTTCCTTATCTCAACATTTGTAATTTTCTTGCATATTATAATATTTCCCATAGATTCCCTAATTTAGGTAAGCATTCATTGTTTAGAGTAAGTCATTTCTAAGATCGATGATTGATGATTATGTTATTATAGGACTTAAAATAATTAGGATTAAGCAATTTTAAATATTTTTTATATTAATGAAATATAGCACAAGAGATGTGGATATTCACTACTATAAATTATGGAACCATCATTAAATGATGCAAGAGCATCCAAGGCCTTCACATTAGCCCATCACATATCTTCAATATATCCACATTATCTTGGTACCCTTGCATTTCCCTAAGTAGTCTTAGTATTGGTGTTCAAGCAACTTAGTCACAACATTGCAATGCCCTAAATTATGATGTTATGGAAACCACGATGACACAAGGTTAAGAAAAGCACTCGGAAGGATTTATCTAAATCCTCGGTGCCCCTTTATATACTAATGGTCATGGGTTGATTTATTCTTATAACGATCCTAAATATATTATAAGGAGACAACTTAGTACTTTGAGCCTGCGAAGTCATGATGTTATGGCACAACTTGAGTAGATGCAAATGGAACATGTGACATTTAAGAATTTTTCCACATGGTAAATGCAAGATCGGCCCATCTTTTCCATTATTTTCACAAATCAAATGGAAATCGGGGGCTATTTTAATCACAGATTATAAAATATTGGTCACGCTTCGCATGCCCTTCCTAAATTTTAATGAGAATTTGTTGGCCTTGCGAGCACAAGGACCCTGTGATATTGATGTGCAATGGAATCACAAAGGGGATCTTATGCCTATTATTTAAAGTGAAGGAAGAAAGACATTGGTGAATTTGATGGGACATGATTTTCACAAGAGGGCATTTATGGGCATAAATTTGGTCTCATGAGAAAAATATCTTTAAGAGATTTTGATTGTAAGAGGAATCAAGTACATTTCTTTCGCATGTCAAACCCAAAGATGGGTCTCTAGATCATATAAGCCATCTTTCTATTTTTGTATGCAAAGAATCATGAAAATAAATTTAGTTGGGAAAAAACTATAGATATCCATGCAACTCATAGAGTTACACGTAATTTGGAAATTCACTTAGGGTAGACATCATGAAAGAAAAAGGGTTTCTAGAATAAGATAGATAATTATGTTCAAATTACATAAGAGATACATTGATCTCGGATATACAATTCTACATTGATTAAAGTTAGGGAGTTCAAGAAAGATGGTGTTTTCCTTGAAAAAGATGAATTGGGTCACATAGTAAAAGAATCTAGAGCAAAGAACATTCAAGTGTTATTAGTTACAATAAGAGGCTCAAGATATCTAACGAGAGCCCAATGTATTTCATAGTTTTAAATAACTTGTTGTAAGAACTGTATCACCAATCACAACACCCTTATGTTTACAAAAGTGCATATACTTGAGCTCACGGTGTGATTTGATAACATGAGTAATATCTCCAAGTTGTGGGACTTGCTACTTGAGATAGACCTCCAGAGAAAGCTGGTTCTTGCTCCTAAACTACCTGCCACAATCTACTCTAATACATGCAAAACTAATTTCCTAATCTAACTTTCCAAGGGACCAAGGAGAGATAATGCATAAAAATGAAAGCCTACACTAAAGAGGTGATACACCAGAAAAGGAGGGATGTGAAAGTAGTCTTCCAATGTGTGAAAAATTGAAGTAAAATACAAACCGCTGGAAGGGGTGATAACATTTCTCCACAATCTATCAAATGCATTTACAACAATATTTAATACATGCATAATAATAATGAGTCCTTACAAGAGCATAAAGATAGACACAATATTCTTGTAATGAAGGTTGAAAGAGAAAGAAGAGTGTAAACAAACACAGCAGGGGAAGATGCATCCACAAACTTGTATTTTATTGCTTCATGATATGCACAATTAGATCTATTACAACATAAGGGCCTGGATCACCATGCAAGGAGTCCACTACAAGGGCCTGAAACACATTGGCTTCACAAAGCAATTTTTATAGAGCTTTGCTACAACAAAAACTACATCCTTTAAAAGTACTTCCTTTATAATGAGAAGAGAGAGGGGGAAATGGAAATCCCAAAACTTCCTTTTATAAAAGGTAAATTAAATGGAGTGAAATTATGTTTTGTTTCTTACTAAAGGCTCACCATACTTGTCCCATGACTTGCAGTAGTGAAATATGGCAGCCCATGCTTCATTGAATGCGTCCAACTACCAAATAAAACACTATTCTAAACTTGTCCGTATTTTCTACAAAATCTCTATCTATCCTTCATCAAATCAATAATTTCTTGAATGTTGTGTGTCCGCTCGAGTCACGATTCCAACGGTACTAATTTTGTGTGATTTTGGTGAGAAACGTAAACTTTATGGCCTTTTGAGTGCAAACAGTTATTTTGGGTCTACCAGGCATTTTTTTTTCATTTGACGTGAATGAGCATTAATTGACTAGAGATTAACATGTTTCTTTTATTTTAATATATGTACCGTCATCAAAATTAAGAAATCTCAAGGCTATAAGAGGCCAATATAAGAAAAATACTAAAGTTATTTAATTCCACAAGGTTAAAACAATTAACAAGGTCCCCATTTGACATGGGGTTAGAATAATACACATACTCCTACCCCATAAAGTGACCCCTTAAAAAGTCAACCCATGTATTTTGAAGTTAAACATTTAAGTTTAAAATCAAATTCCACTCACCCACTCCCCACCTTCTTTTTGTAGGGATGAATCTCATCCCTTAGATGAGGAAAGGGCAAGTAACCCTAAAGTATGCTTAAGAAAACTACTTACTCCCTTTCTTTTAGCTTATTATTTCTCTTTTGATTTTACAGGTTGTTGGAGGAGGATGGGGAAGCCATTGGAGGCCATTCCAAGCTTTTGGAGAGGCTTACATTCCTCATTCATTTTCTTATTTGCTTATACCCTCATTTAGGGTTTTAAATGTATTTATTTATTTCATTTCAATATTATTTGCTCAAGTAGGAAAATGGGTTTGTCCCATTTTATGATTTAGTTAAGTTTGATATATGTTTTCATTGTTGGTAGAGGAATACACACACACACACACACACACACACACACACACACACACACACACACACACACACACACACACACACACACACACACACACACACACACACATGTATATGTATATGTGTGTGTGTGTGTTTATTTTTATTTTTAAAATAAATTTTAATGGATGAAAAACCAGAATTTGGAAATAGGGTATTATTATATCTAAGAAACTATTTCGTTTTACATAGTCCGCGTGGGTTCCAACTTCTTTGGATGTTTGATATTTTGTGCGAGCCGCATTAGTATTAGGGGATTAATGGTATTGGGGTTGGGGATTTAAAGGAATATATTTAATAGGATATGGGGATGGGGTAGCCAACCTCCTGCCCCCATTTCTATTAACCCTTCCACCATGGGCAGCAACTTAGGTCCTTCCATGGCTTACTTTTTTTTTTTTAAGTTTTTACTTTTATAAAAAAATTGTTATGGAATACTTACGTAGATATAAATATATATATATATATATATATATATATATATATATATATATATATATATATATCATGTTTTATATTGTTTCTTTGGCTATAATTTATAATATTGTATTTTTATTAATATAATAATATTAATAGTATATTAATATTAATATATTTTCATATTAATAAGTCCATTAATATCAAAATATTTAATTGTTAATAATATAAAAATATATTAACCCTACTATCAAAAGTAATAAATGGAATATAGTTAGCACTATTGACAAGTAAATAATTGCACTTGCTTTCTCCTTTAACAATTTGATAAATATTGTATAGGAGGTAAAATAGATTTCATTTCATTTCCCTTAATAATTTGAAATGGATTTACAATAAATTTTTAAATGAGGATAACATACTAGAGTTAGAACTTAGATTACTTCATTTACCAAATAAAAGACAATTATAATATAAGCTCTTTTCTATCCATAATACAAGAAAATGCACAAATAGTCTAACTTTTCCAATACATGCCTTCTAAGCAATACAATCAAATTTACTATTCCTTGACTTCTTACAACATAAGAAATTTCCTTTATTTTTATAACCATTCTCACAACCAAATTTTACAAGATTTCCAATAAGTTTTAAAATGAGAACTACTATTTTTCCAATGAGATCCACACACTTTTGTGGAAAATAAATCAACTACAATGAAATAAGATATTTCCCTTCATAACTTCAACAAAACTAGATTTACAAGGACAAATATTTCTTTCCCCTTTTCAACATACAATACAACTTTTCTTCACAAAGATTAATACAATTTCTTCCACTTAAAGTGGGAAAACTTACAAGACTAAAAACTAAAAGGAATACAATATTACAAATCTTTCATGCTAAATGGGAATAACAATGAGGTTTTCTCACAAGGAAATATTTCTTGAGGACACCAACAATGCTCTATGTTTCACATCACCAACAAGAGAGCTCCACCATGCTTCATTTGATCACAAAAAAAAGGGGGTAGACGAAACTCTCCACCCAACCAATAATTCTAATGAGGAGGAGAAGCCATCCTCCTCATTGGCCCCCGAGCCCCAACCACATTGCGATGAAAAAAGGATTCAGCTCATGGAAAAAAACAAGCTTCCACATCACAATACAAGATTTTACAATGAACCGAAAAAACAAACAATTACACTTCTGAATCGCAAGAAGGAAAACAACAAAATATAATATGCTTGAACATGTAAAAGCCCAAGGAGCAATATCTATGGGAGGTTACTATGCCTCCCAATGGGAAATGGGTACCTACATAAAAACCCTCTAATAAACATCTCAAAACTCCTACACACTCTTATTCCTCCCTCTATAACCTCTTATCCCTCCCTACAATCTCTTATGGATCCCTCATAAAAATAGACCAAGTAAGAAATGCAAGCAATTTCTTGTCCAATGTGGGGTACCCAACCCAACTCCCTCCAAAACATGAAATGAAATCTTATGCCTCTCTACATGTAATATCCACATAGTCTCATCCTACACCACACTTAGGTAATCTACCCAAGCACCCAACAAGCATACCAAAACACTTAAATAAATGCACATATACACAATATAAAAGAAAATATTTTACAAGAGTGTAGCTCCTACCTTTCCATAGTATATCTTGATCCAAGAGTCCCACACCAAGCTAATTCAAGCCCAAACAATCACCAAGAATATCCAAAAAATCCACAAGCACTCCAAAATCCTCTAACTCCCAAAAATGCAAGAGCACAAAGAAATGAAGTAACCCCAAAACAAGCAAAATAACTTGAATAAATAGAAAAGGGAGAGAGGAGGGTGAGGTGGCTCCATGTAGGATGCCACATCACTCATTCTCAACTCCACATCGCAAGTCAAACCTCAAACCCAATGCACCATAAATTGGTGGGTGAGAGGAATGACAATTTACATACGCACACAATCCAATCTCACACCCCCTAAGGACAAACTTTAATTAAAAGAAAGAAAGTGCAATAATATTTTACCTTTTTATCTTCCCAAAATACTTGATGGGGTCTATATTTGACCCCCAACCCATAGGTAGGTTTTCTATAGCAATTTAAGAGGTGTGGAACAAGTTTGAATTGTCCCACAAGCCTCCAAAATTGACCCTTAAGGCCAAATTCGAATTTCCATGAAGGGGTAGAGTGTACAACATTCGATATCACAAGAACTCAACTTACAACACATAACCCAAGAGCCATCTAATCTAATAAATGAAATCCTTTTGACCCATCCACAATTAATTTAGTAAAAAGATTAATTTACTAATCTAGACACAAATCAAGTAATTAATAAAAGGAGAATACATCACTATAAAATCACATACTAAAATCAAATAAAGGAAACTAATAAAAGAGATAACACACAACCCCTTGGTCACAATTGGAGGTGATCCCCCCATGGGAACCCCCTAGCAACAATACAAACACACACACAAACAAAATACATGTTGCCATGGTGACCCTTGTTGAATTCATTTAGCATTCCAATGTGGTTGGTCTCCAATCCCCCATTGTTTTTTTGTGACATGTTTACCTACAAAACACATAACACCTCCTTCACCTCGTGGCCGCATCAAAAAATATAAAATAAAATACATAATATAAATTAACCATCTATATATGAATCAAAACATCATCTAGGAAAGTAATGATATCATTTACAATTTCTAACAACATCTCGATTCTACATTTCATCAATATCCATATGATCACAAGATTAGTTCAATTGTTAAGGTCTACTCAAAATGACGAAAGTGTCACGAGTCAGAAATGCATATAACCATGTCGAGAAAATATCATCATCCATATAATTTGTCTCTAATAATCCACATACATCATACTAAGAATCAAAATCAACAATAGTCTAGTATCTCTAACATCTAACATCATGCTAAGTCAAAAAGCTACAATAATATCCATAAGTATAGTCGATAGTATCAAAAATCAATAATAAAAAGTGTCAAAGGGAAGTGGGCACTACATTTCCCATCCCCTTATACTCGACTTCCTCCGTGAAGTAACTAGAATATGTTTCAAACCTGGACTCGCAGCAATGTAGCATCCTCCCATGTAGCTGCAATCTCATCTTATCCATCCCCAATGGACTGGAACTTGGTCAATATCTTTGCCTCAAAGGCACAGGGTCCTACACTCTAAAATAAGGATAGGCTCCACCATCACCTGCCCCTGATCCTGCACCTATAATGAGGTCCAATCTAACACATGAGAAGGATCTATAATATATCTCCTAAGTACCCAAAATTTAGAGAGCAAACTTAGAAAAATTTCCATATTGGATAGGGTTCTTATGTGATCGACATGAAGAAACACCTTTGTGTGCACCTCATAACTACGATCTATCCTAAGATGATCTGCATACTTCTTCCTTATCCTATCATGTGCCTCCTGTAATCTCTTCCTATTCATAACAACCTACTACTCCATGTCTTGTACTAAATCGGCCCAAGAGAGAAACCATGTCCTCTAACATGTCCCAACTAAGAGGTGTCCTACACTCTCTACCATATAGTTCTTGAAAAGGATCCATTCTTATCGAACTATGGAAGCTATTATTGTAGGAAAATTCCACCAAGTACAAATATTCCTTCCATCTCGACTGATGATCCATGACGTACATCCTAAGCATGTCCTCAAAATCCAATTCACCCACTCAGTCTTTCCATCTATCTCAGGGTGATATGTTGTACTAAAATTGATCTTCATCCCAAGAGCATTCTGCATCATAGTCTAGAAGTGGGAAGTGTCTGAAAGGATCACGATCACAAATGATCTTCCACAGAATCCCGTGTAATCTGAAAATCTCATCAAGATATACCCGTGCCACTACACTAGTTGTTTAGGTTGTCTTCACCATATAAAAATGAGGCACTTTTTGTCATTTATCTACTGTGACCATGATGGCATCATGGTGGTATCTCGACATCGGTAACCAAACTATGAAGTCCATGGAAATGGTTTCCCATTTCCACTTCGATATAACATGAGGAAAGAGAAGGCCAACTGGATGTTGATGCTTGGCCTTCACCTTTTGACACTCTAAACAATGTGACACAAACTGAGCCACGTCTCTCTAAAGTCCCCTCCAATGGTACAATTGTCTCAAGGTGGCGTGCATCTTCTTCACCCCTGGGATGGGCTGAATAAGGTGCATGATGAGCCTCTGTCAAAATGTCCTGCCTCAAGCCTCCATCTATAGGAACATATATCCGACCTCTCTGCTTGAGAAGACCATATGCCTCTACTAAAAATCTATAAAAATTCCCCTCAAGGGGTCTCTGAGACTCAATCTTTTCTCTGGCTGTAAGGTAGAAGCTATCGTGAGGAAGTTGCTACAATATCCTACTCTGTAAATCTATACCCACTAAAGTGGCCATAATCACATGTCTCCATCTACTCAAGGCATCTGCAACTACATTCTCCTTCCACTTCACATGCTCTATCTCCATGTCATACTCACAAAGAAAATCCATCCAATGCCACTAATGACCATTGAGATTGGGCTACGTGAAGAGGTGGCGAAGAATCAAGTGATCATTCTTGAGTGTAAATCTCTAGCCAAGAAGGAAGTGTCTCCACCGCACGAAGGCGTGTATAACTGTTGTAAGTTCAAGGTCATGAGTTGGATAATTGAGCTCATAATACTTGAATTTGTGAGATTCGAAAGTAACTACTGTGCCCTCCTACATCAACACACCTCTAAGTCCTGTCAAAGAAGTATATCTATAAATGGAGAACGCGCTCTGAGGATCTAGGCACTATCGTGAGGCATTCCTTCAATGTCCTGAAGGCCTTCTCACATTTCTCTGACAAGTCAAACTTATTCCCTTTATTGCTGAAGGGAAGTGATGGATTGTGTAACCTCGTAAAATTCCTATAAAAATCTCCTGTAATATCCTACCAAGCCCATAAAGCTACGCACCTCAGTCACACTAGTGGGTGTTGGCCAATCCATAATAGCTTGAATCTTAGAAGGATCAACTATGATACCTTCCTAGAAATGATGTTTCCCAAATACTGTACCTCTTTAGGAAGAACACACACTTCTCTAGGTTCCCAAAGAGATGTTGCTCATGAAGGCAATCAAGAACCCTGAAGGTTCTCCTCATTCTCCTCATGCATATGTGATTAAATCAGAATTTTGTCAAGGAAAATAAGCACGAAGGGATCCAAAAAATTCTTGAATACCCCATTCATCAAGCTCATAAACACTACAGGGCATTTGTCAGACCAAAAGGCACTACTCGAACTCATTTTGGCCATATCCCATACAAAAGATGGTCGTGTATGAATATATGTCTCTGTGATCCTAAGCTAATGATATCTTGAATTAAGATCTATCTTGGAGAAAACTATGTCACCATTCATTTGATCAAATATATCATCAATTCACGGAAGGGGTAATGATTCTTGGTCGTTACTTTGTTCAATTGGTGGTAATCAATACAAAACCATAGAGATTTGTCCTTCTTCTTTACAAAATCACTTGTGGACCCCAAGGGTTACACTAGGACAAATTAGGCCTTTCTATAGAAGGTGCTCAAGATGTAACTTGAGCTCACAAAGCTTAGGGGTAGTCATCTGATTAGGTGCTCGTGAGATAGGCTCTTCTCCCAGAACCAAATATTTGTGAAAATCTATCTCACGTGGGGGAGGTAACACCAGGTAGCTCCCATAGAAAGACATCAGAAAACTCTCTCAAGATGGGATGGTCATCAAATTATGGCCCACTAGAATCATCCTCAGATCTGTCACTAACCATAATAGCATACATTTGGAAACCTCGTTGCACACACCGCTTAAGCTGGATAATGAAGATGGTGCAAATGGAAACAAGCCTCCTAACTCCCGGTATCACTCGAGTCGACTCTTAAATTATTTGTACATGATATAGTCTTATGGTAACAATCCACTCTGATTCTGTGTGTAGACAACCATTACATGCCAAAGATGACTGCATACAAACCCAACAGAAGGATACAAAGATCCGAGGTAGTGGTGAAGGGTCCCAAATCCACTACACACTCCTTAACTAAGGAGTATACAAAATTTTTGGCTCAAGAAGCCATTTCAACATCCTAACTAAAACCCTGCCTAACTTGTACCATCCTGCAAAGCTCTACTAAGGATGGTGCAATAAAAGAATCAGATGAATGAGAATCAAATAATATATAGGTAGGAATACCACCAATGCTATCTGTCATCTCTATGATGGTACTCTAGTGCTCATCCTAGTAGTTCTCAACATTTGTATGATCCAATGGTTGCACCCCAATTCACCAATAATAGGCTCTAAAATCTACATCTTACCCTTATTACTAGGGTGTTGTGGGCACTCTCTCCAATGATGTCTAGAAATGCCCATCAACCATAAACATTTCCTACTCCTCTCCGGTTAGATGCAACGCCAACCGATACACTAGAGGTTTGTGTGGTGGATCTTGATGATTCAACTATGAACTTCTCGAGATCTCTCCGACAAGATCCTACTGATTGATCTCTCGGTGCACCATGTGTCCTAATGGAACTCTAGGAAGAGGCCCCATACTCCATCCTCTCTGTGCGTCGAACCTTTGAGTAGGTATGAATGGAGGATGAGTCTCATTTATGTGAGATGGCTATTGTGGTGCCCTGAATGACAACTTTCTAGAACCATGTCCACCACGAGGAGGAGGAGCTAACCCCCTCATCCTGCTATCTTGCATCTGTTGGATGAAGCTCCAAAATTTTTCCCTAGCCTATTGCGTCTTCCCACGTGTCTCCTCTGCAATATATTCCTTCTCCATTTCCTCGCCTAAGGTTTACATATAGTGGATGCGCACCACATCTCCCAAATGTAAATTCAGCCCCCGATGAACCTACGAATCGAACCTACTCATCCCGAATATAGTCAACATACTCTGGAGTAGGTCTAGAAATCAACTCTCATACTCAACTACAGTCATAGATGCCTGACGGAGGTCGGGAAACTCACCTATCCTCTGTTGAATGAACCTTCAGGATTTATACTTGCTCGTGAACTACTCCTCAAAGAGCTCCCAGGTAACCATATCTTAATCAATGTGGAGCTTCGATCCTCGATCCTCCACTAGACACCTATTCCATCCCTCAAAAGATGGATTACAACATGAGCTTTTTGTTGCTAGTATAAAGGCAGAGCTTGAAGCACCTGCTCAAGTTCACCAACTAGGCCTCTTCCTAAAATCCACATGTATCTCCAGAATAGTGAGATGGTCGTAGCTTTAGGATCTACCTGATATGGTCTCAGAACTATCGACTGGAAACCCATAGGCCTCTCTGCATGCTCCTCTCTAGGTCTAGGGCTTCGAGACCTATCCCCGTGTCCTGAAATCCTGTCTCCCTATCCCCTCTGTGTTGACTCTTCCCTAGCCAACTCCATGTGGGATTTATCTACCCTATCCTCCTCCCTGTGTCGAGGAGATGCATGAGCCTCAACATATGGCTCCCTATCATGTCCTGGATAATCATCCTCCCAAGGACCCTCCTCGTATAAAGTGGCATTCACGTCACGAAGCATTTGTAAAATCTAAGGTAGAATGGCTGCTACCGCCTGATCTAGAGGTGGCAAGTCTAGATCTACATGTAAGAACTCCTCATTGGATCCGTGCCTCTTGCATGCACTCGGTGAGAGTTATTTCATCATTCTAGGTTTTATTCCAATTTTCTATGTTTACTAAAATATACAATTTTTAGACAAGTTGTTTTCTAGGTTTAATATTGTGCTAGGTTTAATGTTCATCTCTTGTGTTTTATAGTGTGCCCAAGGGTCTAAGCTTTGAATACTTGGCTTTGATACCATGTGTAATGCCCATAAAATTAATCCCACACGAAACCTGAGAACAACCTAGGACAAGCTATAAAATTATGGCATAATTTTGTTTTGAAAAATGTGCCCGCAAATAGGCTTTGAAAATACAGTTGTCCCATTAATGTTTTTAAGTCAGTTATATTTAATAATACAATTTTTCCCATTATAAAAAATATTAAAACCCACATTATACTTTAATGAACTTAATTAGACCAAGCATGGTTAATTTCTCCCTAAGTGTATATTTAATAAACAATTTAATTCTACTATAGTTAAATATCCCACATTTAAATATCAAGGGTAAAAGGGGCCAATATAAGAAAAATACTAAAGTTATTTAATTCCACAAGGGTTAGAATAATACACATACTCCTACCCCATAAAGTGACCCCTTAAGAAGTCAACCCATGTATTTTGGAATTTAAACATTTAAATTTAAAATCAAATTCCACTCACCCACTTCCCACCTACTTTTTGTAGGGATGAATCTCATCCCTTGGATGAATTCATTTAGGACTCTTAGATGTGGAAAGGCCAAGTAACCCTAAAGTATGCTTAAGAAAACTATTTACTCCTTTTCTTTTGGCTTATTATTTCTCTTTTGATTTTGCAGTTTTGGGAGGAGGATGAGGAAGCCATTGGATTCTATTCCAAGCTTTTGGAGAGGCTTACATTCGTCATTCATTTTCTTATTTGCTTATACCCTCATTTAGGGTTTTAAATGTATTTATTTATTTCCTTTCAATATGGGTTTGTTTTAGTTAAGTTTGAATATGTTTTCAGGGGTAACGGAATATATTTGTCCCATTTTGTGATTTAGTTAAGTTTGATATATGTTTTCATTGTACCATTAGAGGAATATATATATATTTATATGTATATATATATATATATATATTTTGTTTGTGTTTGTGTGGTTTATTTTTATTTTTTTATAAAGTTTAATGGATGAAAATCCTGAATTTTGAAATAGGGTGTTATCAGTAGAAATACCATTAATCGAATTATATATATATATATATATATATATAAACTAGTCCATATATATATACAATATATATATATTTATATATTTTCACACACACACACTAACTTACACACACACACACAAGTTTTATTAAAGAAACTAGTCCATTTTACACATCCGCACACGGTTCCAACTTACCGTAGGTTTGAAGTTTTATACAGCCACATTAGTATTAGGGGATTAATGGTATTGGGGTTGGGGATTTAAAGGAATATGTTTAATAGACTATGGGGGTGGGGTAGCCAAACCTTCCCCCCACCATTTCTATTAACCCGTCCACCATGGGTCGCGGCTTAGCTCCTTCCACGAAATACTTTTTTTGTAAATGTTTTACTTTTATAGAAAATTTGTTATGGAATACATACATATGTGTGTGTGTGTCATGTTTTACATTATTTCTTTGGCTATAGTTTATAATATCATATTTTTATTAATATAAGAATACTAATAGTATATTAATATTAATATATTTTCATATTAATAAGTCCATTGATATCAAAATATTTAACTCAATAATATACAAAAATATATTAATCCTACTATCAAAATTAAAAATGAAATATAGTTAGCACTATTAACAAGTAAATACTTGCACTTTCTTTCTCCTTTAACAATTTGATAAATATTGTATAGGAGGTAAAATAGATTTCATTTCATTTCCCTTAATCATTTGAAATAGATTTGCAATAAATTTTAAAATTAGGATAACATATCGTAGTTAGAACTTAGATTACTACATTTATCAAATAAAAGACCATTATAAGATAAGCTCTTTTATATCCATAATACAAGAAAATTGACAAATATTCTAACTTTTCCAATACATGTCTTTTAAGAAATACAATCAAATTTACTATTCCTTGACTTCTTACAACATAAGAAATTTCCTTTATTTTTATAACCATTTTCACAACCAAATTTTACAAGATTTCCAATAAGTTTTAAAATGAGAGCTACTATCTTTCCAATGAGATGCACACACTTTTATATAAAATAAATCAACTACAATGAAATAAGATATTTCCTCCATAACTTCAACAAAACTATCTTTACAAGGACAAATCTTTCTTTCCCCTTTTCAACATACAATACAACTTTAATAACCAACAATCAATACAAATTTTCTTCACAAAGATTAATATAATGTCTTCCACTTAAAGTGGGAAAAATTACAAGAATGAAAACTAAAAGGAATACAATATTACAAGTCTTCCACCCTAAGTGGGAATAACAAGGAAGTTTTCTCACAAGGAAATAATTCTTGAGGACACCAACAATGCTCCATGTTTCACATCACCAACAAGAGAGCTCCACCATGCTTCATTTGATCACAACAAAAAAGGGGAGAGGCAACACTCTCCACCCAACTAAGAATTCCAATGAGGAGGAGAAGCCATCCTCCTCATTGGCCCCCTCGAGCCCCAACCACATTGCAATGAAAATAGATTCAACTCATGGCAACAAAACAAGATTCCACATCACAATACAAGATTTTACAACGACACCAAAACACAAACAATACAATTACAATTACAAGAAGGAAAGAAACACAATACACAAGGCTTCAACATGGAAAATCCCAAGGAGCAAGATCTATGAGGAGGTCACTTTTGCCTCCCAATGGGAAATGGGTGCCCACTTAAAAGCCCTCTAATAAACATCTCAAAACCCATAAAAACTCTTATTCCTCCCTCAAGAACAACGTATGCCTCCCTACAATCTGCTATGGCTCCCTCATAAAAATAGATCAAGTAAGAAATGCAAGAAATTTCTTGTCCAAGGTGGGGCACCCAACCCAACTACCTCCAAAACATGAAATGAACTCTTATGCCTCCCCACATGTAATATCCCCATAGTCCCCTCCTACACCACACTTAGGAAATCTACCCAAGCACCCAACAAGCATACCAAAACACTCAAAAGCATGCACATATAGACAATAGAAAAGAAAATATTTTAGAAGATTGTAGCTCCTACTTTTCCATAATAATCTTGATCCAAGAGTCCCACACCAAGCTTATTTAAGTCCAAACAATCACCAAGAAGCTCCAACAAATCCACACGCACTCCAAAATCCTCTAACTCCAAAAAAATTCAAGAGCACAAAGAAATGAATTAACCCCCAAACAAGAAAAAGAACTTGAATAAATAGAAAAGGGAGAGAGGAGGGTGAGGTGGCTCCATGTAGGATGCCACATCACTCATCCTCAACTCCAACTCACAAGTCAAACCTCAACCCCAATGCACCATAAATTGGTGCGTGAGAGGAATGACAATTTACTTACACACACAATTCAAGCCCACACCCCGTAATGACAAAATTTAATTACAAAAAGAAAGTGCAATAATATTTTACCTTTTTGTCTTCCTAAGACACATGATGGGGTCTATTTTGACCCTCTAACCAATAGGTAGGGTTGGTATAGAAATTTAAGAGGTGTGGGGTAAGTTTTACTTGTCCCACAAACCTCCAAAATTTGCCCTTAATGTCAAATTCGAATTTCCATGAAGGGGTAGAGTGTACAACACTCAAGATCACAATAACTCAACTTATGAAACATAACCCATGAGCTATCTAATGTAATAAATGAAATAATTTTGACCCATCTACAATTAATTTATTAAAAAGATTAATCTACTAATCTAGACACGAGATCTAGTAATTGTTAAAACGATAATACATCACTATAAAATCATAAAAATCAAATAAAGGAAACTAATAAAAGAGATAACACATAACCCCTTGGTCATAATTGGAGGTGATCCCCCCCATGAGGACCCCCTAGTAGAAATACAAACACACACACTAACAAAATACATGTTGCCATGGTGACCCTTGTTGAATTCATTTAGCATTCCAATGTGGTTGGTCTTCAATCCATCCATTGTTTGTTGTGACATGTTTACCTGCAAAACACATAACACCTCCTTCGGCCTCATGGCTGCATCAAAACATCCAAAATAAAATATATAATATAAATCCACAATCATCTATATATGAATCAAAACATCATCTAGGAAAGTAACGATATCATTTACAATTTCTAACAACATCTCGATTCTACATTTCATGGATATCCATATGATCACAAGATTAGTTCAATTGTTAAGGTCTACTCAAAATGACGAAAGTATTGCGAGTCAAAAATATATATAACCATGTCAGCAACATATCATAATCATTATAATTTATCTCGAATAATACACATACATTATACTAAGAATCAAAATTAACAATAAAATTCCAATATCTCTAACATATAACATCATGCTAAGTCAAAAATATACAATAATATCCATAAGTATAGTCGATAGTATCAGAAATCAATAATAAAAAGTGTCGAAGGGAAGTGGGAACTATAGGTACTCAATGAAGATCCACCTTAAATGACTCAATGGCTATCCAAACTGGTCCAATGGTATTCATGATTGATTTTACAATAATGAATGGTTTTCATAGTGTAATAAACAAAGC